>JAJMLN010000002.1:409325-896133 GCA_030569675.1 Wickerhamomyces ulmi
TTCTGGTTACACGTTTGATTGTACTAAAACCAAAACCTGACAGAAAAGCCCCAAAAGAGTAATAACTAAAAAAAAAAAAAAAAAAAATTGTAAAAAAGTATTATATAATAGATTATGTAATATGAAAGCGAGAAGTGCGGAGTGTCATTAACCACAGAGATGTTTCCTTCTACTAGCCCATTAAGATTATTGATCTGGTAATGATGCGGAGTCCACATTGTGCGTCATTAGATGAAGGATGAGGAGAGAGCCATGTAGTGCTTATATCTCTGATGCTAAGTGCCATACACTATATAGCTTATCTGACTAGTCGATGTGATTAATAATACTACTATATTAACTAGAAATACTATGATCAGAGGGTCGATGATCTATTTCGAATGATCTATGCGCAATTGAATCTGGTGCAATATCGATGAATCATTTCTGATCGAAGCTAGTCATCAAATCTCAGTTCACTTACCTTGGTTATACTGAAACTTGAATTAGGGGCTCTGTTCTCTGCATTGTGTAGTCTATAGTTTATACTCTATCGTCTAACTGTAACGCATTCTATGACTCACAGCCGTTTGTTTGCGTACTAAGGGTCAATAATCAATATTGCCCAGTGTTCACTAACTGCAGGACATCCGCTCTTATTATTTTTCAGTTGCCGTTGTTAACCAGCTTTGTTATTTCACCGAAGAGAAGCGAATAGAATACTACGGAACTAATTACACAATACAGAAAAATGAAACAGTGCATGTAATTCTTGTACCGTGCTGATAAGAGTCATAGGCTACAGAATGAATATACCCAACCCCACGAGTCAAAACAAAATGAGCATACTCGTGTCTCGTGGACTATAAACTATACTGAACTATGGTCGTAGCCATTGTGACTCACTTGGCATGCGTTGGGGTGCTCTTTCATACAAACATTGTCTCTCTAATTTGTCCTTTTGTAGCCTGCAAATAGCTTCAATTATGGGACTTCATGGCTGATTAATAATAACAGTACAGATTATACATACAAGTGAATATATGGAAAAAATATCGTAACGACACGTAGGAAACATTATAAAGCTCAATGCATTCCCACTAATCCGCTCTGGTCAGTTGGTTTCATTATAACTGGTATCACCATCATCCACTATCAGCATTAGCGCTTTATATCCCCATACTCCATAGCCGCTGCTGTACCATGTCAGATTCAAACGAAACCAACCCCAAGCAGTTATTTTTAGAAAGAGAAAGTGGCTCTAGTAACAATAACGAGGTGGACTATGACACCATTGATTATTCTACTGCCTTTCAAAGAGAAGACAGACGGAGACAAGCCAGTCAGGAGCTACTTAAGTTAAACGCTGATGTGCTCAAAAGATCACAAGAGGTAAAAACTGATTTTGTTGATGAGATCATGTGCCATGAAGGTGTTTCTAACAATGACGTGGTGTTTGATGTTTTGCCTTCTTTTGAGATGTACAGATCATTGCAGTATACCTCTCGAGACAATGGTAACGAGGTTCCTCCTGAATACTTCAATAACCCAAATATGCAGCCCTCTATTGATGAGGTCAGCTCTCCAGTTTATGAGCCTCGTCCCTCAATTGGAGACTCTACAATTCCTTCATCCCTGTCCATTATGGGATCCTCAGTCACGGCGGCTTCCTCTCAAACTGAAGATGCAGATGTCTTTGGGGCACTTGATTATGATCCTTTCGATAAGAACATGCTAGATAACCTCAACAAGCTACCAAGATTGAAAACGCCCGAACTGAAAGTTGATGTTCATGTCACTAAGGATGTTCCAACGCCATATTCCAAGTGTGAATCTGAATCCATGTTGAAAGAATATACCTCGGGAGATGTGGTCCATGGATATCTAACTATCACAAACAATTCAAAGAAGGAGATACCTTTCCATATGTTTACTGTTACTCTAGAAGGTACTACTTCAATCATTGACGTAAAGGGAAAGAAACAAATGCTTAAGACCTTCTTGAACATGATGGATTTATCAGCCAGTTGGTCACATGGCTGCATATCACCTTCTGCAAATATCACATATAAACATGGAAGCTCTGATTATGACGGCTCCTACCTTGGCTTACCTGCCGATAGAATACTGCAACCTATGACCACATATAAGAAATTCTTTACTTTCAAATTCCCTTACAATACTTTAGATACGACCTGTCGTCATCAGCAAGAGTTACATACCCTTCTACCTCCAAGTTTTGGTATCAATAGAATAAAAGGAAGAGGTAAATATTCACATATTGATATCAATCCTGTACTGGGCTATGGACATACTGGTAAAAGAGGTTCCCCGATCGTGACTAGAGATTTATCCAATAATCAATTAAGTGTGAACTACAGTATCAACGCAACTTTGATTGGTTTTGACCCTTGTGATTCTAATAACAAGAACTTGATATGTTTAAGTGAGGATGAATTTGCTTTAAGATTCATTCCTTTCGGTTTCGGTGTTTCCTTATTTTCATCTGAAAGAGCATTGACTACTTTGAAGAAATTGATTGAACATACTTTCAATACAGCTGAAAGAAGTTTGAAGCTCAAGCTAGAAGGTAATGAAGAAGAAGTTCAAGCTTTAGATAGACAACTAAAACTCGCTCAGTTAAGACTGAACCCAAACTCAGGTGCAAGTGATCAACCATACGCCAATTTCCCTTTGAGAAATCAACATCATGCTTCTCCTGACTTTTCAAAAGTTGAAACTGGTCTAGTATATGCTAATGATGTCAAAACAAGTGGGTTTTTATCAAAGTTGAAAGCTGGTAACGACTCTAACTGCAATGGATTTATTTCAATAACGACGGAGTTACCAAAGGATGGTTTGCCATATATCTCTCCAGCTTTAGTGAAGAAAACCAATGAAATCTCAAAGTTGAATCGTCTTGGTATTGCTAATTGGAACTTAATGGACTCCACACTTTCTGCGAACGAAAAGAAGAAGTTGACTGCAATGAATATCAATCTAAAGTTTACACCATCTGATAATAGAAAACCAAATGATCCATTAGAATTACCAAAGATCAAACACGTTGATGCAAAATTACTAGTGTTAAATATTTATTCACATAGTTCTATCCCAATCAAATTATCTTCTGATATCTTCTTTGATAAGAATGATTTATTCAAGAAACTCAAAGCTGATTTCGCCAAATACGATGCTCAATATGAAGCTTTAAGTGAGAAGTATAAAACATATGGTTTGAAAGTTGAAAATTTCATCCCTGGAGAAATCTCACAAGACATAAAGGCTATGAAGAGCTTACAAAATGATACATTCACTTTAAACGTTTTTGACCATGACCTAGAAGGTCCAACCACTTGGGAAAAATCCGCTAATTCAAATGAATGGACTCAATCACTACAATTAAACCTGGAGTTTAAAGATAGAATCCAAGAAACTTTGATCCCAACGTTCCAGTCTTGTTTATTGTCTAGAATGTACTGTATTCAAGTTGACGTGACGTTTAAGAAGGGACAAACTGCATCATTGAGAGTTCCAATCCGTCTTAGACAGTTCGATGGTAATTAGGTTGACCCTAATTACACAAAACTCAGATATTACCATATACCTATCATACGTACATCTTCAATATTACATGTTTATACTATTGTTACACCTACATGTTGCAATTCGTAATATATCGTTAATTAAAACTTTTATCATTCAAATCATCAGAAGTCGTTATATCACTTTTGAAAAGTGATATATATAGTGCACATGTTGTTATGGAATGTGGCAAATAAATATGAGGAGGAAGCATCAACATCACTCGATTAAGAATTAGATTTGGACAGGTGTCTGGTTTCTGAAAGGGAAATAAAGACATTGAATGTTGTTATTTGTCATTAGGTCAAGGAGAATTGGAACTAGAGATTTAAACAAACAGATTGTTTCCTTCAAACCAGTGGTAATCTCTCAAGGTCATTACTAGTCAGTGTGTGATCATATCTTCCATAGCCATTGTACCCCCTCTGTTGGTGGAAAATGGCCAAGCTTTCATCACCTTTTTCTTCGATGAGTTTCTCACTTAGATGTGTTAGGATCTTTATACTCTCACGATTGTTCTTGATGAACTCTTCACCAACGGAATTCTCAGTGTTTGAGCTTGTTAATAGTGAGGTGATAGGATCAGCGATGGAGTTGGATCTTGTTGAAGAGTTGCTTTGATGTCCAGATCTTCCTTGAGGAGCTTCACTCGTAGTCTCAGGAGCATTTTCAGTTTGATACTCATCTTTTAGTTCACCTTCAGGGCGTTCATTAGTTTGTGTTGTGTAATGTGTGTATGATTCACTTAGTCGCTTGTTTAGTTTGTAAAGCTCTCTGATTTGTTTGAACTCTTCAGGTCTTCTTTTTGGACCATGCTTTTTGAAGTTGATATGAGCATTAAGATGGTTTAGAGTACCATAACTGTTACGACAATTCTTGTAATTACAAGCATATAGTCTAACCATTTCATTTGCTTTTCTTCTTGGACGTTTCTTTTTCGTGTTCATTGTGTGATCTGGAGTTTGTGAATATTGGTGATGGAGTTGTTGAGGTTGATGCTGGATCTGTTGATCGTAGTAGAACTGTTGTTGTGGATGATTTGCCGGAGATTGTGTGATTATTATTGGGGCATGGTTGATGATTTGATTTGGAGGCATAACGTTTTGCTGGTAGGAATACTGATGAATTGGATAGGAAACGACTTGGTAGGTAGCACCAGGCATTGGTTGAAAGGTTGAAGCAGGCAATGGTGGAGGTGGTGGCACTTGATGAATCTGTGGCTGGGATGAGTGTCGCTGTAGAGTAGGAAACAACTGGGGTGACGTTATTGATGTTGAAGAGTTTCTTGAACTAGGACTTCCAGTGCTATTGCTTCTATAATGGTATGTTTCATTATAGCTGACTGGATGTTGTTGCTGTGGTTGTGGTGTTGAGGCAGTGTTGGCTCCTATAAGCTCTTTGATAGAAGGTAGTTTAAGTTTCTCCATATCGACATTTATGCTTAGATATAGGTCTTTAGTATTAAGTTTGGGCTATTAGATCCCCCACGGTGATTCCTCTCCGTTCCTGAAAAGTACAAACATCTGGATATTTATACAAGATTTGTTGGATTCTATGTATAAGATACAAACTGTGCCCTGACGCAAAGCGCTGCTGTATTCGATAAAGTTTTAGTTCTAATGGAATCACGACTTGCACTTATTCACAAGTATCAAAAGGCTGCATAAAGTTGCATCGAATGGAGCGCTTAAAAACACAGCGAAAATATTTTAGCTCTGCCTTCTGCGGCCTGCTGGCTGCCTCCTCTGTGCCTAGAGTTAGTGCCAGGCGCTAGCCTGCTAAGTTGATCGCTAAAATAGAACTCTAAATCTACATAGTTATGTTCGAGAACCAAGATTCACAAGATCCAGGTCCTTACAGGTAACTTCACTAAACATTGAACAGCCCATATTAACTTACGATCAATCACAATTGATTTTTGTTGAGTAAGGGGGTAAGGGGGTATACCCCCTGTTACTCCAAAAAAGGACACAACGCACCTGTGCGCTAAAGAGAATGAGATAACGCCTCGTTTCATTCAAGAACTTGAAGGCCAGAACTCTCAGTTTCAACTGATCATGTGTTCACACTTCAATTGTTGCAGTTCGTACTTTAGTTTATGACTGTACTTCACGCGGTCTTTGCTCTTTGGGTCTTCTCTCAGATTCTGTTCCTAGAAATGGTAGGCCCACTGTATTGCAATTACCAGATGAGGGTTAGATCAAACGCATTTGCTCGCGTTTAGCTAATACGTATATGCAAGATCCCGTTACAGTGCGTCTTTTGGTGATGTGGTCAAGGTGATTTCATGCTTCATCTTAGTCAGCACCTTGCAGCATGAGAGTGTAACCATCGATTTGCGACTCAGGAACGCGGAACGTTCTATCAGTTTCAAGATGAATATGTCAAGTGTTTTGTTCATTCTTGTTGGAAACAAACCAACGTAAAACGATTAGCAATTAGTGGCACATCTCTGTGGATCTTGATTCTCTTGCTTGGTACCTTAAACCGTAGACTAAATGAGTTGAGAGTCGCGACAATGTGAGAAATCTCGTTAAGGCAGTTGTATGCTTTTTGTGTTTGTGCCTCGGCAACTTCAGGTACAATGATGCTCAATGCCTTCCTTAGTACTTCTTCACTTTTTCACTCATGAACATATTTTAGGTTGGTCCAAAACCTAGTTAGTAGTTACCACTACAACCTAGTGATGGTGAAGCTTAGCATCAGTAACTTCTGCCCAATTACTCGGCGCCCACTGTTTACAGGTCACACAGGTCACACACCATACTGACAAATGACAACCCCTGTTCAACTTATTTCAATGCTACAGTAGGCGTCTAAGCTTAGCACGCTAGTCACAACTCATCTTTCAGTTGTCACTTGTCAGTACAACAGTCTACAAAAATGATGCAGATAATGCAGGCGACATGTAAGCAGTACACAACGTTACTGGAAAATGGTGCGATGGAGTATGGAGTATGGACCAGATATGAGATTAGGACCTAACTAACGGTACTATAACAATAACTTACGGCAGCCGGTCAGATTTGGGTGTTGTGTCACGCTGTTCACCAAAGTTCATTGGGTCATTGCAGTTTTAGTAAATACTAAATAGTGTTCCAACGCTCAGCTTACCGGTGAATCTTCATTAGTTCATGTTTAGCGGGTAAAATTAGCAGCGTCAGGTAGCCGTCAAGCTGCGCTCAATGGCAGACTTAAGACGTTACCAATATAGTACCAAAAGGGTAATTCACAAAATAGCAATTGATTGACTTTGATACATCTCACTCTTTAGGTACAGACAACGGTCTAGACTCTACGCATCAACAATTTTAGTGCCACATAATAGTGGTTTATAGATTTGCTTGAAATTTATTGATCGTCAGGGGGACAGAATCTGATAACGATCCTGTCCTGTATTTCGTACCCCTTAGAGCCTTGGCCCTTACAGCACCCTAAAAATTTTAGAACCGTCTGATTTTGATCTGTATCGCATATAGATTATGGAGTGTCAAGTACGTTTTTGAATCTAGATGATCTCAGTTGCAGATGCTGACTAGGATACCACCTGGTGGAAGTAAATTATTCCACTCATACTCATAATACCGAATGTAAGTAATCCCTCAAAAAGGGACCAAACTCATTGTTCGAAAAACTAAATATACTAAGTAATCAGCGAAGCCCGCCACCATTAGATACCAAGACTTCATGTGGCCATACAGGTCTACCTACAAGTCGTATCTGAGTTTTAACTTTCTTAATCGTACTTCAAATCACTGACAGCCTAGTCAACTATCGCCCACTATAAACCTACGTTCAGAAAACTTTCTCGATAGTTCTAGCTCGGCTATTTCCAAGCCTAGATCATATGTGTCAATTAAGATCTGAGGTGATAGACGATTCAATATAGCTAGCCCATTGACAGTTGGAAATGATAACGAAAGGCGGGCTTCCCTTGCTCGTCTATGCGGAGTTGAGGTCTATTTCAACTCGAGGCGTATGATTTCTTGGGTATTTAGAGTCGCCTTGAAGAGGAGAACATTAAACTCCTCTAGTTTATGCTTTACGCCTTGCAGATTATCGCGTGCTACTGGGTATTTCAGAAAGTAACAGTACTTCCTTCTATGTGTCACAACTCATGAGATAACACTGAAAGGATTTGAGATCAGACTACAGCCAGCCGGGACCATGAATCTTGGCTATAAGGAGGTAATTACACACAAAAGGTCAAGGGTACAAGCAACTCTTGAATTCTCGTTTTCGAATGTTGTATAGGAAATTGATACTACAACCTGATCTGACACCAAGGCGGTCTGGGCCTTTTTTTCTTTTTCTAACTCTGTTTTTCCACTTTGTAGCAAGTGTGAATTCTATTGTTTGACCTGCGAACGATTAACGATCATATTCATGCAGTTCGGCGCATCATGAGTTATGCGAAATTTTAAAGAATCATGTCACGGACTAATCTCGGTGCTTTCAAAACAATTTTTCCTTAACAGGGGTATTGACCAATAGGTTTGGGAGTACGAGTATTCATGATTGAATTCCAACAAGTGACTTCAGAGTGATGCTATAGTAGCCACCCTAGCTCCCATCTTGCTTTACAACTCTTCTTCGTCAAAATTTGCTATTTTTAGCCACCCCTTTTGCTAATCTGGCTCGGCCTTCGGGATTGAATTTCCCAAATAACATGAAATTATATTCAACGTGAAATCATTTGGAAATCAGCGTTAGCAATTGTTTGAAATCTAGCTGTAGATCGACATTCTTCAGGAAGAAGGGACCTGAACCATGAACTATCACGTTTTGAATTCCAGTTATTGGGATTTCAATGCAATATGATGATCTTTTGTATATGAAGTTGAACTACTGAGTCTATAACCAGCAGATGTTGGTATGTGAACTTATGAAGCACTGAATCAAATGCTGTGGAAACACATATTAAGATAGCTTTCGAGCAAGTAATATCCTGATATTGAATGGTAGCCTCAACGTCAATCCCTACAACAGTGTGAAATGTGAATGGTACTCTGATCTATATAATATCATGGGGCTTATCAATTTTTGACACATCTGTACTAAAAGTGAGACAGCCCCCAGATTTCGACACGGTATCAAGGTCAGTAATATTATGCGGATAATCAAGATCAAAGTTAGGCAAATTACCGTTCACCCTGGGTGAAGTATGAGTTCAGTTCCCAACTTATATGTTCATTTTGAAAGAATACAAATACAAAAACTGTATAGCTGGCAGTCAGTCACCAAATTTTCCACTTTATGAATGTAGAATTAAGCTAGTCTTAGGCTGAAACTAAGACACATTATGGTGTCAAGTTTGATGGGGGGAATCATAATGTACAAAACAGTGACCGATAAATGTCGATTAGAGGCATCAAATACTTTCTGTATGATTCATACTAACAAGTCACGACTACAGCAGTATATAGTAAACATATAAGCGACTGAACAGAAGTACTAGTAACGACGTACGTGGACATTGTCATCAGTAACTTATAAGACAATATGCTTGATCTAAATTAATAGTCGCGAAACTTTCCGACATACATACAGCTTCTATGATGAGATATCGAGTGCCATTATAAAGAACACTAAAAGATAAAAATATTGTCAAAATTGACTATACTTTTTGAACGTTTACAGTCAATTATTGAAGGTAGAATCGACCTAGATACAAAAATGTACATAAAGCTCACAAAAATTTGATTGAAATTCTCAAGCTCCAAAGTTAGGTGAAATCATAATTTTAAATTGAAAATTGAAAAAAAGTTAAATACATTAAATTTGGCGGCGCGCAATTAATTCAACACCAGCTGCTAAATAGCCCCCAAAATATACTAATAACTACATATATACATAGAGCTAATGGTTTCTGTAGGACTGGCTGAAAAAACATGTGAAATTCGAGTAGGAACACCAGCTAGACAGTGTTTAAGTCACAAGTGTTCGACGAATATTTCCCATATGATCGGACTTTTCAAAATCAAAAAGTTTGTTAAATCCGAGGAAAAATTAGAATTACCCTATCCACTGCCTGCAGAGTATAAAAAACAGGAAAATTTTAACAGTATCAAAATCCGATGTAGTGTAACGGCTAGCACGGTTCGCTTTCACCGAGCAGACCGGGGTTCGACTCCCCGCATCGGAACATATTTTTTTTGCTTTCTATTCTTTTTAATATGAGCCTTTGAATCCCTTAAACTCTTTACTTACTTTGTAACTATCTACTAAGCTGTAAGATTTGAGGGTTTTTCTTTGTCTTCTATTATAAGCTTATGTTTCCTGCAATTACACTGATTTCTAGTATTAAAATCGGAAAGTACCGCTTTGGGACAGAAATCCGAGATATTGGCTTATCGATTTGTAGGTATGGCATCAGAGTCAAAAGTCCACAGAACAAAAATGTAAATCGAAATTAGTTTATTTGATTTCTTATATAATAACGTCTAGTTCGATGCAGAAGTCCATCAACAATCGTGCATACAATCAGGATTGAATTATTGTAGCCAGAGTGTGATTGTTGAGTTATGAGAGGATTAGCTGAACATATAGGTTTCCACACTTTGTGGAATGCACCAAGAGATATACACCTGATAATATCACTGAGATGTATTAGACTTGCAGGATTCGGAGCATTTAGTCTTATATTGGTTCAATACTTGAAGTCAACAGGTATCAATGAGACACAGATTGGATTACTCTTAACGCTAACTATGGTTGGGGATCTTATATTTTCGTTCTTTTTAGCACTGATATCTGATTCTGTGGGAAGACGAAAAGCTATACTACTATCATCATTGTTGATAACTTTGAGTGGGATTGCGTTATACTATTCCACAAATATATACATAATTGGGTTAATAATGATATTTGGTATAGTTACGCCTTCCGGTGGTGAGGTCGGTCCTTTCAGATCTATCGAACAGTCTGCTATATCAACATTATGCAGGTATGAAGATCGATCTGACATCTTTTCTTGGTATACTTTCAGTGGAGGTTTGTCTTCTGGAGTTGGAAATTTTGCCATTGGTTATCTAGCCAAAACGTATGGATATGGGTTATGTTTTCTGCTATATTCTGCTAGTGGTATAATATTATTCGTGGTTTCATTATTCCTGAGTCAAGATATAGAGTTGAGTAATGACAAAGCCTACCGGAAGATAGATGATATTTCTGAGACATCAAGCTTGATTGTTAACAATGCAGAAGTGGAAGAAGCTAGTTCAAACAGACCTGAAGAGAAATCTGTTTTCGACTACTTACTGCCAAAGTTCAAACCAGAGTCCCTACGCAGTCTCTTGTATCTTACCTTTTTCCTGTGCTTAGATGCATTGGGCCTCTCACTTTCATCAAAATCATGGATGGTCTACTACTTTAAAACTAGCTTTCATCTAAGTTCAGACAACCTGGGCTTATTGTTCGGAACAGCTTCTGTCTTTGGTGCAATCAGCGCTTTAGTGGGAACATTTTTCTGCAAGCGTTATGGTCCAGTCAAAACAGTGATAACTATACACACTTTCTCATCCATACTTCTTTCCTTTCATTCATTGCCTATTGGAATCACACCTTTGGTCATACTTTTTTTGGTGAGAGCAGTTGTTAGATCAATGGATCTTCCATCTAAACATGTTTTCATTTCTTCTACTGTTGAGCCACAGGAGAGAACAACAGCAATTGCCTTCATAAATGCATCAAAGACATTAGTAACAACCATCGGACCAACCGTCAGTGGGTACTTCGCTTCAATAGGATATCTATGGGCTTGTTTTCTGGTCGCTGGTTTTCTAAGACTAAGTTACAGTGTGGGATTGTTTGCTAGATTTTGGAATCATGAACCTAAAAATTGAGCCTCTAGTGACGAAAATAGTTTCCATAAACTTCTTTATTCTATATCACCATAACTGATTAATATATCAATCATTGAGTTAACTTACTTTGTTATCGTAGTTTTGTATCTATGTAAATCTGCAAAGTGACACTACAGAAAAAACGTTAAAAAACTCTAAACAAAAAAAAAATAAGAACGTCTTGATTTCTTTCCCAAAAACCTAAACATCAATGCCTTTGAAAAGTCGGTCCAGGTACAAAAGTACCAGGATCTTCTCTTCTGACAGTTCATTCTCATCAAACATGATATGACTGTGGCAAAGATTAAACTATTTCAGATAATTTGGCCTTGTCTTAAGGGCTGGCTAGAGAAGAGTTCAATGTCTATGCTAGTAGTATAACAATGCCAACAAATTAATGTATATATATCTTTCTTACACTTTACTCTCTAGAATACCCGTAGTATACTCTGGTGACACACAGGATGACAAGAGACCTCTTCCAAAAGGTTTATCATCTGTTTCTCGAGCCCTTGTTTCATTTCTTTGTTGTTAGGGCAACCCAATTTAATGAAGCAGGAAAATTTCGCGGATTTGCTATATCAAAAAAGTAAACAAACAATAACAATTTAACGATAATAAAGAAGCGAAGCACTATATACAGGAAACGTAAGCAACTGTGCTGATAACTTACCAGTCTCACCAAACGGCATGTTTCAACACTCTGCTGATAACCTATACACGATAATATCATCTACCAAATATGGTAAGTATCTCTTAAATTACACGCGTCTCTTCATGAGATGGCGACAGTTCGCATTACTAACGCTTCACTTCAGACAATGATTACAAGGGCCGCATCATCACAGAGCTCAAGGCTCATATAAAGCGTGAATTTGTTGATATCTCGGTGGTTCCTAGATACTTTGAAAGCTTGAAGCTTGCCAACAGGTCGAACGACTCGAAGCTATCCTCTCTAGCGTTCAGCACAATCTGCCATCTTATAAAAAGAGTTGGCATGCAAGACCCAGGCGCCCTTCGAGGATGTTCAAAGATAGTCTTACCCCAGCTTATTGATAGACTTTTAGACTCCAAATCTAATTTCCAAGCGCAAGCGAAGGCATCCCTAGAGACCTTTTGGTTGGCTACCCCTTCCATCGTGGAAAATCACATCAAAGACAAGGCATTGATCCATTCAAATGCTAGAATCAGATCAGAATCAATCGTTTTCATATCTGATCTGATAGAACTGAACAAAAATTTCAAGTTTAATGAATTTCTTCCAAACTTGGTGAACTTATTGAGAGATGATTCAATCGAGGTTACCAAAAACGTGGAAGTTTTATTACTAAAGTACTACACTATGCACAAGAGCAAGCTAAGCGAACTTGTAACGGAGTTTAAGTCACAAAAAGTGGATCAGAAGACAGCTGCTAAAATCTTGAAAGTCGTTGATATTACTGTTGCGAATGCATATTCTATTGAATCCTCAACTTTACCTTCTAAACCAACCATAGATACATTCACTAATCTGTCACGAATGAGAAGACCAGGAACAGCGTCAACTACACGTGTGTCTTCAAATCCTGTTGCATCTTCATCTAAGGATATCTCTGAGATAATATCCAAAGTTCCTACTGCCAAGTTGGAAGGCTCCATTACCCCAATATACATGGAAACTGCTCATGACTTGAATAAAGCAATTGAAGCTCTCTTACTACCTTTTGAAGGGAGAGAAACTGAGTTTAACTGGAACAAAAGAGAAATGAATATGACTAAGTTTAGAGGCATCATCGCTGGTAACTACCAAACATTTCCAGAGGAACTAGTTCAAGCTACAAGATCATTAAACGAAGGTATTTTCAAATCAACCACATCCTTGAGAACAACTCTATCTTCAACTGGATGTCAAGTAATCAAGGAATTGGCTTCATATCTACCAAGACACCTAGACCCGGTTACAGAGAATCTATTTCAGCCACTAGCTACGCTAACTTCTGCTACGAAGAAGATCTCTTCCTTGAATGCTTTTGGTTCCATGTGTGTTCTTTTAGCCAATGCAAGCTTTAATACTAGACTTTTCAATCAGTGCTTTAACCTATTTCAAGATAAGAATGTTCAGCCTAGACTATACTCTTCCACCTTTCTGCAAATTTTCATTTTGAAGCATGGTTCAAAGTTTGATCAAATCAATTTGGAAGTCATCACCAAATGGCTTTCAAAAGGTATTTGTGACCCTAATACATCTGTGAGAGAATCCATGAGAGGAACTTTCTGGCTGTTCTTTGAAAAGTTCTCTGATTTGGGAAATTCAATATACTCTAAAGCTGATTCTAATGTAAAGAAAGCTCTAGATAGATGCAGACCAACTGACCTTGAACACTCTTCGGGTGCTCCTTTACCAGTACAGAAATCATTGAACTCGACAGTTGAAAAGAAAAGACAATCAGTCAGAGACTTTGTTGCTGCAAAACAAAGAGAAAGACGCTCAACATCGGGGCCAGCAACAGTGGCCACAGTCCCAGTTACTGGAGAGGCACAAGATCAGAACAATACTCCTTCATCAGGCTTAGAGCTGGGAAGACCTGCTAGAATAGGAGTACCGCAACGTGTTGGAAGTGACAATGGAGTCAGCAGAACATCAGGCTTTCAGCCATTACCTAAACCTCTTTCGAAGTCTACATCAGAAAGACAGAGATGGTCATCTGTTGGATCTATGAACCGTGAAAGTGTTGAACCAGAGAAAACAAAGACAGAAAGTGAGGAAGTTACTGATACTGTGAACGACATTAGAAGGTTAATAACTTCCCCATATACCAGAGAAAGAATTGAAGGACTTCAGCAGTTGAAAGTTCTACTTGAAAAAGGAACTAAAGTAACAAACATGTCGACTGCTTTGAATAATATTTTAATCTTGGATTCTGGGTTATTGAAACCACTCTTAAATACTACTTCTTTCTTTGATCTCATAGATATTGTCCTGTCAATCAAAGTTCTTGCAGTTAACAAAGAAGGGCTTGATATCATCATTCAAAAATTTGGTGCCGTTCCCGTTATTAAGGGATTGGTTGAACTCGTTACCACACTAGAGTCATTAAAGTTTGAAAATGCACCATCAACGATGTTTCATATTAAGTATAAGAACCTTTTATTGAACTTCAGTATTCAAAATTTGTTTCAACTCACAAATGACGATTCCTTTGATCCTAATGAATCCATTTTGAAAGAGATTTGTGCTGCTGTGTTCCCGTTATCCATCAGTGATTATTCTAAATATGATGAGTTATTGACCCATCTTTACTCATTGAATCCAGAATCTTTTCAGGCTGTACTTTCCAAATCCAATTCATACGTTACCTCCAAAGTTAATTCGATCATTGAAGAATTCAAAGATGACGCTATTTCTACTGCCGTACCTGACTTTACAGAGAGTGGATTTGGAGAGATGACAATGATCAATCCACTACAAAGAAAGACTACTGATCCAACATTGTCCCTTGAACCTGGTTTCAATACAGACATGACAAGAATTATTCCAAACTATCAGACTACACAACCAGTGCAGAACGAATCTCCAACAGTTGAGATCAAGAAGGAGGAAGAAGAAGAAGCCCCTAAAGCGATTGATTATACAGGTGGTATATTCTCAAGAGAACAGACAGTTGAATCCCAAGAATGCATAATGCAAGATGTTGATAGTGGTGATAATGTTAGTGGTGATCATGTTAGTGAAGATAATTCTATGAAAATAGATGATGTTGTGGATGAAAATGTTGCTGAACAGGCTGCGTCTATATGTAACGAGCCAGGCATCCGTATGGGATCTCCTTTCTTAGATGATTCCAATGTGAATGATATTATTCAAACGAGAAGCCCTCAAATAGGAACAGACGAAGCTACAAGAAATCTCACAAATAGAATCAGTGAGATTCATATATCACCAGAGAAATCAACAAGATTATCACTGTCTAAGATCATTGATGAAACTGATCCCTTTTTCAACAAGCCTAAGACTGAAATTAAGATATATGAAGATTCACCATCAGATGTTTTACAGAATCAGTGTTCCGTGCAACAGAGAAAGTTATTTGATCTAGAGATATCAAGGTTCCAAAGCTCGAAAAAGACTTCCGATGTTTCTATTGAGTTATTAAAAGAGTTGGCAGATAAATTCAAGAATGATAAAGTTAGTGGTGCTGAAATGGACTCTATGATTAGATCATTACATCAGGTCATTAATTCAGAGAAAGTGCTTATGTGGACAAAATCAACTGGGTTCGAGTTGATACTAGAAAGTTTGATATACTACTTCCATACCAGTGTAAACATCACAAAACAGCTGTGCTTTAAAGGGTTGATTGTCTTCAAAGAGTTATTTATCATTAATGATTACCTGGACGGCTCAATGACATTGGAGAATTCTCTGTCGATATGGAATATACTAGTAATGATTGTGGAGAATTTAAAGAACTTCAAGAATGAGATCTATATATCAGTCGATGAGCTAGTTGATGATTTACTAGATCTTCCAATACCTCATAATGTCACAAGAATCTTAAAGAGCTGCTGTCAGACACTAAAGGATACAACCAACCATTTATTAACTTCATTCTTGTTGTTGACATTGTCAAGATGTATTGAAGCAGAACAACTATCTTTGACTACAATCAAAGAGATTGATGATATTGTTTATAAGTTTTTATCAAACGATGAGGTTGAAATTAGAAGATTGACTATAATCACCTACTCGAAATGCAAGATGAAGTTACAAAAGATCAAAAACCACTCCAGAAACAATAGCATTGAAGTTCACAGCAACACAGATCAAGAAAAAGTACAGGATATTTACCGAGATGTCTTTGAGAAGATGAGCGTTCCTGAACGTAAACTTGTTGATTATTACTGTGAATATTGAAAGTATATGAGTTCATGAATCTATATTATTATAAATTACGTATATCTTGTAGCAGTTTTACCTTTTAAAAATACCTCTATGTGCAGCGAACGAAGACCCAGGTCGGTTGGCTCCCAGAAGATTGCTCGATTGTGCCCTCTGTAGAGTATTACCAACTTTCATGTGTGCTGAGATTCGTTGTGCTAATTGAGCGCTGGTGGTTGCTCTCTTCTCATTACTTGATCTTCTTACAGATCTTGAATTAAATGAGCCTGATCTCGGTGCTTGATAGATATCTCTTGAACTTCCTGATCCATTTGAGAACAATTTACCGCGACTGGAGTTACTAGTTGCAGAGCCAGTTGATCCAGTTGGGTTAATTAGCTTGATTGGAGAATTCTGTATTATGTTTGTGGATTCAGCTATCCTACCTTTTCCAAACTCTATGGCTGTGTCTTGACCAGGCATTCTTGAAGGAGAGACATATTTCTTTGAGGGAACCACCTTCTGCTGAGAGCTTTGTTTCACTTGGTTGAGGAAGGAATGCGATACCAATCTATTACTCTCTGGCTGTTCTTGATCATTAGGCAACTCGCCTGTTAAATCAACCGTCAAAGGTCTCTCTGTATTAAATAAAGGACGACTTGAATAACTGGAAGTTGTCCCTTTAAGTGTATTATTCTCATACTGAAGTTCTTTCACTTTTCTTTCGAGACTTTCAACCTTCCCTATGCTTTCTTTGGCAAGAAGTAGAAGATTCTTTTGCTTCTTTATTTTCTCTTCCATTTGTTTGATAACTTGACACTGATGCTGTATTCTTTCTGCCATTCCACAGTATTGGAATTGGGTAATAGCAAAAAGCTGCTCTACTTGAGTAGGGAATGGGGTCAAAAATGGCCGAATTTCTTCGGGGAGCTATACCAATGATAATTAGTTTATATTTCTATCGATGGATTAGAGATAAGTTAACATACTCTTTTATCAAGTCTGACAATTGTGACATAGTCATGGTTACAGGCCATACACCTTGTTTTCGATTGCTCTAGATGATCTGGGTTCTGAGAGTCTATATGGAGTTAGAATACTAGTTTAATCGGGAGGACTTTAGATGAATAAATGTATGGTATTTAGGTACACTTTGAGGCATGTTCTTTGCAGAGAATATGCGCACACGACGTGAGATACAAGCTTTGTGTCTTCCCAGTGTCATGACAGACACTGCAGCTGATAAATGGCTGATCTAAGTCCATTTTGAAGTTAGCCGCCCACTATATAAATCATGTCTGTAGTTGATAGTCTGAAAGGTAAACAAACGTACCAGATCAACACTATTGCTAGGGCCACTAAATGCAGATTGGCGTGTCGCGAAAAGTGACAGATATTTTAGTGCACCTTTTTTAGGTGTTTTTCCATCAGATGATGGATGAAGTGAGTCATAAGCCTTATTTCACCCAGCTGGAAGACATATCGAACAAATGAGTAGGCCGGTACAGGTGTAGTGATACAGATGGGACTGGGTATAGGGTAAGTAATAGTTTCATGGGCTATTACCTAGTTAGGTATGTCGTAGCCACTACTATTCAATGATAATCTGTGTTCTGTACTATATAGTTTATAGTGGGCAGAATATATCTAGCCTGAAGGCTGAAGGTTCTGCCTGTGGCCCACCGGGGTGGCCGACCTATCGGGCCTGGAGTGTAAGCCCAAAAAGGGTGTTGCTTAAAATCTACCTGCCTGGAATTGGCTGGATAACACTTTCACAACTCAGGAGTCCGCCCGAATTTCCCCATGAAAATTTAGTGTTGAGATGGCCGCCGACGAAGTTGAAGATCAAGTTTGAGGGTATGAAACCATGATGAAGTAACGAAACACTCGTCTCAAGTTTAACATGAAGAAGGCACTGTTAATATAGTTTGGTGTACTGTGAGTGTCATGGTGATCTCTCCCTCTAGCGTCTCTGCCCAGCTGCTTTCTGCATTCAGTAAACCTCGCAACCCACCAAAACCGTAAACTACCTGGCCGAGTCCGTAACCGCAGATGACACGCCCGTCATCGCTGAAAAATTTCTTCACTATATAAAAGTTGAGTAATCTTCATAATATGATAACCTCTACACTAGGGAAGTTCCTAATCAACGATCAAAATTATCCTCAAAATGCTTCGTTTAAACGCCGTTAAGGCTCACTTGAGACCTTCCTCTCTTTCCTTCAATGCTGCTCGTGCTTTCTCCCAATCTGCCTTCAGTTTGGACAAAATCAAAGTCAAAACTCCTATCGTTGAGTTAGATGGTGATGAAATGACCAGAATCATCTGGAAAAGAATCAAAGACAAATTGATCTTACCTTACTTAGATGTCGAACTAAAATACTACGATCTAGGTATCGAAAGCAGAGATGCTACCAACGATCAAATCACCATTGATTCTGCTAACGCCATTAAGAAATACGGTGTTGGTGTTAAATGTGCTACCATCACCCCAGATGAAGCTCGTGTTGAAGAATTCAACTTGAAGAAAATGTGGAGATCTCCAAATGGTACTATCAGAAACATCCTTGGTGGTACTGTCTTCAGAGAACCAATCGTTCTTAAAAACATCCCAAGAATTGTCCCAGGTTGGGAAAAACCAATTGTCATTGGTAGACACGCTCATGGTGATCAATACAAAGCCACTGACTTGGTCGTCCCAGGTGCTGGTAAATTAGAATTGGTCTACACTCCACAAAATGGTGAAAAACAAACTCTAGAAGTTTTTGACTACAAAGGACCAGGTGTTGGTTTAGCTATGTACAACACTGATGAATCCATTGAAGGTTTTGCTCATTCTTCCTTCAACTTGGCCATCTCTAAACAATTGAACTTGTTCTTATCCACCAAAAACACTATCTTAAAGAAATACGATGGTAGATTCAAAGATATCTTCCAAAAAATCTACGATGAACAATACGCTGCTAAATTCAAAGAATTAGGTATCTACTACGAACATCGTTTGATTGATGATATGGTTGCCCAAATGATCAAATCTAAAGGTGGTTTCATCATGGCTTTGAAAAACTACGATGGTGATGTTCAATCTGATATCGTTGCTCAAGGTTTCGGTTCCCTAGGTTTAATGACCTCAGTCTTGGTTACCCCAGATGGTAAAACTTTTGAAAGTGAAGCTGCTCACGGTACCGTCACCAGACATTACAGACAACACCAACAAGGTAAAGAAACCTCCACCAACTCAATCGCTTCTATCTTTGCTTGGTCCAGAGGTATCATCAAAAGAGGTGAATTGGATAACACCCCAGAAGTTGTTAAATTCGGTCAATTATTAGAAAAAGCTACTTTGGACACTGTTGAAATTGACGGTAAATTCACCAAAGATTTAGCTTTAGCTAGAGGTGAAACCGCCAGAGACAGTTACGTTACAACCACTGAGTTCTTAGAAGCTGTTGAACAAAGATTGCAAAGAGAAGCTGCTAAATAAGCCTTTTCCCTTTCTTCTTGAAATGGTATGCGAGGTGCTGCATACCGCAGAACATGAACTAAAGACATGATTATAACATAATGAACTGTTTATCTGTCTTTGTCCATTGTTCTTTATAACGATTGATATTCTACTTAATTATTTTTCCTTTTGTTTCTACATATTATACATATATATTTTTACATCACTTTTGTTTATACACAGGTCATAGCAAAGAACTGCTGGTCATGATTAATGAAATTTTTCTTTTTTCTTTTGAAAAGCTCGTACTATACAGTAGATCATGGTATTGTCTTGTAGGAGTACGCTTGATTATTTGCTTGGTGTCTTCTCAGTAGAGTCAAGATACTCCCAAAGGTATATTAGACCATAATAAGTTGTGAAGGTGAATCCAAGAACCTTAAGCATTGGTGGAACAAAAAACCTGTAAAAAGCTGCCTGTATTTGATGGATTGTTAGTAAGAGTTTAGTAATTGATAGATTTGGTGTACACTTACATGTGGTGAAATCTGTTTCTCTTTAGGGGTCTCTGTTGTTTGTGGGTTTTGTGACTCTGCTGGCTGTGAAGTAGTAGGTTGTACTGGGTCTATCTTTTTTTGATTATTGAGCACAATGCGAGTTGTGTTAAGTGATCTATGGAATCTTGGTCCAAGAACCTTTGAAGTTAGTTGTCTTCTAAGCATTGTTTAGTATTCTGATTAGCTGCTTTCAGTCTTTAGTATGTTCTATTAGTGAAAGAAGTGAATCTTCAATAACCATCTACAGGATTACTTCGCTTAGTCAGCAAATACCATATTAATCTAGCTTAAACCTACTGGACATATGTTCCACTATAATTACTATTAACAAGAAGTCTATTTAACCTATCTATCTCAAACCTCGACCTTTTCGTGAAGAGCTCTGTATTCTCTTTCCAAACCCCTTACTGTTCTCCATAACAGGTTTCTTTCAGCGTCAGTAGCTTCACCACAAGCAGCCCATCTAATTTTACCTTCATGGTCTAACACATAGATAAATCCACCGTAGGTGTTATCCAAATGTATCTGTTCTCTCAAGTCCAAACTGATGTTCTTTCTTGGTACGATGAAGTACTTGTCATGTCTGGAAACAGGGGTTGTCTTTCTCAATCCACTCTTAGATAGTTTAATGAAGATAGCCTTTGTTGCATTTTCAGTTATATTTAGATCCACAATCTGTGAGTTTGGATACAAACTGTTGAATTTTCCTTCATACCCAGATACAGTTAGATAGTCTGCATCAGTGGTCTTGAAGAATGATTGGGATGCTTTCTCACCGGTCTGTGAGGTATATGCTCTGACAACGGTGATCTTACCCACAATACTTGATGTTGTATCTCTCTTCTTTGAGCTTAATAGATCTTCACCATAGAAGTTTGGGAAATATAGTGCCTTTTCAGCTTTCCAGTATGCTGGTGCAGCATGGAAGAATTTACCATTAGTCTTTTTATATGTGTAGATATCATACATTCCAGATTTTGATATTTCTTTTTCAAGCTCAGCTTGTCTCAGTTTATTCTTCTCAGGGTCCAAAAAGTCTTTATACTTCTGTGTTATTGTTCTCAAATCACCGATGTTATCAGTTGGAAGTGGAGGGTTTGGTAATCCAAATGGTTTGTTTAAAGTTTCAACCACAAACTCTTTTGGTTTTGTAGCAGCTAATTGACGGTTTAGTTTTCCCAAGAATTGTCTCGACTGGGAGGTTGAGAACATTCTTGTTGAATTTCTGGTGGCATTCAGAAGACCCAGTTGCATTGTCATTTTATTTTCCTAGCCTTCGTAAGTACAGAGAGATGGACCTTCTTTCCAGGTGATGATATATTGCAATATTTTGGAAGTAACAATATCACTACAGAAAGGTCAAAGTTTCTAAAATTCGCGAAAAAGATCCCAATCTGATCTGAAAACTCGCTTAAATGATCAGTTTGCAGGCTTATATATTATGGCTACAATGCTTCTAAATAACTAATGTGTGTAGATAAAGTATATGAAAGTTAACTAAAATTTTATGGGGGTATAATGATCACTGAACAATCCCGTCAGTGTTGAATGGCTGCCCTTTATATTTTCTTTTTTAGACTCAATTAATGAAACTAAGCTGTGTAAAAAGGGAGTAGAATAATCATGCAAAAACTTGTTTTGAAACAAGGAAGTCGTAAATATATAGCAAAGTATCAAGTTTAGAAGAAGAAACCGACAACAGCAGCACCAACTAAAGCACCCATTGGAGCGTTTAAGATCAAACCTTCACCGGTTTGGGTGCTGACAGTAGCAGTAGTGGTTGGTTCAGCGCTGGATGAAGTGACGGTGGCTAGAGTAGAGGAGACTGGGGCTTCTGATGATGAGGATGATGGTTCTTCAGAGGTGGTAGGAGCAGCTGAGGAAGTTGAGGATTCTTCACTGGATGATGGAGCAGCACTGGAAGAAGTGGAAGCAACAGCTTCGGAAGAGGAAGAAGAGGAAGCTTCGGTAGAAGAGCTGGAAGCTTCAACGGATGATGAAGATGAAGCAGATGAGGATGATGAAGAGGATGATGAGGAGGAAGAGGAGGCGGATGATGAAGAAGCAGAAGAAGAGGAGGCGGAAGAAGATGAAGAGGAAGCCTTTGAGGAGGAGGAAGAAGCATTAACTTCAGCACCGGCTTCTTTACATGAGCTTTCGAATGCAGTGTAAGCAGTGTCAGCATCACCACTTGGACAGCTGGAGTCTAGACAGGATTTAACTGAAGCAGCATCGTTTTCACAGATACAAGCAACTTGGTTTAGGGTTGAACATTGACCAGAGTTTCTAGTAACTTGGGCAACACAAGCCAACAAACATGCTGGTGGAGCAGCGATGGCTTGACCGGCTAGAAGAGCTAAAGTAGCGACAGATGAGAAGGTGGAGGTACGCATTTTGTAGTTATGAGTAGGTTGTAGTAGGTTGGAGCGAGTGTAAGGGTTGAGCTTTTAAAGAAAGGAAGAAGTAGAACAAAATTTCTTTCACCAAAATAAATAAATCTCGAAGAATGTTTACATGATCTAGTGTGATCTGCCAAAAATAGATCGAATTGGTAAACTGCCAGCCTGAAACATAAAGAAAACTTCCTGATCCGGCGACAATTACGTAGTTCGAGACCCAGCAAAAAAAACACAGCAAAACAAAGGGCAGCCAATTCCGGTCTGATCTGAAATTGATTAGCACGTGACCAAACCAAACAGCTCTTCCTACCCGCGAATTTCCGGTCGGTTTGTCATTTTGGTGCGATCGCTAATTCCTCGCTGGGCTCTGGCTCTGATAACCACTCCAAGTCCCACACTGCACTGGCTACGCTACTGGCTTAACAAAAGAAACCACTCACAACACACCAACCCGTGAAAGTGGAATGAGATTTCCATTTTACACAAAACACATCAACACACGCTCTTTTCTTTCCAGCAACTTACGCAACAAGTACAACCTTTACGCAGCCACACAGCTATCAGCGTCATACTCGCCTTCTTCGCCTTCCATCAATCAGAGAAGAAACAACATGACATTTAACACCTCCAACTCAATCCAGAAACCTGATCTAGATGACAGAGAGTATAAGGTGATCACATTGCCAAATAAGCTTGTTGCACTGTTAATCAGTGACCCTAAAGCTGACAAATCTGCTGCTGCTTTGGACGTTAACGTTGGTGCTTTCAGTGATTATGAACATTTACCAGGTCTTGCACACTTTTGTGAACATTTGCTATTCATGGGTACCAAGAAGTACCCATCAGAGAACGAGTATTCCAGTTATTTATCCAACCACGGTGGTCATTCGAACGCATACACAGCTGCTGAGGATACTAATTACTACTTTGAGATCAATCATCAATATCTAGAAGGTGCACTTGATAGATTCAGTCAGTTCTTTATTGCTCCATTATTTGATCCAAGTTGTAAAGATCGTGAAATCAAAGCAGTTGATTCTGAAAATAAGAAGAACTTGCAGAATGATACATGGAGATTATATCAATTGGATAAATCAACTTCAAACCCTGCTCATCCTTATCACAAATTTTCAACTGGTAATCTTCAAACATTGGGTGAAATCCCAGAAGCCAATGGCATCGATGTGAGAGATGAATTACTGAAATTCTATAAAGAGTCATATTCTTCCAATCTTATGAAACTAGCTGTGATTGGTAGAGAAGATTTAGATACTTTAGAGAAATGGGTTGTTGAGAAGTTTTCTGAAGTCCCAAACTATGATAGACCACAACCTGTTTTTGATGGTGCTTTATTCACTTCAAATGAATTGAAGAAACTTATCAAGGCTAAACCTGTCATGTCTAAGAACAAATTGGAATTAAGCTTTGTTGTTCCAGACTTTGAAGAAAAATGGGAATCACACATTAGTAATTATTTCAGTCATTTGATAGGTCATGAAGGTAAAGGAAGTTTACTTGCATACTTGAAGACTAAAGGATATGCAAATGGTCTTTCAGCTGGTGGCTATACCGTAACAAAGGGAAATGCTACTTTTGGTATCAATGTTGATCTAACAGAAGATGGGTTCAAAAACTATGAAGAGGTTCTTATTAGTACCTTCCAATACTTGGAATTATTGAAAGTTTCTTTACCTCAAAAATGGATCTTTGAAGAGTTGAAAGAAGTCACAGAAATGACTTTCAAGTTCAAACAAAAATCATCTCCATCCCAAACCGTTTCAAAATTGGCTAAAGATCTACAGAAATCATTCATTCCAGATGAATATTTACTAAGTAGAAACGTTGTTAGAAAATATGAACCAGATCTGATTAAAGAGTTCGCAACCTACTTCACTGTTGACAATTTGAGAGTTACTTTGATCTCACAATCTGTGGAAACAAATAAATCTGAAAAATGGTACGGTACTGAATATTCTATAGAAGACCTTTCTCAAGAATTACTAGATAAATTATCCAATGTCAAACTGAATGCTCAACTACAACTACCAACAGTTAATGATTTCATTCCAACTAACTTTGATGTTGAAAAACTAGATGGCGTTACTCCTTTGAAAAGACCAACAATTCTGAAAGAGGGTGAAACCTCAAGATACTGGTATAAGAAAGATGACCAATTCTGGGTTCCTAAGGGATATATCCAACTACTCTTCAATTTACCAATCACTGTTGCTACATCTTACAACCATGTACTAAGTGTTCTATTCACTGAACTTCTTGAAGATGAATTGACTGATGTCTCATACCAAGCTGCTATTGCTGGATTAAACTTTGGATTGACTAACGGAAAAGAAGGTATTGTTGTTGAAGTCAGTGGTTATAGTCAAAAAGCACCAGTTCTTTTGGATTCTGTCTTGAAAGCCTTGAAATCATACAGACCAAAAGAAGACAGATTCAATGTCACAAAAGAGAAATTGTTAAGACTTTACAAGAATCACTTTTATAAAGTTCCTTACAACTTGGTGACTGGTTTATTTTCCAATTTGACTAACGAAAAATCATGGACCACAGAAGAAAAGATTGATGTTTTGGAAAGTGTAACTTTTGAAGATCTCCAAAACTTTATTCCATTAATCTTCAAACAAGGTTTTGTTGAAGGTTTAGTTTTCGGTAACTTCCAAAAGAACGAAGCTCTTGAGATTATTCAAAATGTTGAAGAAACCATACCATTAAAGCCTTTGGCTGCTGAACAACTATCTAAACCAAGATCTTATTTATTACCAGAAAAGACACACAAGTTTGACAAGTTGTTACCAGATGAAAAGAATACCAACGCCTGTATTCAATATTATATTCAACTTGGTGAATCCACCAACACCAAATTACGCGCATACGCTGATTTGCTTGCTCAATTAATCAGAGAACCAGCCTTTGATGTTCTGCGTACAAAGGAACAACTTGGATACATTGTTTTCAGTGGTGTCTTAGAATCTAGAACAACCTTTGGTTTCAGAGTCATCATTCAAAGTGAGAAGAATGCTGCCTATTTAGAACATAGAATTGATAATTTTTTCAAATTGTACCTAAATACCTTGAAAGACCTATCTGAAGAAGAATTTGAAAAGAACAAAGAGGCTTTGATCAACAAGAATCTTGAAACATTGAAGAACTTGAGCCAAGAAAATTCCAAATTCTTGAGAGCACTATCTAATGGTTATTATGATTTCTTGTACAAAGAAGATCAAGTTGAAATCTTGAAAACTCTGAAGAAGGATGATATTCTTGAATTCTACAACACATCTATCATCAACTCCAATTCCAAGTTGATTATCAACTTGCATGCAAAGGGTAACACAGATAACTCTGTGACTGAAGGATTCCCAACTGGTGAACCTGTTTTGGACCAAGGTGCCTTCAAGGGTTCATTATACCTAACACCAGCCCCAACACCTGTTGAAGAGCTAAGCTCAAAGAACTTCCAACCTAAATTGTAACTATTATAGAGTCTATTAGTTAGAACAGTCATATATTAGAAGTCAATTTACGTATTCTTACTGTAGCCGTGGCGATTTACACCTAACAATGGATAAGACTAAACTAGTAATATTCGCGAGGTTTGACACATATTAGATAAATCACTAACAAGATTGTTTAACTAGGATTCTGTTCTTACTGTTAAAGAACTGGTTTCTTCACCAACTTTGCCACCAGCTTACTATCCCGAATCAAGCTTTAAATAGGTACTGTGATGAACCTTGACGAAGAAACACCTCTTTTAGAGGATCCAGAACTTCAAAATGAGCTAGCCGCCGAGGAGCAACGTGCTTTACTTGATGGGGATGATGACACTATCGAACCATCACCATCTGCTAACCTCTCTCCAAATGAAGCACAAGGACAGCGTGTGGATCATATACAAGCAATAGTTCCTTCAGTGGGTGTCATTGCGGCTTTGGTTCCTTTTGTCAGAAAATACTACGCCCTTGCTTTGAACGGTATTTCTAAGAACAAATATATTTCTATCCCTCTAGCTATCATCACTACGCTACTCATTACAGTTGTGTTGACACTTGTTTTGAAAACAGAGCTAGTCTTTGATAAATCCACCAATTTGTTTCTTTCATCAATCGAGGTTAATAGCGCTACAGAGAAGGGACTCAACTTGAACGTCAAGGGAACCATTTCATTCGACTATTCATCCATCAATTGGTTTTACAGAGCTATTTATTATCCTTCCACATTTCTACTTGGCATTGTCACAGTTGATATACCTAAGCAAATAGAGGTATTTCTTAACTTCCCTTATGAAGGTTCCGAAAGAAACTTCTACAATCCAGTCAAAGTCGATATACCGGAGCCTATTTGGTTCGATCTATCTTCCGGAAGTGTAAATGCTTTTGACCTTAACATTGAATTGGAAGTCAACCCATTTGATGCTGTGAGAAGCTATTTTGAGATCTTATCACTAAACCAAGACAACATCACTGAATTTAAAATCAACACAATCTTCAAAACAGGGATCAACCTTCAAAAGTTTGTCTCTTTAGGTCACTATTCTGCAACAATCGAGAGACTGATTACTGTTAAAAAGGATTCATTAAGTTCTATTGAGATTGGTATCAATGATCTTTCAGTTCAGCCATCAGACAATCTCATATCTTCTGATTTCACTGCTCTCATCAGCTCGTTGCCAATACCAGTAGAGTTGAATTTACCTGCGATCGAATGGGAGTTTTACATCGTTGGGTGTGATTTAAACATCTTATATCTTGGAAGTCTTCTCACAGATCCCATTTTGATCTCAAAGTTGAAACCCGTTGAAGTAAGATCCCAAGCCCGTATTCCTAAGTTGGGAAAAAAGTTGACCAAATTCTGTATCGATGGGATCTCTCCAATCAATAGGTTTGCAAAAAATGCACTAGCAGACCACTCCACTATCTTTGTTAAAGCCAGAAACATCTCCAAGTTTAATGATAAGCTTCCTAAGTGGCTCCACATTTTCTTGTCTAATAACTTCCAGCCAATACCTATCAGTCTGAAAGACTTACTTGGTAACGATGACTCTGATCTCGATTATTCATTGAAAGATGGAAAAGTAGTCATTGCAAATGAAGAGAGTGTGCTTCCTAAAGCCGATGTCTCTGTCGAAGTTGGATTTGACATACCTTTTGGTAACAAAGATCAAGAATTGGTAGAAGTGACTAGCGTGTTCGGTGATTTATGCTTCCTCCATCATGGCGAGATTTTTTTGAAGGTTTATCTTCATAGTTGGCAACCTGTTGACACAAGAGATACAACATTGTCCTTAGATATTGTAGGTGCAAAAATCGATATAATTGATGACCAGATTGTTGCAAGCTTGATAAATCAATACTTGAATGGAGATGACTTTGAGGTTCAGGTGCTGTCTATGCTTGATCTTTCTATCAAAAGTCCTATTTTTGACACAATATTCCAAGGGATCGAACATGAGTTTAGTGTCTCTGTACCAGGAGCCAAAGGAATCTTGGATAGTTTAAACATCTCATTGAAAGGTTTACAATATATTGCAACTTCAACAGACATAGAATTAAGAACTATCATAGAGGCCGAACTTTCAAACCCATTCCGTGTTGGCTTTGCTTTGCAGTTTTTAAATCTACATCTTTCAGCCAACAACACCCTCATTGGAAACGTCGATTTAGCAGACACCATTATTGAACCTAACGAAAATTCAACATTTGTTTCAATTTTGAGACTAGATACTAAAGAAGAACAGTCTAAGCTTGCACTGGAGAGCTTACTTAGTGATTTTATTTCGAACAAGCAACCATCGTTAACAGTTAGTGGACACTCAAAGTCATCGAAAGTTGATAAGTTAGCAAAAGTGTTATCAAGACTATCAATTCCTATTGAAATACCTAGCTTTGATAGCCCTGAAGATAAAGAGAGACAAGGATTCTTAATTGGTTGTACTTTCTATGTTTTCAAATCAGAAGTTGAAATAACAGTATACAATCCATTTGAGAATCAACCAGTGCAAGTGCTAATCAAGAAGACAACAGTTACACATAATGAAGTTGATATTGCATATGTTGTGAATGCACCTTTATTAACACTACCACCTGGAGTATCAACAACACAAAGAATTGCAGTAACTTATCCACAAGGCGTATCAAGAGATGTTTTGAAGAAAGCTATCAACGGTAACTTAAACGTTTCAGTTATATCTTCCTTTGATTTATTGATTGACCAGTTCCCATTAGATTTGGTGTATCAGGGGTCGGGATTAACAGCAGCGATTAAACTGTGAGCTAACAAAGCAAACAAACATAACGTTCCAATCTACAACAGGGGTGTTTCATTATTTTTCTAAGTAGTTTTTTGCATTCAAATATACAGTTCTAAAAAACTAGTAAAGATATATCCTTTCATCGACATTCAGAGATCATCGCCTAAATAGACACACGACTTCCAAACTTCCTATCCAGGAAAAAAAAACTTTAATCTAGGAAACTGTCATTTTGGGATTGCGGTCCCTTAAAAATGGCAATGAAATAACTTGATAATTTACGTTAATTCATCGTGGCAAATGTTTCCAGTTAACTTTTTGATTAAAGAAAAGAAAAAAAGTATATAAAGAGAGATAGAAAATTTTGTGATTAGAATTTTTTTTTATAGGATCGTGAAATAATTGCCGGTTCGGGACACTCAAAATATAAAGAACAAGGGCTACGTACATAAATCTTTGATAAAAAACCCCAAATTGCATATATGATTAATTTATATAGGATATCTAATGATCCCATTGGACAGAAGTCTTTGGCCAGACACGCTTGTACAAAGACATAGCAATAGTATCTTGAGAAGTGATCTTACTGTCAAAGTTGGCTTTGAAGTAACCATGAGTACCCAAACTTTCTTTAATGAAACCTGATCTACCAGATTTGGTGAATAATGGAACAGCTTTATAGTACTCGATATCTTCCTTGTTGAAGAACATGTAACGGACAGTGATAACGTTCTTGTGGATACTGACTGGATGACCTGTCAAGATGGCTCTCTTGGCCAAAACTCTTTGATGTTCGGCATTCAAGAATGAACCACTACCAACAAATTCAATCTTCTTTGGAAATTCTGATGTTTGTTTGAAGAATAATGCTGGTGCATTGGAGAATGTCACTGGTGCAATTGCTGTGGCTATACTTAGTGTATCTTTATGCAAAAATCTTTCGTATTTATGAACGTTGTTAGGTGTGTTTGAAGCTGATGAGAACACAGGTTGGATAACTTGACGTCTTGGACCATATTGGACAATGAATGTATCTTTTGATGGGATAGGTTTTTCGTATTCTTCCCAAGAACTGATGGAGAAGTTAACAACAGCTAGTTTTTGTTCGTGTTCTAGTAAACCGTATAAGATGAAAGGTGATTTTTGAGCACTAGGTAGTTTAGAAATGATAAATTCTGGAGCTCTAATGTAAAGTACCACCTTTGAACCAGCAACAACTTGTGCTTCTTTGATTGAGTTTTTCAAGATTCTGTTTTTGGTAGCTTTGAAGTTGGAGATACGTAGTAATCTCTTCCATTCAGAAGGAGCACTTGGGTCATATTCATCACAGTCCCATACGGTGTTATGTAAGTTTTTCAAACCTCTGTATCTTTTTAGTCTTTCTCTAGCAGATTCTCTTGGGTCTAATTCAATTTCATCAGGGAATTCTCTGTCTTCTTGTTCTTTTTCTCTGAATCTTTCTAGTTGTTGTTGCTCTTCTTCTGCTGAAAGTTCAACAAACATCTCACTTTGTGCATCATTATCTTCTGGTTCAGATTGGTCACTTTCGATATCCATCTCAGCGTCATCTTCAATTAGTTCTGGTTCTTCATCACTTTCTTCTTCTTCTTCACCTTCTTCAATAACATCTTCTAAGAACCATCTAGCTTGGTAATCAGAAGTACCTTTTGGAACTCTGACTTTCTTTGGTTTTTCAAATGGTGAAGGTAAGTAGTTAGCATCGTATCTGACAGCTTCACTGTTCTGGTTATAGCTGAAATCTTCATCGTCTTCCCACTCTTCCATTTCAATTTCTTGAGGAGCTAATTCTTCCAAGGTTTCTTGGTTTTCATCTGGATTATATAGCTCAAGATCAGCACCCTTTTGTATTCTTTCAATTCTTTCAATTTGGAAATCACCATGACCAGGGATGTGGACTAGTCTATTAGAGTTGAAACCAATACCTCTAACAGTACCTTCAACTTTCAAGTAACCTTCATGAGGGTTTGATGGATCTAATGGTTCCCATGAGGTTTCGTCTGCTACTAACCAACCTCTAGAGTCTCTCCAGGTAATTGATTTAGGGAATTTTTGACAAAGAGTTCTGATAGCAATGGTAGCATCAGATGAGTTTTCCAAGTTGTACACTTTCTCTTCTGTAGGGAAGAAATGTTTGAAGTAGCTTGATAAGGATTGTTTAACATCATCTTGGAATTTTTGTTTTGGGTGCACAGCTGATAGATTTGTGACAACACCAATAGCATGACCAATACCTTGTAACTCTAAAGCTCTAATGATTTGTTCACCATATTGTGGATCAACTTCAGAAGTGGCAGAAAGACCGAAAACAACGAAATCGGAAACTTTGACAGCATCAAGGATGGCGATGAAGTCATTGAAGTCAGGTATAATGAATTTCAGCTTGGATTTAAATTTAGCAATCTTAACAGATGTAACAGATGGTCCTTGAATCATGGAAGCATCTTGATCTGGTGAAGCAGCAGCATCGATAAGAGCATTAACAATGCTATCAGCACTTATATCTTCAGTCAAAGGAATGACTGTGATGATCTTTTCGGCACCATTGGCACCTTCGAATAGTTTTCTAGATTCAGCAGTGTTCAAGATCTTATTCTCTCTCAATTGTCTTGCTAAATTCTTACGTTCTAGTTTTGATGCACCTTTCTTTGGTTTTTGTATGCTTGTTTCTTTGTCGACTTTACCTTTAAATCTAGCTTTTATAGAACCTTTTGAGGCATGTCTAGACTTGAAAGCCTTGTGACCATTCTTAACAGTAGATCTATGTGAGTGACCGGCCATTTCAATGGGAGTTTTGAGTGATTAAGATGGTTTGATGTTTATTATCCTTCTTTAAGCCAAAATCTTTTTAGACAATTAAAAATTTCCTTGGTTTCATAACCAGCTCATCTCATGTTGCCCTAAGTTTCCACGCACGTGATAATGGTTAGGTGTTCAGATGAATCGCGACTGTGACTGTCGACATTTTTCAAGTTCGCGAAACGACTCTTTTTTCGAAGGCGCTTAGTATGAGGAGTCTGTCAAGTTGGGACGTGTCAATAGCAGCGAATTGTATGGTAGATTTTCAGAGCTATTATAGAATTTATCACCAACACAAACATTGAAGGTTTCCATCACCAACAGATTAAATCCATATATTATAATGTAAGTCCACACCGGAGAGGTACTACATGACAGAATCAAGATGAACACACACCATGATCGAAAGCTACAAGCTCGTTACACCACCATATGATAGATACACCACGATGTCAGAATAAATTTTCATTTTACCAACGTGAATTAATTGAAGAAAACTGGAAGAAACAAATGAACTGTCAAGAGCCTATCCATATATCATCAATATCGTTATATTTCACCAATCCAGAAAGTTACACCATAACTACATATCTATATGGCTAACCCTCGATCCTTGATCCTATCATGGAGTTCCTCAAACAAACTCCTAAGAAGTGAATTTAAATACTAACAATATATTACAGCAAAATGGCTCACGAAAACGTTTGGTTCTCCCACCCAAGAAACTACGGTAAAGGTTCCCGTCAATGTAGAGTTTGTTCTTCTCACTCTGGTTTAATCAGAAAATACGGTTTAGATTTATGCCGTCAATGTTTCAGAGAAAAGGCTAAAGATATTGGTTTCAACAAATACCGTTAAGGTGCTGCAAACAACGCTATCATGTTAATTATTGCTTAGTTGCTGTTGCTTTATTTGGAGGTTAATTCTTGTATCAAAGGTTTTTTAATTGAAAAGTTACATACATTCGAGATAGGTGCTATCTAATGTAGCCATGTAGTTCTCTCTGCCTAGCGTTTTGTCTATAGGTAAAGGTTCCTTGTGGGAAATTTCTGTGCGTGCATATACCAGAAGTCCTCCCTAGGCTGACTTGTCACCGGACCTTAGCGAGATATATCTAAGCCAAAAATTAGGAGTACTCCAAAAGATAGACATATTAGATTAGATACTGAACAAAGAAGAACACCAAGCACCATGTCAGCGTCGTACTTCAAGTGTAATTCATGTGCAATTCAGTTTCCAAACTCCGATTCCCAGAGGTTTCACATGAAAACAGACTGGCATCGTTATAATCTGAAGAGAAGAGTTGCTCAGTTGCCCCCAGTTGATGCTGCTACATTCACAGAAAAGTTACAAGTTTCTAAACAATTTGAAGAAGAAACAGATGAATTTGGTTTCAAGATCCTGAAAGCTAAAGAACCACGGAAGCTTCATATCCAACATAGTCTGAATGTTAGAGGTAGAACATTGGATGTTCCTAAAGATGCTGATGAAACTGCCAAAAATAGAGGCGAAAGTCCAGCCAGTACCGTTGCCACTGAATTTTCACATTTCTCTCTTGGGGATTCTGTCTACAGTCAAACTGGAACTCACAGTGATCTAGATAGTAACTTTGAGTCTGATTCACAAGCTAATATCCACTCCGACTTTGATGACGATTATATTCATGTTGAAGAGAGCGATGAAGATCCTGATGAATCTTATAGAGAAGATGAACACTATCAAGAAGAACCACTACAACCTATCACATCATGTGTCTATTGTGGTTTACCTCATGAAGATGTGGAAACTAATGTGACCCATATGTTCAAGAGTCATGGTCTGTACATTCCTGAAAGATCTTATCTTGTTGATTTGAAGGGACTTCTAGAATATTTGATCTCTATCATTGTCATTGATAACGAATGTTTGTGTTGTAATTTCAAGGGAAGAAATTTGGAAAGTATCAGAGCACACGTTACTTCTAAAGGTCATTGTCGTCTACCCTACGAGACTAAAGAAGAAAGAGCTGAATTTGAAAGCTTCTATGATTTCTCATCTATCAATGTGAAAGCTAAGAAATCTAAATCATCAAAGAAAGTTGGATTTAGCGAAGATGCAGATGTAACTATTCTGGATGATACTAGTGATGGAAATAACGATAATGATAATGACGATGACATAAGTGATGATGATGACAACGACAACCAAGAGGAAGTTGATGATGAAGATTACAGTAATAACTATACAGTGGCTACCATTGATCCAATTGACTCACAACTAACACTACCTAGTGGTGCCCGTCTTGGCCATAGATCACTCAATAGAATATACCGTCAACGTATACATATCCCAGCAGATCCATCAGAAGGACAATTGACAGTCTCCACTGCTGATAGAAGATTGGCAGGAGGTCTTACCTTACATGAACACAACCAGAAACAGAAAGCTGCTCAGATATCCGAAACTAAAGCTAAAAGTAGAATGGTTCAAAGAGAAGTTAAGAGAGCAAACTTCCAACCACATTTTAGAGATCAAATGTTAGGAGGTTAGTTAGATTTAGTTTCATGATTAAATTGATATAACGTGTCTCAAATTCAAAAGACCTTGTATATTTTGTAATGTTCTTATCTATCTCCACCAAATCCTTTCAAAACAAACGATCTTCCTGATAATTTTCTCACTGCAAATTTAGGTTCGTTCTTTTGAATTGTTGGTTTTGGTGAATCATCGTGATCCAAAGGATTATTCTTTTCTATAGATGGTGTTGCTGTGTATTTTGGTAAAGCCCGAGGTTTGTTCAAGGTTGAACGATCTTTCAACAAAGATGCCTCTTGATCTTGTTGAACTTTCTTGAATCTCACTAGCAGCTCTGCCCATTTGAAAGTTTTTCTACCCAACGAACTTGATGATTTGGAAGCTGTGATTGGTTCTGTTGCTGAATTTTGTGTGAATGTGTTCAATACAGTAACACTGCTCAATCTATTTTTCAATGTCGTAAAAGCAGTAGATTGAGGTAGCAACATCAAAATACCATACAAACATTTGTATAAGTAAGGATATTTCTCAGGTTCCAAGAGCTGTAGTCTAACTCTTGTAAAGACAGGAGATTCCAATAATTGAACAAGGATATCTAACTGAACCAAAACATTGACGGTAATTTCAAAATCAACAAATATTTGCAAAACTGAATAGGCCAATTCATATGCTTGAGCTAATAAACATAAAGATAACGTGGCTGGTGCATTATGGGACCAAGCCTTGAATAAAGCAGCAAAGAAGTCCCAGTCATCCTTCTCTTCAAGATTTCTTAATTTACTTCTCAATGATGAAAGTTCTGGTGCTGTGATTAGGTTGTTATTCAAGATTTGAATCAATATACCAACAAAAGAGGCATCCTTTTCTTTTTCCAATACTTTTGCTAATGTTTGATAGACTCTTATTGGATTCAATGAAAGACATAGCCTTCTTAAGATGAAATTTCCTCTTGTCTCCAATAATTTCTGATCATTCTTGAACAAATCAAGTAAATTGACCATGAAAAAACTGAAGTTATCGTCATCACTTTCATAGGCAATTTCTGATATCAATTGAAGATCCCTATATATAACTTCTTCACTTGGATCACTCAAAGCTTTCAATAAAGTTGTAAATGTATCACTGTGTTCTAACAGCTGTTTACGAGCTTTTCCATGAAGCATCTTTAGCCAATCAAGGGCTGCAACTTTGGTGATTTCACTTTCACTCAAGAAATGAAGTGTCAATGTATTGATGGTCATTGAAATATTTAGTTTCTTTTCATCCTCAGGTCCCAGATTTGAGACAAAGTCTAATAGACGATCATTCACCTCTTTAGAGCTTTCTTTAGAGCTTGATCCATCTTGATTGGCCATAGTTATTAGTAGAACTGCTAATAGTTTAGGTAAATATGGAATAAAGCTCAAAGGAGAAATTTCCAGTAAAGCACCTAACCATGTTAAAACAACAAGCTGGATTTTCTCTTCAGTGGAATCAATATGAGAAATAAGGATTTCAATGATCTTTGGATAATCAAGATGAACGTCTTGACCAGGTATGTAGAGCTCACCGTTATGTACTTCACCATCGTTTTCCTCTTGATTAGTTTGATCCAGTTGTCCATCACTAGTAACATTTCCAGCCTGATCATTTTGACTAATGTCACCTTCAGCCTGATTACCGTCGTTGTCCTGTATCTCAGAATCATTTCCGGCCTTCAGTGACAAGCTTTTTAACGATTCTGACAATGGAAGGGCTGTTGCAGTTCCAATTTTTGATGGTGTTGAAGTATCAATATCCTTAAGATTGATTGTGTTACTCAATCTTCTTGCCTTCTCTTGTTCGAGCTTCTGTTTTTGCTCCTTCACTAATTTTTGTATTTCTGAAACTCTTCTAATCTCATGAAGGAAAACATCTAGAGCAGATTGGGTCAAGACACGAACATCACTATGTGAATCGCTCAAAAAGCTCAATAGACCACCTAAGAATGCTGGTAAGTATGAGACCAGTTCTAAGTCAGGAACAGAGTTGAGCAGAGTAATCCAAGAAACTAGAAATACTCTTGTAAAAGGATCAATAGCATTCATTCTCTCCATCAATAATGGAATGAACTTAGGTAATGAGAATGCAGTTGGTTCTTGAGGTGATTGTAATTGTAAAGTTTGACCGTTTGCATCCTTATAAGTAGCTTGAGTGGCAGTCTTGTAGTCCAATTCAGGATTGTTCTGGATTATACTGACGTAAGATGTAGCTTTTTCACAAACAATGTCCTTAACCAATCTATCCAATAAGTCAGCACCATTTTTAACAGAAGGATCAGAATCAGCGGCTAGTTTGCTTAATACATCAAATACTTCATTGAAGTATAGTAGGATTTCACCTTTTGCCACTTTGGCGATGTTATATAAACTTTCACATGCGTAGTACCTGACTCTTGCATCCTGATCACCAAAGCAAGCAAGAACAGGGTGAATGATATCTTCCAAGTATCTTGCAACTTCATTTTGTCCTAAGGCAATTGCAGCAGCAGCAAGCCCTATAAGACCACCATTTCTAGCATTAGGTTGATGAACAGCATAAGCATACTCCCTAGATAACTGATCGATGATGTCTTTAATTTTTTGGTCTTGTCTCTCACTCAAAGCTTGCCTTATTACACCTTCCAGATCTAACGCGGCAGCCTTCCTTTTCTCATACAAGCGGTCGTTCAGACCTTTTGTAATTGATTTATCTAACAATGTTAGTATTCAATGACTCTATTTGCCATAATAGCTGCTACATACCCATTCTTGAAGCCCTCAGGTGTGTTTTGAAGGGAGTTCTTGATGTTGACGTATCTATACAGAAGTGTTTGTTTTGGTAATTTTGTTTGTTTTTGTTTTCTTTGGCGTGAATCTACACACAGTTAGCTGACATCATACTAAAACAGACAGCCATAACAGCTCATCAATCAATTCTACAGTAATTAAGAAAGGAACTACTATTATTTATGGCGCCTAAGCTAACTACAAACCACAAAGAACAGCAAAATCAGTTACAGTAAGCTCTTCATGGCTCTTAATGGCTGTCAATTGGAATATGGGGAATGGTACAGTCTTTGGTTATGGTGCACTGGTCTAGGGCCCATTTTTGATACGATTCAAATTCGGCGGAATCCCGAACCCGTACTTTTAGTAAACAGAATGCTCAAAACCGTATAAGTACCTGCTACTATAGCTAGAACTTCTGAGATTTCTATGACTGGCCATGTCCGTATACCTCAATAGTGTTCGTAAAGTGTCTTGGTTTTCTGAATACACTACAGCTCGTACATCTGTCTTTGTTTGCAGTTTCGAAGAGAACTAACGTTTGTCTGTTGCATATTGATAAAGAACCGATTCCTCAGGATGAGGCCGGAAAAAAAGTGCTATCGACTTTACTTAATATTGAGTGGGGCAGCGGGCCAACCAGTTAGCAAACAAGATGGCGCATACTGCATAGGCATGGTCAAGGGGCCGGTCTTCAGCCTGTAGAGCCGCGTTGGCTCCCTGTGAGGTAAAGCAATAGGCATAATTATACAAAGCTAGTAGAGAGACGTAAAGACACCGGCGGAATCCAGAAGTAAAGTAGGTAAGGCTGTACTCATCATAAGCTGTAGATTTGGTAGGCGGTAAGCATATCGTAGATACGCTCTCAGGAACTTCGGATAGTTGTAGCTGAAGACAACCAAATCAACATCAACAGTGTATTCATACTTATCTTAGAGTCGAGTCACTACTTTGTCTTCCCCGTCTTTCAGAAATTAACTATCAGTACGGCAATGTTAAGGTTCCCCAGAAGGGCTGTAAGACAAAATAATAGTTCTTTATCGCCAGACAAGTTCTGTGCCAAATCCAAGAAAATACAATTCCGTACGTCAAAATCGCTGAAATCGCTGAAATCGCCGAAATTTTGACAATGTACTGCCATTTCACATCGGGTCACTAGTCCCTTACAAAGTTCGCGATTTTTGCCCAACCCGCTCTCATTGGCTGATAAGATCTGATTTGTGGTTTATGTCACTATTTGGATCAACCAAGGAAATGGTTATCTATCGATACTCGATGAGTATAAAAAAGAATCCTGTTTCCCACTTTCAGCCATGATGAGCTTTTGGTCAAACGATTAGATCATAAATCAAACATGACAAGCACTCTTGGCTGGACCATCAAGGACTGGATCGATTTCCACCATCAATCCACTCCAGAAGATTCATACAAAACTTTACTCTCACTATTAAAATCACAAAAGACTGCTCCACAAGACCCTGCTTGGATATCGCTTGCCTCTGAGGAAGAGCTATCCCACCAATGGAAAATCATACAATCAAAGAAACACAAGAACGACCTGGCCCTATATGGTGTTCCAGTCGCTATCAAGGATAATATAGATGCAAAAGGTTTTAACACAACAGCAGCTTGCCCGTCATTTGAATTCACTCCGGAAGCTGATTCTACTGTTGTCAAACTACTAAGAGAACAAGGTGCTATCATTTTGGGTAAGACTAACTTGGATCAATTCGCCACTGGTTTGGTGGGTGTCAGATCACCATATGGAAGAGTTCCATCTGCCTTTAGTGATAAACATGTTTCTGGTGGTTCCAGTTCTGGTTCCGCTAGCGTTGTTTCTAGAGGTATCGTTCCAGTCGCTTTAACAACGGATACTGCTGGTAGTACCAGAGTTCCAGCTGCTTTGAACAATCTGATTGGTGTCAAGCCATCTCTTGGTCTATTCTCTTGTTACGGTGTTGTCCCAGCCTGTAAATCACTAGACTGTGTTGGTCTCTTCACTTTGAACTTGGAAGATGCTCAAACAGCTTTCGATGTCTTAGCTAAGCCTGACTTAGACCAATATGAATATTCTAGACCTTTACCATCAAATCCATTAATCAAATACGGTAAAAAGCCAAAAATTGCCATTCCAACTCGTTTAGAGTGGTTCGGAGAACAAGAAAATCCTAAACTATACCAAAACGCTATCGCCAACTTAGCTAAAACAGGCGCTGAAATCGTTGCTATTGACTTCACTGATCTTTTAGATTTGGCTAAGTGTTTGTATGAAGGTGCTTGGGTTGCTGAAAGATATGCCGCTACAAGAGACTTCTTAGCTACCAATCCTCCAGAAGATACTCTAGATCCAACTGTTTTCAAAATCATCAAAACTGCTACAAACTTTGACGCTGCTGATGCTTTCACATATGAATACAAAAGACAAGGAATTCTACAAAAGGTTCGTCAAGTTTTAAAGGACATTGATGTGTTGGCTGTTCCTACCGCCCCATTAAATCCAACTTTCAAGGACCTAGAAGAAGAACCAATCTTAGTCAACTCTCGTCAAGGTACCTGGACAAACTTTGTGAACTTAGCTGATTTAGCCGCCTTATCTATTCCAGCTGGTTTCAGACCAGATGGATTGCCTCAAGGTATTACCTTGATTGGTCAAAAGTTCACTGATTATGCTCTTTTGGAATTGGCTAGCCGTTATTTGAAAGTTGCTTTCCCACCAAACAACAGACAATTAGGTGCTACTTCTGCTAAATCATTACTTGGAGATGAAGTTTCTGGTCCAAAGCCTGATCTATCTAACTCTATCAAACTAGCTGTTGTTGGTGCTCATTTGAGTGGTATGGCATTGAACTGGCAATTGGAGAAAGTTAACGCCACTTTCTTACAAGCTACAAACACATCTCCAAACTATAAACTATATGCATTACCAAAGAATGGACCAGTTGCTAAACCGGGTTTGAGAAGAGTTGAAGAATCTGGTTCAAAGATTGCTATCGAAGTTTACTCAGTTCCAACAGAAAGATTTGGTGAATTTATTGCCATGGTTCCTGAACCACTAGGTATTGGTTCTGTTGAGTTAGAAGATGGTACATGGGTTAAATCATTTATCTGTGAAGAATTTGGTTACTCTCAAAAGGGTACCAAGGATATCACCTCCTACGGTGGTTGGAAATCCTATATTCAAGAAACTACTTCAACTGAAACTAAAAAACCATTTGAGTCTGTGTTAGTTGCTAACAGAGGTGAAATTGCTGTTCGTATCATCAAAACTCTAAAGAAGATGGGTATCAAATCAGTTGCCATCTACTCTGATCCTGATAAATATGCTCAACACGTTTTGGATGCTGATGTTGCTGTTCCATTACATGGTACCAGTGCTGCACAAACTTATATCAACATTGATAAGGTTATTAAAGCTGTCAAAGACTCTGGTGCTCAAGCTATCATCCCAGGTTATGGTTTCTTGTCAGAAAATGCCGACTTTGCTGATAGATGTGAACGTGAAGGTATTGTCTTTGTTGGTCCATCTGGTGACTCTATTAGAAAACTAGGTTTGAAACATTCTGCCAGAGAAATTGCAGAGAAGGCTGGTGTTCCTCTAGTTCCTGGTTCTGGTTTAATTGCTGATGTTGAAGAAGCTATTGCCTTTGCCACAAAACTTGGTCTTTCAGATGATCCTGAAACTTCTGTCAAAATCATGCTAAAATCCACTGCTGGTGGTGGTGGTATCGGTTTACAAAAAGTTGATCTACTTTCTGACTTACCAAAAGTTTTCGAAACTGTTAAACATCAAGGTCAAGCATACTTTGGTGATTCTGGTGTCTTTTTGGAACGTTTTGTTGAAAATGCTAGACATGTTGAAATTCAAATGTTTGGTGATGGTTTTGGTAATGCTATTGCATTAGGTGAACGTGATTGTTCTCTACAACGTCGTAACCAAAAGATTATTGAAGAAACTCCTGCTCCAAACTTACCAGAATCAACCAGACGAGCTATGAGAAAAGCAGCTGAACAACTTGGTAGCTCAATGAATTACAAATGTGCTGGTACTGTTGAATTCATTTATGAAGAGAAAAGAGATGAGTTCTTCTTTTTGGAAGTTAATGCTCGTCTACAAGTTGAACATCCAATTACTGAAGCTGTTACTGGCTTAGATTTAGTTGAATGGATGTTGAAGATTGCTGCTAACCAAGCTCCAGATTTCAAATCTCAAAAGATTGAAGTTACTGGTGCTTCTATGGAAGCTAGATTGTATGCTGAAAACCCTGTCAAAGATTTCAGACCATCTCCAGGTCAATTAACTGATGTTTCATTCCCTGAATGGGCTAGAATTGATACTTGGGTGAACAAAGGTACCGTTATCTCTGCAGAATATGACCCTACATTAGCTAAGATCATTGTTCACGGTAAAGATCGTGCTGATGCCTTAAAACTATTGCAAAAAGCTTTGGACGAAACAGTTGTTTATGGTTGTGTTACCAATATCGATTACCTAAGATCTGTTGCTAACTCTAAAATGTTTGAAGCTGCTGAAATGCATACCAAAATCTTGGACTCTTATGATTACAAAGCTAATGCTTTCGAAATTTTGAGTCCAGGTGCCTACACTACAGTTCAAGATTATCCAGGTCGTACTGGTTATTGGAGAATCGGTGTTCCTCCATCTGGTCCTATGGACAGTTTCTCATTCAGATTGGCTAACAAGATTGTTGGTAATGCTAAAGCTGCTCCTGCTATTGAAATCACTTTAAGTGGTCCATCGATCTTGTTCCACACCGAAGCTGTCATTGCAGTTACTGGTGGTGAAGTTGAAGTTAAAGTCAATGATGAAGTTGTCAAGCAACATGTTCCTATTAACCTAAAAAGAGGAGATAAATTAGCCATCGGCAAACTAACTCAAGGTTGCAGATCTTACTTGGCTATTAGAGGTGGTATTGATGTGAGTGAATATCTAGGATCCAGAGCTACATTTGCACTAGGTAATATGGGTGGTTATAATGGTAGAGTTTTGAAACTTGGTGATGTTTTATTCATTGGTCAACCATTCCTACCAAACAACACATTACCTGCTCCTGAATCTGAACCAGCTCCTCTCCCAAAAGCCTTGATTCCTGAAATTGGTGGTAAAGAATGGACAATCGGTGTTACTTGTGGTCCTCATGGTTCTCCAGATTTCTTCAAGCTTGAATCCGTTGAAGAATTCTTTTCTGAATCCTGGAAGGTGCACTACAACTCTAACAGATTTGGTGTCAGATTAATCGGTCCAAAACCAAAATGGGCAAGATTAGATGGTGCTGAAGCAGGTCTACATCCATCCAATCAACACGATTATGTTTACTCTCAAGGTGCTATCAACTTTACTGGTGATGAACCAGTTATTGTCACATGTGATGGTCCTTCATTAGGTGGTTTCGTTTGTCAAGCTGTTGTTGCTGATGCAGAATTATGGAAAGTTGGTCAAGTTAAACCAGGTGATTCAATTAAATTTGTTCCTTTGTCTTATGAGACCGCTAGGGACTTGAGAAAGAAACAAGATGAAACAATTGCAACATTTGAAACTGCTTATCCAACAATCACCGATGTTGAAATTTTGGATAAACCAGAGAACCCTGTTTTAGCTACTTTCAAAGGTTCTGATTTGGCACCAGATGCTGTTTACCGTCAAGCAGGTGATCGTTATATTCTATTAGAATATGGTGCAGCCAAAATGGACTTAAACATTGCCTACAGAATTAACCGTTTGATTGAATTGGTCGATAATCATCAAACTGTTGGTATTGTTGAAATGTCACAAGGTGTTAGATCTGTATTGATCGAATTTGATGGTTACCAAATCACTCAAAACCAACTGCTGCAAACACTAATTGCCTATGAACGTGAATTATTGTTCGATAACAAATGGAAAATTAAATCTAAGGTATTCAAATTACCAATGGCATTTGAAGATAAGAAGACATTGGATAGTGTCAAACGTTATCAAGAGACTATTCGTTCTGATGCCCCATGGTTACCAAACAATGTTGACTTCATTGCTAATGTCAACGATATCAAACGTGAAGATGTTAAGGATATGCTTTACACTGCTAGATTCTTGGTTCTAGGTCTTGGTGATGTTTTCTTAGGTGCTCCATGTGCTGTTCCATTAGATCCTCGTCATAGACTACTAGGAACTAAATATAACCCATCTAGAACTTACACAGTTAATGGTGCTGTTGGTATTGGTGGTATGTACATGTGTATTTACACCTTGCTTGATGGTTCACCAGGTGGTTATCAATTAGTTGGTCGTACCATTCCAATTTGGGATAAGTTAAAACTAGGTGCTCATAGTACTGAGAACCCATGGTTATTGACACCATTTGATCAAATTGAATTCTACCCTGTTAGCGAAGAAGAAATCGACAAGTTTACTGATGATGCCATGAATGGACACTTCAAGATTGATGTTGAAGAAAGTGTGTTTGATCATGGTAATTATTTACAATGGATAGAAAAGAACTTGAAGTCAATCCAAGAATTTGAAGCTAAAAGGGATGGTGAAAAAGCTGCAGAATTTGCTAAACTCATTCAAGTTGCAAACTCTGATCTAGAGAAGAGCGGTGGCTCAAAATTAGACGAAGAAGAAACTTTCCCAGAAGATGCAGAACTAGTTTATTCTGAGTACAGTGGTAGATTCTGGAAACCTTTAGTCCAAGTTGGAGATGAGGTTGAAGATGGTCAAGGTTTAGTTGTGGTGGAAGCAATGAAGACTGAGATGGTTGTCAACTCTACAAAGAAGGGTAAAGTTTTGAAAATTGTACATGTCAATGGTGATATGGTTGATGCTGGTGATTTAGTTGTCGTCATCGTCTAGAGTGGTTTAATGATATCTAAGAAATGAAATTTGTATACTAGCGAAAATAATGTTCATGTATTATTAATGATTTGACGTAGATGCTACAAGAATAATACCTCTACTTATACATATAAGCCAGAATATTAGTTCTAGTATAGTGTATAAAGGGGACGGCTGTCATACTACAAGCTTAAGTACCATAAGTTACAATTTTAATTCTATAAATGATTATGTTTGTAAAAATTATTGTTTGTCGCTAGCAATCACATCGCCATTGCTTAGTTTGTTTTAACTCTTTCGTAGTAAAGCATGTAGACACCAGCTTTCTCTCTCAACACATCATGACTTCTAACTTCAGTGATTTGAGTGTCAGAGATTCTCCAGTATGGATATTTTGCAACAGATGAAATCTTCTTAAACCTTTTATCCTTTGAAGTTTTTGAAGTGTTTAACTCAAAGTTCTGAAGGTCTGCAACGATTTGGTTGACTTGCTCGTTAGTGTTTCCGTTTTCATTTCTGTTGCCATTTGTATTCTCAGCAACACTTGACAAAGTGTTGGCATGAGGATCAGATGCTGGTTGTTGTTGTGAAATTCTTGGACTGCTCACTGTACTACTGATTCCATTTGAACCACCAATAATTGAATTACGACGTGATGATGTACCTTGGCTGACAGAAGAGCGACGTGATACAAAACTTCCAATTCTGTTTCTGAATTTTGAAAAGCCTGTGTCTTCACTATCTTCTCCGGATGCTGAGTTTCTTGAAATACTCTCTCCATTGGATGGAGGTGGACTCAAATAACCATTCTTTGAAATATTTGTGTTAGTTGTAGCTTTCTTATCAGGTGCAGTAGGAGTAGGAGTTGGATCGCTGTCTGAATTTTCAAAGGTTAGGTCAATGACAGGAGAGAGGTTGACAATTTTATCGTTCACTGTATCTTTCACCAATAATGGCTTATGACGGAAACACTCATAATGTCCTGCATTATGGGTACCTTGATGTCTAATCACTGCACGTAATTTATATTTGGCATTCTCTTTTGAAATATTCAAGTCCTCAGAGAGATTACTATGTATTGAATCATCATCTGAATCGCCATCTTCAATGACATCACCTTCAAGACTGGTAACATCTGTTGAGTTTGAGTGAACCTTATCAGAGTTTGACTGTTCATCTTCACCATCTGACGACGTAGTAGTTGTTGTAGTTGCATTTTCATCATGCTGTGGTTCTTCAGCAACTTCTTCATGACTGGCTAAGATTTTGGAATGAATTCTTGCCAATTGAGCTGGTTCGTTTCTATCATCATCATAACCATCATACCCGTCAACATCACCATCCACACTAGCATCAGAGTCGAGTTCATCACCGGCTTCATTGTTGTTTTTATGATTTGTAGTGGAATATTGCACAGAAGAAGGAACATCTGATAGAATTGAACGGTTGTCTTTCAATTTTCTTGCTCTTCTTGCAGCTCTTAATTTTTCTTCGTATGACAAAACTAAATTATCATCAATGTCGATCTTGATGACATCTTCAAATTCAACTTTACATCCGTTTCTTGTGATGTGGTTACTGGTAAACATTGATCTTGAAAGATGAACAGTTAAAATATCTGGAGCTTTCACAACAAGAGTTTTCTTCACAATTGTAGATTGTAAATCTGCACTCTTGAAGCCTTTGTATGTATAGTTTTTGATGAATGCCTCTAAATCTTCTTCCAAATCATCATTAATCGTGAGGTTTGGTTCCATGATTTTCAGCTTGGAAATGACTTGAGCATGTTCTTCTGATATGCTAACACCTTCAGTAATTTTATCAGCCTCTAACTTCAATATAGCTTTCAACTTACATCTGAGACAGTTATAGCCAGTGATAGTTTCAACTTCACTATTTTTGATCATATCGGTTAATGATGCAGTAGTAGACTGTGGCACGGGCATTGTGAAGACGGAGAAAGGATGAAAACTTGGTTTTGAAGAGTTCAAACAAAAATGACAAGTCAGTTGGTCGGCAATAATCCCATTGAAAGGAAGATTAGGTACTTGTATTTGTTGTAAACCGTTAGATTTGACAAATTTTTTGAATTTTGAAGATTCATTATCAAGGGTTTCTAAGATCAGTTGAACCAATTCATGGGCATCGTTTTGATTAGTCGATATTTTTGAGTTGAATATCTTTTCAATGACATTTAAGAACGGCCACACAGAAACATGTTTCTTACTTATAATAGGCTCTTGTAACTCCTTCACTATCGTAGCAAGAGCTTCATGCAATGGAAGTGTAGGTAGGGGTCTTTCTTCCGACTCCGCTAATGACAACAATGAAAATTTGTGGTATTGTTTCAAAATGTCGTTCAGATACAGGTCTAAGCCTGGAAGAGCAGCAAATGCTTGAATGGAAGAGTTGGCAAAGCAATCATTCCTTGTATTGATCAAACCTGTAGTGTATTTATCTTGTCTTTTTGAGCTGAACATTTTCTCTTTTTCTTCTTGGGTTTTAAAATAGTATGCGATGGACGGGGATATAACGTAAATGGAGAGGATAGTCAAAGAAATGCTGACTAGCATACGAGTTCGATGGGACTGTGATGTGAACTTCCAGTATTTGAAGTATAAGAATTCACAAAAATTTCTTGAAATTGATGAGAGGTATTGGTCTCTGGAGATGACTATCTGATTTTTATTAGAATTGGTACCTAGAAAAGAACCCACAAGCTTATCAACAATGGACAAACCGGACATATAAAACCAGGATGGTGGATATCTTGGTTAAGCTTGAAGACAGGGGCAGTTGTAACAGAGCGAACTAAAGGCAGTTTCTTGCTTTATTTATCAAGCTGCCAAATCAAATTGTCAAATCAACCGCAACTTTAGAAGTCAGTTTATTAGGAACACTGTCTTGACATTCAACGTTATGAAAACTTTATTAAGGCAACACTTCTCCAATGCTCCACATTCCATGTATTTTCTATGGTACGCCCACTACCCACCCGCCTCGGTTGAACAACACAGTCATCACATAGTGACACTCTCCGTTCACGTGATACCATTACGTATGTATTATGTAATAGTAGTATGGTGTCCAGGTGTTATCTCATTGCAAAATCAATAGAGAGCCCATCTTCACAGTGAAGAAGAGCAGTGCAGTGTTGTTTTGATGGTGTTGTGTTTGGAGAGATATGGATTCTGGTAGACTGAGACTGCCCGCCGGTGGTAATATTCAACAGAGCTTGAACAGTCTTCGATCAGGGCCAAACAGAGCTCCCTCTGGTCCTCCGCCACCTCTTTTCAATAAGACAACCTCAAGTGGTAGTAACAGTGGTAATATTAATGCTAAAGCTGGTGCTAGTGGCGGCCCTTTATCAAACAGAAAAAAAGTTCATTTAGAGCCAGGATGTTCTCCACTAGACTGGGCGCGTCTAAACTCTAGTGGTAAGAATCTTCGAGGTATACATCCTGCTGAGTTTCCTGTGAAGGTAACTAAAGAGCTTTTGAAACAACACAATTCACAAGATGATTGTTGGACTGTATTGGGCGGCAAGGTTTATAATATCACTCCTTATGTGAAGTTCCATCCTGGTGGTATTGATGAGATCATGAAGTGTGCTGGGAAAGACGGGACAAGTCTGTTCAACAAGTATCACGCGTGGGTTAATTTTGAGAGAATGTTAGAAAATTGTTTAGTTGGGTTCTACATTGGTTGATTATATTATTTATATTTATACACGATTATTTAAAGAAAAGAAAAAGAAAATAGTTACAGAAATGAATGAACTACGTGTAGCAGAAACTTGAGTTTTCAATAATCCAAGAGTTCAATAGCTTTTGTTAAATAAAATAACACACATGATATAAAAAGTTAACCTGAGGAGAGATAATCATTTGTTCCAAGATCCTCTCAATTTGAATCATAAACCAATCAATTATTTCTTAGCGGCTTTCCAAGCATCTAATTCGGTTTTAGCTTCAGAGTTGTAAACTTCTTTTTCAGATTCTGATAAAGCTCTCCATTTGTCACCACCCAATTTACCAAGTTCTGGAACAGAAAGTTCTGGGTTTTGAGAGATCAATTGAGGTCTGATTGAGTTGAAAAATCTCAAGTAACCGGTCAATGGTCTTTTTGGACCCAAAGTAGCTTCATATCTGGCTTTTTCGGCAACAAATCTTTCGTGGTCCTTAGCGGCCAATTGGTAGAATGGTTCTTTAGCAGATTCAGAAAGATTGTTCCAAGCATCAGAGATTTCTTTAGCTCTAGCATCAATCTTAACACCTTTCAATTGGTCCTTGTGTTGAGAGTGGTAGTCTTTGTTGAAGAATAAGTAAGCGGAGGTACCTCTTTTGTAAGGCAATTTGTTAGCTTTCTTCTTATCAGCGGCTTTAGTGGTTTTGACTGTTTTAGTAGTTTTAGTGGCGCTCTTTAAAAGCCCACTGAAGGTGGAGAATGAGGCGGTGTTGGCTCTGAAGTTCTTTAGAATGTTTGTAGTTAAAAATGACATTTTTGTGTTGGTTGTTTTGTTGTGTCGTTTGCTTGTTTTGTTTAGTTTAGTTTAATGTTTGTTTTTGTTTATTTGTTTGTTTATTGTTTTCATATTTTTGGTGCAATATTGATATCCCGATTAGGAAACTCTTACACAATCACACGATTACACTACACAATTACTACTAGTGGTTTATAAAACTAAATTATACGTCTCTTAAAAACATGTCTAATATACACAGGAAATCATAGGTTTGTCTTGCAACAGGAAGCGTTTGCGTTTTGGGCAGAGATGGAAACATCTGGACCAGCTGCCTCTTCGAAATATTTGGATTTGTTGAATTTGTTGTTAGCTAATGGAACATCTAGAGCTGGATTTCTTTCAAAGAATGAAGCTGGAGAAACAATGAATTGCATGAAATCTGAAGGCATCACAGGGAATTGTTCAGTTGATGGAGGATGAGTCAATGCAAGAGTTGGCCAGACAACAACGTTGGTGTTTCTAACACTTTCTTCACCATTGGCCCAGTTAGCTAAACCAGTATCTTTTGTAGATTGATTGGTGAATTCACCGGCAGCATATAATTGATCATCATGGTATTTAGTAACCCAGAATTGTTGAGTAGCGAAAGTAGCTCTCTTTTTGTTGTAAGATTCTGGACTAGCGATCATCATTTGTTTAGCTGGCATTTCGAATTTGTAAGCAACTGGTTTACCAGAAGTTTTGTTGATGACATTTTCGTTGATAATCTTGTAAGTTCTGTTGGTGAATGGAGATTGTTCAACATAACCAGATTTATCAACAATTGTTCTCTTACCAACATAACCAACGTTGTATGGGTTTAGTTTAGGATCTTTTTCCATTGGAACGTAATCATCGTAACAAACAGTGTTAGCATCACCATCCAATCTAGCATCAAATCTGAAAGATAGTAAATGTTGATGGTAAGCAGCCATGACACCTGGACCAATGTTTGTACCCCATGGAACACTGACACCTTCATCAATTGGCATAGTAGATAAGATGCCAGTGGCTCTGACTTGAACGGTAATAGCACCAACTTGATCAAAGATAAAGTTAATGATGTATTCGTAGTTACCAACAGTAGCAATGGTTTGAATAACAAATTCTCTTCTTCTGGTAACAATAGCATTAGCATTTCTGTAGTTCATGTGTTTGAATAAGATACCGTAATCTTGTTCATGAATACAGATAGTATTAGCTAATTTGATTGGTTCACCACGGTCATTGATTCTCAAAGTATCCAAGTATTTGATAACACCAAGACAGTCACAACCCAAATCTAGATGGTTAGCATTAACACCAAAACCACAATCACCTAAATCGAAAGCTTGTTTTCTGTGGTATGGAGCTCTTGGATCACCATATGGAACAGTCATTTCATTTAAGGCAATTCTGTAGAATAAAGAACGGTTTTTGAAGTGAACATCATATAGAACAACACCTTCTCTAACGTTGGTAGCTGCTCTAAATTCCCATCCTTGCCATGTGATTTTACCACCTTCAACAGTGAAAGAAGCACCTTCTGGTTGTTGTAGAAGTAATGGTTTCAAATCTCTTAATTTTTCTTCACCATTTAGATCTGGATGGTATTCAACAGCTGCAACTTCTTTCCATGGTTGAGTAGCAACGGTTTTTTCATCAACACCACCTGGTAAGTAATCCATTCTGATGAATTTTCTACTCAATAAACTAAAGACTGGAGAAAATTTAACTGGGATGGAGTAATGGTTGGCATCTGGATGATCAACTTTCAAATAAACATAGACTTGAATTAGAGGTTCTTTGACATCGTCGGAATCAGTACCGTACATCCAAGGGTCACATTGGATTTTCATGTATGATGGTAGTTTCAATTTCTCAATTTCAGCTTTTGTGACTGGATGTTCCTTGATGACTTCTTCAATGGCAGCAAGATCTTCTGGTAATAATGGACCAGCAGAAGCACCTTCAACAACATGGTTGACGATAACATGGCCGTAAGTAACATTAACAAGAGCCTTGTATAATGGCATCTTATCGTTCAAGTAGTAGTAGGCATATGTTCTTCTTGGGATTTCTGGAAGTTTAGCACCTGGACCACCGTATCTTTCGATGTCCAAGTATTTAAGCATATCATTCTTTGGAGGATCTAGTCTATCCAATTGAGTGAAGTGGACTTTGTTTGAACCATTAAGGTCCTTGATCAGTTTAGTGGTGAGTCTGATTTCAGCATCAGTGATGGAATCGAAAGGATGTAAAGCCATTGTTATAAACTTTTGTAATGATGACTTTGTGATTATCAATTAAGAAACACAGAAGTGTCTTTGGAGAAAGAGGGTTCTATGGGTGCCTTTATATAGACGTGTATCTCATCCAGGTTCAGCGATAAAAAAAAAACTTATATGTTTATCGGGGCATAATCTTTAATAGTAAAGTACTAGCGGTACTTCCCGATTAGGAAGGTGTATGAAGGTCGGGTGCTCTTGGAATTTTGTGTCTTTTTACAGAAGAAAAAGACGGAACTCCACTCGGCTCGCTGTGTTCAATGAGGAATTCTCTGGGCAGCTGTAAAGAGACTGAAACTTGAGGATCAGAGCCCATTGTGCCCCCTCCAGCCTGCTGCCTCCCTGCTTCCTGCTTCCTGCCGCCTATTTGAAAGTTTCCCTAACGGATTAGTCTACCCGCAGTTACGTTTGTTTCTGATCTTCTATGGGCTCCACTTTCAATAGGCGCTATGTAATTACAGTATACATACTAGAGCAGTATTTTGGCAACTAATTGCGCTCTCATGGAGTATCTAATGGTTTCTCCAGCGTATTCTTTGTATTTAAAACTACGATATATTATCAAGTCGATCTATCTAGTATAGGTAAGCCATCTCTGGTCAAGACGGTTATCTATATGTAGACTTGAACATGATAGGACTGGGACCCACAAATTCGCAGAGAATACTTCGTGAAGAGTGTGTTCGATGAGTCTATCTACTTGTATTATGTTGGTAGCGCCGTTAACCTCTAACAGATTCACCCCTCTCATTTGACAGCACCCCATCGCTAAAGTACTTTAGTTATTATCTAGATTGAATCGAACCATCACTGCCTAATCAGTTATCTCAATCATATCTGAGTCCAATGAAGAAAAAAAAAAAAAAAAAAAAAAAAAAAAAAACTGTTGGCTACATTGACCTTCCCTATCTGGCCAGTACAAGCCAATTAAGCGGTTCTATGATCAGCTTTGTATATACAGTCTACGTCCATGAATCATAAATTAATCGCTTTTGTTATGTCTATATGCAAACCTGCAAGATGATTATCAGTCAAAGAAATCATCATCGTCGTCATCGCTAACAACTTGTTTTCTAGAAAACTATAATCAGTTTTGTTAGTAACTCTCTCTTTCATCTCATCGACTTTGATTTGACGCCTTTTCGCACTAAGCGAGAAACGTCAAAGATCCATTATGTACATACCACAATCTTTGTCTCGTTTTTCTTCTGTTCATCTCTAGCGATACCATTCAAGATCTCCACGATATCTTCTTCACCAAGTTTTCTTCTAACTTGTCCGCTTTGAGCTAGTCTCATAATGTATTGTTCAACAGCTTTAGCTCTATCAGGTCTCACTAAATTCACTCTGGAAAGTCTCTGTCTGGCTTCTGGTTCTAGAACTTGGTCTAGAGCTGAGCTCAAACCAGCTTCCTGTCTATATATTATACTTCGTTAGTACTCTTTTCGATATGATTATTTCATTATTTTTCGTTTCTTATGAATCAAAGAATCCTAACATACTGTGATTGGGCACCAGACCCACTAGATTGTCCAGCATTTTTCTGTAGCTCCTGTAGACGGGCAGCTCTAATAGCGTTCAACTCAGCGTCATCCATCGTTATGTGTTTGTATGAGTTCCAAGATGTCGTTCTTTCGTTTTATTCACGCTTTACGCATTTACTTACAAGTTTTGTATGAAAACCGGTATTAGATCTGGTGTACGGGTGTTGAATGTTTACTTCATCTACACAGTTATAAAGTCATGAAGGTATAAGTTATGGTATGCTATTTCTCTAGTACTATACCTGGTACACTTGCTGGCGTGCCATTGCTTCTTCTCTCAATCTCTGAAGAGCTGGTGAGTGGGTATATGCCTCTGTATCAAATATTATAGGGCAATTTTTGTCTCCAAACGGTCTATCCCTCTTAGCATTGGCATATATGCTTGAATCTGTAACATAATCCGAAAGATCGAGATCTTCCTCCTCTACTGTATCATGGGCCACAGACTCTGGTTCTTTGGAGTCAACAGTAAGAATTGAGTTTGCATAAACCGCTCTGACAGAGGCATGTGACGACGTGATTGAGTTCGATCTTTTCTTTTGTGTAGTTGCAAATTTAGCAGGGGTGGTACCCACAGATCCATATCTAGTATTGGGTAGCCAGTACTTTTGTCTTCCAGAATCAGTGAATCTTAATCCATCGTTAAACCTGGCCAGCCTGGATTGTGATGTAGGATGTGCAATCAATGCCTCGACAGAATCAAACTGCCTGTAGTCGTAAGATCCACCAGATAATGTAGCTTTAAAATCATAGATCAAATCCCCACACCCTAAAGTATCCTTAATTGCAAATTTATAAGGAAGTCTTCCACATCCAGGTAGACTCATCACACTGTACTCTGTCCAAGAGAATGAATACCAATGACCAATGGCAAATCCGATCAACTCAATACATAAAAGGGCATTCTGAATAGCAAAGCCAAGTGTGTTTTCAGTATCTGAATTATCTGTCTTCAAAACACCAAACCAACTCAGTAGTCCCAATATCACACCTTGCCAATAACTAGCAAAAATAATTAACTTGACACAAAGAAATTTTCCCCATGGGTTGAAAGGCCTCAAATCGTTGTAAAGACACTTCCAAAATAACGCTAATTCATAAAGTGATATCGTAACACTCAAATTATAAACAAAGTTGATTATGAGGTACATGTTATCGCCTAGATCTATAGTTTCTGTAAGAGCAGTGAGGAAACAAATGATAGGTTTCAACCAAACATATTGTAAGATCCCCCTTTTGATAGTCAGCAATGTGAAAGGATCGGAAACGTCAACTCTGGGAAGCAGACCTTTCAATGGCCAAGGATGACTAACTGGCTCTCTTCCAGATGTAATTACCACTATGTTGCTCTCACCACCTAAAAGATGTGTCAATAATGAAAAAAATGTGTAAATGACAAATGCTTCGTAAATCTCTTTTATAGGTTCAAAGAATTTCGATAACGCAAACCATCGTAGAGAAACATAACAACACACTGCATAGAGCGGTACCATTAATTGGATCCTTACTATAAGTCTCTGTTCTATTGGCTTTCTGTAGTTCAGGAATTGAAGGTGTATCCCTATGAAAGAGATGATTATTGCTGTGAGACTACCAACTCCACATATCGTTACGATGAAGCTATGTACAATGATAATGTTAGTTCAAGGTTCAATTCTTTGGCTGTTGACAATATAGGCATTGTAGATAATGGCACTTACTCAGGAAGCAACACCTGACTGATCATTTTGTTCTTGTTTTATGTGTATTCAACTTTTGTTGAGTAATCCGGAATGCTCTGTTGTTACTTGTTTTAGTGATTATTTAAATTATGTGCGATTTATCAGTGTGCCAAAAATTGGCGAAAATCTTATGTTTGGCACAACAAAACGAAAACTAGCGAAGCTCCAAAATGACACTAACATTTGGTATATAACAAGCAATTCTAAAAGTTGTAGTTGACTCAGCTTTGCAAGAACGAAGAAGAAAGGGTACTGAAGAGTCATGGAACTATAAGCGGGTTATCAATGATTAAACCAGACATCTTCTTCGCACTTTCTGTGCTTTTTCTGCTTTTGAAACCCATAATTACAGCTGGTGTTGGAATACATACAACTATAATCTCAAGAATACATGGCTCTTTACCAAAAGACATTCAATCCGAAGAGTACTACCCATTCTTACTAGCAGGATCTTTCTTTCCAGATGCTTTCTACTCTTGTGGTGATGGGTTGTCAAACGCAAGTGAATACCTACACTGGCCTCCTTTCTTAGCCTCAGCGGCTAATCTCTATCATGAGCTTGAAGACAAACAATTGAAGGCGTTCTTATACGGTGTGTTTACTCATCAGATTGCTGACTCTTCGTGGCATTCGATCTCAATGGAACAAGGGTTGCTACCGATGTTGGCTAACATGGAGTTCCAAGGGAATATTGATGATGCTCATTCCTATCTAGACATTGCAGGAGATTTCTTGCATTTGATGAAGATACCAGATACTAGTTTTTACAAGATTGATTTTGAATACCCGCAAGTTGAAGCGTTGCTCAAGCTATTATCTAAAGAAGGGTATGATATTCCATCCAAAACATTTTCAAAATGTACCGCTCTTGGACAGACGGCTTTGTCTGGCGAAATTCATGTTAAAGAAGTTATAGGTCCAGTGAATGCGAAAACTTCACCTTTACTAGATGATGTTCTTGAAAGTTACTACCTTGGCGGCATACAGGAGATTTCTAACTCGATTATTAGATGTATTCCTAACTTAGAGAGTTGGCTTGAGCAAGGTGTGTCTCATGATCCATGGAATTTATGTGGTGCTATCCTCAAACGTTCATTAGATGTGACAAGTATGAGTGTACTAAATACGTCAATCTCTAGCTCAGATGTATTTATCAGTCCATGGATTCCAAATGGGAGATTTGGTAACTCTGTTGTTATTGGTAACTTTTTACAAGAACCTTCAATTGCCATAGGCGCTAACTATGAAGACTTACAAGGGTCAGTTTATGTACTTCCCCTAAGTGAGTTTATTTCTCAAGATCTCACTCAACATCATGGAGCAAAATCTTTTAAATTGAGTAACTCCCATGGTTTCGAGTTCTCTCATAGGTTTGGATCAAAAGTCGTGAATTATGACTTAATGGGTTTGGATTTCTTGATTGTGAGTGAACCAGGAACTTCAACGTTACATTTGTACTCAGGAAATGAAAAGCTTTTGAGTATATCTGATGCATCATCTAATAAGAAATTTGGAGGAGGTGGTATCAAGCAATCTTACACCTCGATTTACGTTTATGATTTAGATCGTTCTGGGTTTCCTTCTATTATCCTAGGTTCTCCTCATGATGACATTGATGGGAAAAGACAAAGAGGGAAAGCCACAATCCTATCAGGATCTAAACTTGCATATTTGCTATTAAGCAATTCTGAAAAGAAAGAAGTTGACATAAAATACTTACTCGATAATGAGTTTTCCATTCCACCAGAATACCAATTTGAAAATGGATATGAACAATTTGGATCTTCTATAACAGCTGATTCGAAACATATATACGTCACTTCGAATGGACATGGTTCCATATTTGCATTCTCCCATGATGGTGAGTTAAACCATATCATTTACAAGACAACTATCGATGATTTCAAACCAATTAGAAGAAACTCAAGAGAGTCAGAAAGGTTTGGTAGTAATTGGATACTTATTGGTACATTCCGTGGTATAGATTACTTGATTGTCAGCTCACATAGATCAAAAGGGTTTTTACACGCAGCTTCCGGTGCGGTTTATGTCTATACGGTATCTGCCACAGGACAAATATCATTCAAGACTAGATTGATTTTGAAGAAAGAAAACTCATTTGCGCAATTTGGATACACTGGTGTCGTTGATGATCAGTATCTTTATGTTTCAGCACCTTTCTATAATTCTGGTGGGGCTGTATTCAGAGTTAAATTGGAATCGTTGTTCTTTGGGCGTTCCAAAACCATCAGAGTAAATGATTTGGTTGTGGAAAATAAGTATAATGTTTATACTGGATTTGGTGAATCTTTGGATGTTAGTGGTAATATACTAATCATTGGTGAACCACAATTTGGATTCACTGAGTTGATAAATGATGGGGCTAAACTTACAGGAAGAGTTTTGATTCATGAGTTGGATAGTCATTAGTTACATTTCTTTGTACAGGTTTCTATTATTTACAATTTGGAAACTGTTTCATTGAACAATTTCGCTTTAGCTTCAGCAGCAAGTCTCTTCTGTTCTTCTCTTTGCTTCTGTTTCAACTGTCTTTCCAATTTTTTATCATTCTTTTGTAGTTTTTTCTCTTCAGCAGTTAATGAAGCATTAGATTGTGGACTTATGGTTATAATAAGACCAGTCTTAACATCACCTTGGATCACCATCTTTTCATGCTGGATGTTTTTCATATGTGCTAAGATCTTTTCTCTCTTCAAAAGTTCAAGCTCGTTCACTTCATTTTGTGTTTCTGTTTGTAGTTTTAGTTGTTTCTCTGTGTTTTCAGCTTTGTGGAGCTCTAACAACTCATTCAGATGTTTATTCAAGTTGTTCTTAGAGTCAATGATAACAACAACCTTTTGACCTTTCTTCAATAATCCAACGATTTCGTTAGTCTTTTGGTTTTCCAAGTCAGTGAATGAAATACTCCATGACACTTTCAAGTATTTGATTCCACTTTCTCTTCTTTTTTCCCTTGTTCTACCAAACAACTTGGACTTCTCTTGGGCCAACTTTTCATTATAGTTCTTCAAAGCAGCTTGCTTATTCACAATTCTGACAAATGGGTACTCAACATTGTCAATTTGCTGAACGTTAACAATATCAAAAGATTCTTCAGCTTTCAAATTTTGTATAAATCTTCTTAATTTCTCCTGTTTCAACCCATCATCGGTATAATGAATCACACTGAATTGTGGGTTGACTGCATGTACTTCTTTGATCTTTGCAGTGATATATTCATTCTCCAATGTACTTTGACTTTCAGTCCATTTGAAAGTGGCTGGATCAAATGCATGGAAGGGATCTCTATTACCTGATTTTGGGTTGAATCTGATCTTCTTTTGTTGTTGATTATTGGTGTTCTTGAAAGGCATCTTCTGTGGCTTGTTGAATACCTTCTTCTCTGCTCTGTTCTGGGTTCTTTGTGGTGTGTTTGATGCATTTTGTTTGAGCTGTTCCAAATTACTAGCAGAACTACTTGATTTCAGAATGTCATTCAAGTCATTTATATCAAACTTTTTCTTGCTGTGAATACTGCGAATCTGCCATAGACTAGCACATGGCTTCACTGGAAGTCTCAACATGCGTATCATCGTATCTGTGAGTTGATTGGAGACGAACTAACTTCACTTTAATTGTCTATACAAGTATGTTAGAAGCACCCATTTTCAACAATATACAGATCCATAAAAATTCGCGGGTTTTTTTGTATAAAAACACTATATAAAGACTATAAAGAGTATAAAGGCTTACTTCAAAACTAAAAGGATCCTTCAATTAGGCGCATAGTACGCAAATTGGAAATTCTAGTGTTCTTTTCAGACCCTTGTTCAGTACTGGCAACTCTTTGTTTAGAACTAGCGAGTTCGAAGTTGGCATGAGCCTCAGCATAGGCTTGGTAGAATTTGAGTGCGTTTTCAGGGCTGATCACCTTGTTCTTCACAAGCATATCAATAACCTGTTTGTGATCTTCGTTGACGTCCTCTAATGTCAAATCAGTGGAGGTTTCCTTCTTGACCTCCCCTGAAGATTCTCTTCTTGTAACTGTTCCATTAACAGCTTCTGCGAGTTCATCGACTCTTAGTTCTGGGAATGGGGCATGAAGATTGGCAACTAAATTACTTGAAGAAGAACCAAATCCAAAGTTACCAGTTGGACTTAAAGTGAAAGTAGACTCACCTTCAAAACGGGAGTTCAATAAGAAGACTTCACTATCATCTATCAAGATATTAGAACCATAGACACTAGTCACGTTTGCTTCAAAAGTAACGTTCTTTGAAACGATAGGTTCAGTATCAATCGATATGACTAGTGGGTAAGCTTTATTGATTTTTAGGTTTCCAATTAGTTCACCTTCGTGATAAACATGTGAAGAGTGGGAACTTGAAATGACAGTGCTGAGGAATTCAACATCACCATAATCAGCGTATTTTTGGAAATTTGAGTAATGAGCTTCACTTCTGGAATGTAGTTTCAAAGGAACTTGAGATCCGTTGAATAAGTTGTATGTTAAGTTGGAGTATAAGTCAACAGTATGGTTTGAAATAACAGTTTGATACAAGTTATCAGAACTGGTAGATATACTGAAATCATTGAAGTAAGAGCTATTATCATAGCTTTCCAAAGAACCAAAACTGGATTGAATAAGATCGGATTCCCAGTGTAACAAGTTAGCAGCTAAAATCCAGTTTGAATTAATTCCCGGGTTCTTTGAATCACCATTAGTAACTTCGATTTCCAAACGTGTATGTTTTTTCCATAACTTAGGTAATATAGCAGTTAAATCGATTTCTAGAGCCTTGATATCAAAAGCATTAACATCAACAATAGGTCTCCATAAAGCAGGAGAGATACCACCAGTGAAGATGACTGGATCTGGGGAAACTGAATAAACTCTAACACCATCAATGTAGACATTGATAACACGGACTGGACCATGACCCAATAATGAATGACCGTGGTCTTCGAAGATATCTTTGTTCTTATCAAGAACATTGGAGTACCAGAATTCTTCAGCTGCGTTTCCAGAAGCGTATAATGCAAGTTTCAAATTTGTAGTATTGGAGTTAATTTTTGGTAAAAGGAAAGTAGGTTTATCGTTTGGGTAGTATAATAATGGAGACTTATTTGCCTTTGATTTGATAAGTTTTGTGACTCTATGTGCAGGTTTGCTTGTAACAGTGAAGAAGGAGGACACATGATCATTATTTTCCAGATCCTCCTCTTCGGTAGTTTCTTCCTCGTTGTAGTATTTGATGGATAAGGTGGTATCAAAAGCACCTGTTAGTCTTCCTGTAACCAAATTGTCAAGTTTCAAAGTTACTTCTGCTTCAGATGATTCAAACAATGGTAGGTACTTTGTGATATCTTTGGTGGTACTTGAGAAAACAAGTTGGTTACCAGGTTCAGCAGTTGAAGTTCTCCAAACAGGAACATCGTCAATGAAGACATGGGCCAATCTATCATATTGGATTCCATCAACTGTAATGTTTAGCACTAAAACCACTCTATTAAAAGTTTTATCAGGGATTTGAAACACTTCTTTAGCAGGAATACCCCAAGAATCACCAAAAACGTGCTGCAGGATGGTATCTTCATGAACCAAGTTCTTGTATAGTATAGGCAATTGCAGCTCAAATGCTTCAGCGGCTTCCTTAGAGTTATCTTCTTGAATGTGTTCAGGTTGAAGAACACTTTGGTGACCGGTCTTGGAACAATGGTGTGTATACAGGTAATTTAAAGGTGACAGGAATAACAGGATTAAGACAGTCAATAAAGCTCTTAGTTTAAAAGAACGACGGGGTTTCGGTTGATGGGTCCCAGCCATCTCAGCTTTCTCGTCCACAAATGGTAACTCATCAGAGTACTTCATGGCTTATTCGTTGGGTGGTAGAGAAAGGTAGACAATGGTTAAATGGTGTACTTGTTTATAAATATGCATCATTTCATGGAGTATGTCACATTTGTATATTTCCACCTTGAAATTGGGTTACCCGGTGCGTGCTAGATAACGTGGTTGTCCAGCGGCCAAAAATGCCGCTTTCGTCAGGTCTTTTGGCCAGGCGGGTAGCACTGGTCTTGTCAGCAAAGTCTGTATTTTACCTGCCTACACAAGGACTGTTTCCCCCAGTGGGAGAAGTCAATAATCACCAGCAGGTGGGAAATTCGGTGGAACGCTCTGCCAACCTGCGCAGACTTTGGATACCTTTGTCTGTGCATCTCTTGAGAGAATCCTCAGCGCGGAAGCGCCAGGGTGGTGGCCATAAGAAATCACCCCTATTAGCAGAAGCCAGTAGTGGGATGGGAGGCCCCACAGGCAGTTGGTCCTTCTGGCCCTCTGGGCTTCAGAAGGGCTATTGAGTGCAATATACAGAGCACGATATACTCGTGTAACCCGATACCGATCATTTTGGTGAGAAGACCTCTCTACTTTTTTGCATTCATTAACACTCCTTTGTCTATTAACATCAGCCTACGCTCTTTCTAATTGTTCTGTCGCCTGTCATTCGATTCTGCAGCTGAGTTGTGTTTTTCCTCTTTTTAAATATATTGAAGAATGAAGATTCGATTAAACAAAATCCAACATGAAAAACAAAAGCTTCTACACAGCACAATACAGCACACAGCACACACAAAACTACCATGATTTTATCCAGTATCAGACGTATCTTTGCCTCCTTCAGAACAGAAGAAGAGGAGAAACTATACTCAAGAAAGGCTGTAAGTTTGAACTGCTCTAATTGATGCTTTTCTATGACAGCTACTAATCATACCAATAGTTCTTTAATCTTTTAGGGTTCTTAGGTTCATGTGTACTATTTTCATTCGTTGCTCAAAAACTGGCAAAACAACCCAGAGAATTGGCTAGAACAGCTAAAGCATTGGCATTATCTAACGCTATAACGAGATAAGTGTGTCTATATCTACAAAGTGTTCATCAATCAAGATTTATGGTTCGTTAAACATCAAAGGCTATATACAAAAGAGTCAACAGATGCTATAATATGAACAAGAAAATCTCAGGTTATCATAAAAAAACAGGCAAACAAAACAAAACAAAACTAAATCAGAATCATGATTCATGACCAAACAAAAACTAAGAGTCATGGAGGTCTTCACTATGCTAAAAAATTGTATGCGTTAAGACATGAAGAAATGCAAAATATAAAAGCTCTTTTTTTTTTATAATTCTCTAGATACCTCCAGAAAGACTTAAAAAACAACAAAACATCAAGAAACAACAAGAACAAAAGAACGAAGGAACGAACAAGCGAAAAAAGGGGAGATAACAGGGGGAAACACACAGAAACGTTCAATCCAATAAGAAGTGTTTAGCCATTTCATAAGAGGTCCAAGAGATAGCAGCTGCTGGAACATTAGCAATAACTCTAGGTTTAACACCTCTCCAGAAACCTTTCCATCCATATAATTTATAAATTGTACTTGCACCTTGTAATGGACCACGAATATTTCTAATCTCAGGATTAGTACTTTCACCTCTAATTTGTAACAATGTCTTGACACAATCTAAAGGTGTTGTGATAGCAGCACATGTAGCACCTGATAACCCACCACAGAAACAATGTATGATTGGATCATAAACATTAGTTGGGTTCAAAATCTTTGTTGAAGTTTCATATATGGTGAAGTTTAATGCAGCAAATGGAACAGTCATACTTAAAGTTGTTGGATATGAAGTATAAAAAGTCTTGAAACCTTCATTTTTGTACATTGATTTAGCCAATTGTACCATTGAATAGTTATTTGAACCTAATTGCATTCTTTGTTTTATCGTATCGAATGGATTCATTAGTGCATCAGCCACTATAGTGGCACTACTACCAGCAATGGCGGTTTTGATAGTATTGAAATCATTAGCATTATCATCATCAATCAGTTGTCTCTTAACAAACTCATAAGTCCCGAAATAAACAGCATGAGCAGGACCAGCACCTAAAACCATGGAGTTTAACCCTTTAAATAGTGCAAATGAACCTTCTGTGGAACTGATTTTAGTAATAGCGTTCAAAACACCAGTATACACATTTTTGGTGTTTAAACTTTGCATACGAGTCTTGATGGCATCAATTGGGAACATCACAGAATGTTCCATTATACCAGCAAAAGCACCTGCTGCAAGCTGAGCTTGGATTGTAGCAGATTCGGGAAGTGCCTCATAGTCTATTTCAACACTATCATGACCCTGATGAGCATGCGGTTGTGATATTATGGATTGCTCCGGAGCTGGTGTTGATGGAGATTTAGATGGAGATGTATCGACTTCTTGAGGCTTGGAGTTTGGCATTGCAAATAAAGGAGCAGAATCTTTAGAAATTGTCATTTATATATGAGATTTATGAAGGATGAGTTTGACAATATGTTTTGTATGAAGGTCTAGAACGACGACAACGGGGAAAGAAGGAATTAGGAAAGATATGGAGTTATATCGAGAAATGAAGCAAAAAGTGTGAATAAAAATAGTCAACAAAGATATCTGGAGTCAACAGGAGTATCGTATTGATAGTCAGAACGAACAAATAACTGAAGAGCCTCAATGAATTGTTGTTTTGTGTGGGAAACTATTATGAAGGTATCAAAAACTTTTTTTTTTTGCTCTGAAAAAAATGATTAGAGTATTCCGGTGCAAAGCCGATAATCGATTGTAATTACGAGATTTCGATGATTTGTAATTGTGCCCTGGTTTTCATAGAATTTGGAGGTTCTAGAATGTGACAACCACGGTATACTTTACACTAATGAAATGAATGAAATAAACAACAACAGTACAAAAACAACAAAGTTTCACTGTTTAAATAAACTGATCGTTTCGATAAAGAGTCATCTACTGTGAATTTCTTTTTTTTGGCCCTGTGTATAGTCATTTGGTATCAGTGTGTAAAAAAACCCAAAAACCCGTATTTGGTAGGAAAAGATCCAATCAAGCGAAAGGTGTCACTTTCACGTGATGCGCTCAGATTACAGCCTATCATAGACAAGGCTCTTTAACTTTTGAGGTGTTTATGTATATGTGTCTGTACTATGTACTATGTACTATGTAGTAATGTACCCTGTCCACAGTTCTCTATACGTATGTATGTATGTCTCAATGCAAGCGTATACTTACACTCATACCTTAAAACTCAACACCTTTTTGTTCTGGCACTAGTGAAAGCACTTTACCTGTCTTGATGGCTGCAGTAACATTCTCAACAACAAATTCCTCCATGCTTTGAACGGTTTCAACAGTGTGTGTACCCATATGAGGTAATGCCAAAACATTAGGTAATTTCACCAATTCCAAGTTAGCATTTGGCTCATTTTCTAAAACATCTAAACCTGCTGATCTCACAGTACCATCCTTCAATGCCTTGATCAATGCGGTTTCATCAATGACACTACCTCTAGCAGTGTTCACTATAACAACACCTTTTTTAACTTTAGCAAAGACTTCTTCGTTGAACAAGTGTTTAGTTGCCTTGTTTAATGGAACATTGATTGAAATAATATCAGATGTGGCTAACAATTCATCAAAGGAAACATATTCGGCACCATCTTCCTGATCTTCCGGTAATCTGTTTCTGTTATAATAAATAAACTTTTTAAAACCAAATGGTTTTAGTTTTTTCAAGATATTACGACCAATACCACCTAATCCAACAATACCAACAGTTTTACCAACTGGATCATGGGCCATTGGGGTATTAGCACATTTAGGATCAAGATCTGGATTAACCCAATCACCATTCAATAAATTGTGGTGACCTTGGTTGAAATTTCTCAATGCACCAAGTAATAAAAATACATGAGTATCTGCTGTGGCATTATCCACTAATGATGGAACATTAGATAATTGGATTTTTCTATCAGTTAAAGCATGTGGATCAACTTGATCATATCCAGCACCACAATGACTCACTGTTTTCACTGATGGTGGAAGATGTTCAATTAATTCTCTATCGAAAACTCCGATTTGGTTGGCAGATCCGAAAGTTCTAGTGACATATTGAGCATTGGAGTATTTTGTTTTAAGATCCTCGAAGAATTGTTCACGAGTAGTTAATTCAGGAACGATAACAGTGGCTATCTTCTCGAGTTCTTTCCAAGCGGCTTGGGCATAGTATAGCTCACCAACTCTTAAGACAACAGGTTTGGCTGACATTGTTTCGTTATAGTGTAGACTTTATGAATGAATTGTCTGTCTAAGAGTTATGTTGTTGGACAGTTGATGATGGAGTATTACTAACACATTTTATATAACCCGCCCACACTCTCTTCGTTTTTGCTTTCGTCCGAATTCCGTTCGCGATAACATTGACGGTTATCTTTACTAAAATGGAACAATCAATTAATCTATCAACACCGATCTGAAGCTGATCTAGTTGCCTCATTAGCGCTTATACTCTTGAATGATCAGTAGAATATGCTTATATGTAATGGAATACTATGATGTGTGCTTCAATTGCGCTTAATTTCACTTAAAATGGGCAAAAATAAGCTCTCACTTTTTTATATGGGTATCTATTCCTGGTTAGATCTTCTATTGTTTACATAGCGCAAGATTATGTACACAACTTGAGACGGCGCTCAAATACTTGACTCTGGCCATAATTTGGTGGTTTATTTTAGACTCTGGTGGGCTGTTAAGTACAGATTGTAGAAGTCGGTCAGTCCAGAGTCAACTACACTGGTAGACATGGTACCTATCATTCATACTTGTGTCGGTTGAGGCTCTTTATTTACTACTATCTAAAATCAAACATTCAGCAAAAATGTAACCTACTATTATCGATACAAGCACTCTACAACTCACAGCCTTAAAGTTAAGCTCCAGTTATCGATCTTAAAGAGTTTTCAGAACTCGCTTAGAGTGGTGTCGATTGAATTACATCAGGTCGCTACTATATAATCAAGATTTTACTTATAATTTTTGAAAATTCCTACAAGATACTTATCTGAGTATTTAGTTTATGCAGTACAAACCATAGGGCTACTATAGCATCATGAGCAAATATGATATCTTTGAACTGGCTACGATAGTAAAGTCAGGTAGGCGACATGACCTATAGCGCTTTATAATGTAGTTTTCGCGAAAACAGTAAAAGCCTATTGAACTGAAGGACCAAGCATCAAATCAATGTAATTAAGACTTCTTTTTAATAAAATATCTATAATTAAAGTATTAAAACTAGCTAGTGTGAATAATCACTATTCAATAATAGCTCTCATGTTTTTAAAATCACAAAATACATGAATTCAATTTTTTTAATTTTGAAGTGCTGCCATTTGATTTTATTAATTATTCTTTTTTAGTTAGTCTAGCTTTTCTCAAATTAAAGATTTTTTATTTTTCGCAATAACTACATAAATACTATAGGTATCTCATTCAAAGTCACTCTGAAGAAAGATATAGACCTTACGGATATACTGTGAAACTTACTTCGTAAGAATATTCAGTAAATAAGGCGGTTAATGAAGATTTATAAATCGTATTTTATTTACTCCCATATTTAAGTCCGAAGCGTTTTTCATATTTGCGGAATTAGTGAAAAAATAGCCAGCTGCGGCTAAAAAAATATAAGCAAGATTGACTGAAGTACAGTTTAGCCATCTACAAGCTGCTCATGTTGATGTCTACATACTACATGATAACTCATTTGTAAGCAGTAATTTACGATTATTGCTTGTACCTGTCGGACTCGGTACTATTCTCTTGTCAGGCGACTTTGTCATTGTAGTCAAACGAAGAAGTAAAGCTTTGAAGAGATCGTTCCACAAATATGATCATTAACCCGTTCCTTCGAACCATTATGGTGTGATACTAGTAAAACTGTACGCTGATACAGTCGACTGATCATAATGAGCCGAGCTAACACTAGTAGGAGTCCTCCATATGCTCCCCAGTTTTCCCCAATGTTTAGTACATAGAATGATTCTTTCTAATTACATCTGAAGAGCTTATTCATCATATTCATGTTTACCACAGTAGACGTCAGTACACACAATTGAATAGATTGAGATGATTATTAATTCTTCCTGAGTTGCATATTTAGTGAAAACCGATAAACGGATTAATTTCAGCAGCGAAACTCTTGGAAGTGGGACTCCAGCAGGAGGGCGGATACTGATAGGCGGTAGGCGGTAGCGCGGGTGGGAAATTTGCACGTTCTCCAAGGAGCTGGGCGGTAAGCGCTAGCGGTCACTAAGTACGGATTAGGTACCAACTAGCGGTGACCCTGTGCGAAGAGGGGCGCCCTGCATATGATTGGCTGACGATAAAAAGATTACCTAAGCCCCACTAACATAGTGACATAATCATTAGATAAGCCGATATGTAAGAGGTCATTCATTTTTGAAAAAACTGAGTAAAAACCATCGGACTCTGCATAGTACAAAGGGGAAGCTACGTAGTTAAGAGATTTATCAAATGGTGCCATTCTTTTAGAGGTGTCAAAAGCTGTAAGATGGATTTAAGCAAATAAAAAATTTCACCCGCTGAGTGGGCTATATAAATATAAGATGCTTTTCCTGTGATCTTTGAATCAAGATCTGTTCTTTTCTACCATTTCTACTATATTCATAATACCAATTAATAATGTTGTCAATCAGAACTACCATAGCCGCTCCATCCACTCTTCTAGCAAGATCTTTCTCTTCAACTATATTGAGAGCTTTCGAAGACAGCGCTAAGAAATCTGCTATCGCGTTAGAACCATCAACCTTGAAACATTTGAGAACATCAAGCGGCAATTCATTCAATTCATTTGCAGAATACAGAAAGTCAGCTACTCAACACGGTCCTTTGCGTGGAAAGAACTTTATCTACCATACTTCTGGTTCCCAAAAAACAATCTTGTCTGAAGAAAAAGACTACGGTGTCTCTGAAAGCTTTGCTAACACTGCTAGAAGACAAGCCTACCGTGATTAAAATGTTTTTATATCTTTCTAAACTTCATGAGCTTAAAGCTATTGACTAGCAAAGCAATCAATATATTGAATATTCGTTCATGGTGATACAGTTGAGTTTCTTAATCTATACAAAATCCAGAGCTGGCCTCTTGGACAGAAACCATGCTTGATATGACCATCGGTGCTAATTATGCTTCACCGACGAATATCTAGGACAAGAATCACAGATATACATATATGATAATGGCTAAATATTGCCAATCTACTTAGGATGATTGGAAATGCCAATATGGGAATAATTATAAAGCATATCACATTAATGTGAAGGGAAATGCTTATAGGTTTTAATACATACTTTTTTTGATAGACAAATCATATGTAGAGGGTTCCATGCATAAGATTGTAACCTGTTAGGTAAGATAAGTTATTTCCTGATGGATTGAAGACTTTGGGTAATCAGTGTTGGTTTAGTTGATTTTTCACTTTGATCTTTAACTATGTATTAATAATATATGTAACTATGTATTAATAATGCACTAGATCAAAAATCTTCACATGCATACTAGATTCTTGTACAATTGATTATACCTTTGAAGTTGTACTCCACTTGGGTACTGCTGCGGAGAGCAAAATTTACCATAGTTCCCCACTAGATTTAGATTTATCAAATAGTATGTTAGTTCTATGGCTTATCATGATCTCCACTAGGACAATATAATAACTGAGACATACTTTTTAACGGGCTTTGTTTAACTTCTGGTATTTCGCTTAACGATCACCATGGTGAAAACATCTCATTGTTATAATAGAACATTCTTAGAGAATGCTCAAGATTTAATAGAATATGTTTGCTACATGCTTTTGATTCTGTAGTTCTTGTATATTCGTTGGTGTTGAAACCAGATAAATACTATGTCTCATGACCCTCAAATGACCACAATTTAAGCTAGTAAGAGTTTTGCTGGTCTAAGAGAGTTAGCGTACTAGACCACGACTACTACGTCACTGATGATGTTCAACGCCTTCACCTCGTGGGTAGAAGCAACAAGTACCAAGTTACTTTGTTCAATGAATTATACAGTTTGCCTCATTACCAGATGAAAGCAAACCTTAAAGCATATGTGATTGGAGAACCCTCAACTTTTTATACATTGGTTTGACGTTTACTTTTGATAAGCCATTTATGGTGATCTTCTTTAGAATATATGGTCCAATTAGTAATTATTGATCAGGATTGAGGCTTTGACTTTCTGTTAAGTGCCAGTAAGCCTAGATCAAAGAGATCAGTAATGTTAAATAATTTGGTAGCAAACAAAGTTTTAGATCCTGAGGGTTGACAAGTGTATGAGATAACAGAGTGAAGTGTGAACTAAATGATCGTTGATCGTCAAACCGCTGCGGTGATGATGTAGGTACATACTACTCTAGAGGGGTAGCGACAAGGGTGTACGTCTGTGTGGATATGGGGATCACCATTAGACTGTATAGTGTATACCCTCAAATACTGAAAGTCCTATCGTTGATCAAGTTTAACACTGGTTCGTTGTGACTTGTGAGTACTGGGTACTAGTAGTGACTGATCAGTAACAGTCTTTAACCAGTAGGCTGTGTTAACATGTGTCTTATCAACCATCAGCCATCAGCATTATTCTTCAGAATATCGTCAATGCACAATTGCAACAACTTACATTTCCCCTATCCGTACCAGTGTGCGCATCACTATCCGCTTCCCAGGCCCCCAGCTCGCAGGCTCCCGCCATTGTGTTGAAGTACTAGAAAGGTACAGCTGTACTAGGTAGTAGGTACGCTAGAAGGGAACTACTTAAACTCGTTAGAAGCCACTACTAACCATTCCCCTCTTGTTTAGACTCAGTAACCTCTTACCAGATGATACCTGCGGAAGCCAGCAGAGCACACAGTGGGGAGGAAGAAGGGTACCAAGCTCTAGGGACGTGAAGATTCGCCACCACCCTACTGTAGGTATCGCGCTGATAGCTTCCCCTTCTAGACAGGTTGAGTTTTGAGTTCTTGGGTCCAGAGGCATGCAGAGTTATGCGTTCACCTAGATAAGTAGGAACTAATTAAAAGTAGATGTCTATAAAAAAGTGTCCCTACTACGAATAGACCCTCTCTGGGAGAATAATAATAAGGCTTACCGAGCTTATTATTATTCACCATTATTTTAAACCATTATTACACTTCGAACTCTATTATCTAAAAACAGATTAACCTACACTACTATCTTCATCAAAAGTGGGCTGTTTTCGGGCCTCTGTTTCACGAACAAAAATATTATCGCGGAAAGGTAGTGCGAAAGCACGTACTGAGCACACTAGGTTTCTTGCTCAGTAGCCGTAGGCAGCTGACATCAAAGCCAGTGCTGTAGCGCCCACCATCGACCTCTCGCCACCTCTGGTGGGTGTGGACTGTGGACTGTGGAGCCCCCATAGCCGGTCATATGCTCCCAAGCCCAGAAACGTTGACAATAACTGTGCCCATGAACTGATTTATTTACCACATGGCACATATGGCCCATACTCTCAGGGCTTGAACGGCCAAGAAACTTTCAAGGTCGTATTTTTGATATAGGTCCCCAAACTCTAATACTTGAACCCGACTAACAGCGAGAGCTTGATCTATACCATAGCATATGGCAACATTCGAGTTTAACTGAAAGATAGGATATACCGTACCGCAACCCTACCCGTCTACCGTTTGAAATACTGAAAATCGGGTTAATTTAGCTAAATAGGTTTAGGAGACGTTGGCTAGATCTTCACTTTAGTAAATCATTTACAGTTTGATTATCCTCATTTATAGAAAAAGAATAGAGAGTTCGGATAGAACAAATTACTTTTCAGTAAGTACGGGCACAGAGAAAAAAAGGATTGGAGAGGCCACATGGAAGTTTAGGCATGCTTTTATGGTAACGTTACGTTTTACTACCTCCCAGTACAGCCAGTCGACTCTTATAAAAGCATGATTTAAGAGGCCTAGTAATGACCAATACAAGCTGTCAAACAAAGATCAGGGAGGGCTAAGTGGAGTCACACTCAAAATATTATATATGAGTTCGCTTCAAATCTTGCCCCCAGTAGACAAAGTGTTTCGTAGTGATGACTTGTGGGTGATGACCTCTTATTACTGACCAGCTTTTACACTGTATCCCTCACTGTAATCTTTTTTGTTTCCCCAAATTCCAAAACCTTCTTTAAGATTTACCCCCATCGGCTAGCCAGCTTTGAAAGGACAACCGTTAGCAAAATTGGTGGCATATGCCATTATATGCAAGAAGACGCGTCTTTAGAAATTTGAGTGAAAGGAAATCTGCAACAATCAGTGGCTGAAACGGTTGCGTTTATTTTTTTGAAACACTTTTTGGTGATCTGGGTTTTTTGCTGTGTCACAGTTTCCTACTGATTTAAATAAAAGTCGAAATCCCACAATTTTAAATTACAATACAATATAATGATCATTTAAGCATACTTCTTTATAAACTACTCGCAATTTGTTCATAAACACACAAGTTGAGACGCATATTATAGTAAAGACACTGAACATCAAACACATTTAGACCCCCAAAACTATACACAACACCCCATTATGGAGTCTGGGCCACTTAGAACTATGGCCATAAACACCACAGGTAATGAGGTACAGTCACCTACGCTGATAACGCCTCTGTCGCCTGAAGGCAACGAAACACATTTCAGCAATAACTTACAACCGCCATCATTTGAAGCCATCTTATCAGGAACATCTCTATCACCATACTCAAGAGTAGCCTTTTCAAATTTCTTGAAGAAGGTACACTGTTCAGAAAATTTAGATTTCTTATTAAGTTCTAATCAATACTTGATACGGTGTGCTGAAAAAAATAATGATTTTGACTATGAAAGCCAACAACTATGGTTCTTCATTTACACCAACTACATTTCTTCAGATAGTCTTAAAGAGGTGAACATACCTCACGATTTGAAAGAAGAACTCACGAATCATTTTGTCAACGATACCTTACCTGATACTAAACTTATAGAAAGAACCATGATTTCCATCAAGGATCTGCTTAGGGATGGTTACGTTCAATTTATTCAATCTGTGAAGAAAGCTCAGCATCATTATTTTGATAAGATCAACGAGAACTACTCATTATTACCACCATCACCAGCTGAAGACTACCAATCACCACAACCTAAATCATTCCAACAATCTGTTCATCTTCATAGCGTTAAGAATAGAAGATTAAGCGATGATTGCTCACCACTAGATGCAGCAATTAATGATCCAGCTAGATGTGTTTCCCCATTATCAGATTCTGAACTTGGGGCTCAACGTTTACCTGCTCGTCCAATCACCAACGAAATACCAAGATCTGTTGATAGTCCATTTGATTATGCAGAACGTTCAGACTCTCCAGAATCAGATTTCACTGCTGGTACTGATTCAAAGAATACAAATGGGTCTATCTCTAGCAGTTCTTCAAAGACAAAGTCATCTATAAGTGAAGCTTCTGGTTTGAAAAAGTTTGCCGGTAAGTTTAGATGGAGAAGACTGTCTTCTAATTCTTCAACAAGTTCATCAAACTGATGTTCTTTCCTACACATAATACATTGCTTTATGACCGATATGATAAGCTTTTGTTTTCTGTTTTGTTTTACTCACTTAGGGAGGTTTCTATATACATATATATAAAGGAGTTAAACATGTTTTCATATGACTGCTTGAGTTTATTCACTCAGAGCACACCTAATAATTAATTATTTGAGTAGTAGTTTTTGTAGACCTACAAACCCCATTTCTGGATTCTTTAATCTCTCATGCTACCGTAACCCATGTCCACTAGCTGGGACGAAAAGTGGATATGGTATTTGACTATGAGTGTCGTACTCTATTCATTGCTTTAATTAATAATGTACAACGTGAACATTCTTTCATGACGTTATCAGGTCTCTGTTTACAAGCTACAGTTACGCTGTCTTATTGTAATAGGCAACAGCTTAAGGTAGTTCAAGGTAGTTACGTCTGCAGCTAGCTACAGACATGAGGTTACACATTCAAAAGCTTACAGTGGGAAACTAAAGAGAACGAGTCATGCTTTTTAGATACTTTCAAAAATAAAATTCGAGAGATAAGTAAGATACGCTAAGCGCTAGATTTTTAGATAAAGAAAATAGGAGTATGGAGTGATTGTTGACTGATCTTGGAATTTCATGGCTTGTATCGCTGACCTCATTGAACTTCGTTGAACCTGACGATCGTTGATCCCCACAGTCCGTTCCAGGCAGTGTTGGGGAAAATGATATCAAACCGCTTAACGGCACAGTTCTATGTTGAACGTTTAACATCAAGGTACTTTGCCCATCATCGTTAGCGCGTAAGCCTTTAGCTGCACTGCAACTGGTACCGACTACCGAAGTGATGCTTTATTCTTCCAGGCACGTGACTTCCATAGTAATGTACCACCAATACGAGATTTTTTAGGCACGTGCAATGAGCTCACCCAAATCTGGAGGCACCTGGAAGCACACAAAACAGTAGCGTTTGGAAGCCCACATTATGGCATAGTCAGTGCCAGTGGGTAGATTTTGCGATTAGTACTGTACCAAAGGTGACCAGTGACCAGTTACGAGCTACAAATTGCTTACATGGTCTTCGTCTAAGCTTCTCTTTCATTTACCAGTGTGCTTTCCAGTAAATGCAGTTGTTACAGTTAGCGATGGCTCTGTGCTCTGTAGAAGTTTTGGTTGGAACTTACTGGAAAGCATATGCCGTTATGGCTGCAGTAACCTCTATAAGCTAGTGGGCTAGTGCCTACTGCCTACTGCCTAGTAGCCACATTAGTCGGGTGTCCTTTCTCTTTCTGGTTCTGACTACTACAAGGGGGATCGGTTTAGCGTTTAGTGTCAGGTGTTCAGTATTGAGTGTTTAACTATACGGTAAAAACACACCATTATTAGGCACACCGAGGGTGGCAGAATGAAAAATGAAGGTTAAATATGTAGCAGCCGTGTTTGAATACAATATATGTATAGTTATGCACCTAGCCAGACAAGACGAGACACCAGAAATGGCATCTTAGGACGTAAACTGGCAGTTCCTGCTAAACTGACAACTGTTAGTTTTGCCGCCACCGTTTAACTGCTGGACAGGCAAAGTGTTGACATTTTTGTGGTTGGGACAAGATTCAAGTCTCAATGACATAAAGCTGTACAAATGAAAGCGCAAAAAACTCAACGAATTGTCTGTACACTATGCAAGCCTACTATATTCACCCAACTAATTGGCTAACAGATCTTTTGAGGAATTGGTCTAGGATTACACGAGAGGCCATGCACTTACAATTCCAGGCACCGAAATTTCAACTACGAATGTCGTCAATCTGATAACCTGCAGATTTCACCCGTTAATTGCATTTATCTGATCTATGTCATTAACGACGTGGAATTAGCGGAATGTCTATGTTATTCATAGAATAGTGGGGTACTGGTGATTGTAGCTACCATAGGTTTAACCAACTCTCAGCTATGGAGAGACCAATACGAGTAACAACAATGTGGTATAAGAGAGGAAAATATCAATTAGGGAAGCTTATGATCGTTTAGATAAGTTATGTAATAGATCGCAGGCAGTATGAAAACATGATTCCAGTGACATCAACTTTTCAAACGTAGAATATGTCTGAACTGACTATCTATTTCAAGATCCACTAATGATATGAAATCATGGCGTTGATCTATGGCGGAATTGAGAAATGCTTGTGACTGATATGATTTCATCATCACTAGTGCTGGAATATGCTCCGCTAATTATGTAAGAGAATTCTGACTTACACCGGAGTGATTCGAGTTCTTGATTACACTACTACACCACTGGGTTACACGCCTGGTCGTATTACTCATGATTCATAAGCCTAAAAGAGCCTTACTAAACTAGCTCGGTTTGACTTTTTTTACGCTCTCAACAGTTCTAGTTTTAACCAGTTGATTGAATCAGCACGACAAATTAAATCAGATCTAGTAGCTACTGTATAGTACAGAAATTAAAGTCATATTAGCATCCTACTTCTCACAAGAGTTATGATATATAATTTGTAGATATTACTTTAACTTAAAACTATAAAACTAAACTCATAAAAACCAAGCCCTTCATAAAATGGTATTCAATATCAATCATGAACCATGAGCTAAAAGAAATAAACACGGAATAAAAGAAGTAAAAGTGGAACAAAATCGAACGTACAAATCATTAAAATAGCAATTGAATGTCAAAAAGCTTATTGTTTCAAATCTTAATGATTGAAATCATGTTCGCTTTTAACTAAATCACCAAGATCATTGGAACCACCACCAACATGACCATTATTGAAATCAAAGTTATTGGTATTACCAGGATTAGTTGTTGAAGAAGCTTTGGCTCTTTTTCTCAGTTGTTCCAATTCATCATTATTTCTTTGTTCACCTTTTTCAACAACTAGATTTCTCAGTAGTTTGTTTTCCATTTCTAATGTTTGTATCTTTTTCTCTAGTGTGATGGTTAGCTCATTTAATTCACGAACACTTCTTTCCAATTGTTGTTCTTTCATCTTCTTCTTGATTCTGAATCTTGCAGAGGCAGCAGTATTACGCTTTCTCTTGTCGATATCCACATCTCCAGTACTTTCAATTTTAATAGAGCTTCTTCTACCAGTAGATACATCACTTGAGTTATAGGTAGAAAGCGAAGGGGACACACCAGGTGTACTTGCTTTAGAGTCTAATGTTGTAGTTATGGATGGATTGACAGATGAAGCTTTGAAAATGCCAGTTTGGTTTTGAGAAAATTGATTCAAAGATGGAGAACCGTTATCACTCAAACCATTTTTGGATGCATTATTGTTATTGGAAGATGATTCATCCAAGCCTTGATGTTGAGCAACTAGCGCAGCTAATGCATCAATTTGTGTTTGTGATAGACCAGCGGCTATTAATGATGATTGTGCTCCTGGAGGAACACTAACTTTAGGCAGGTTAGAGAGAAGGTCTGTTGTGTTTGATGTGGTTGCACTTGGGTTGAGGGATTGTGCTGATAGGGTATGTGGACTGTTGTGGTTATTATTGTTGTTATTGCTGTTGCTGTTGGTATTGTTGTTGTTATTTGAATTGTTATTGTTATTGTTCAAAGCCCCTAAAGGAGAGAGTATGTTTGAAATACCAGTGTTGAAAGAACTCTGTTGCAAAGTGCTGAAGGTTTTGGTACCCAAATTTGAGTTGTGGTTGTTTGAGGAGTTGACTGAAAAGCTGTTATTGATCTGGTTGAATCTATCAATTACAGCATCACTATTGTTGTGGAGGTCATGGTCGTTATGACTGTTATCAGGTTTTTCCTCATCAGGGAAGACGAAGGAATCATCAGCAAAGGCTGATAGTTCTGCTGCGAGTCTCTCATCGAGTTGAGAAGCATCGTCGATTTCAGGCATGAATGTATCCACATAGACAAGCTGCTCTAAAAGAGCTGCGGGAGTGATGTTGTCGTTACTGTTATGAGTGTTGTGATTCATCTTCTATGTCAAAGAAATAAACTAAACAACCAGTATTCTGTATGGAAATAACTGGTTAGCTTGTGCTAAGGCTTAGTGGTTTGGTGGGTGGGTTGTTGGATATGTTGCTTTTTGTGCAAGTTTTGATTTGTGTACTACTGTTCGGTATTTAAAAGATGAAGCCTGTCACAACGAAACACAGTTTGGCATACCCTTTCACTTTGCCTTACTTATTAAAACAACCACAACACCACAGAAAGTGTGCTCTTACCGAGTTTAAAAATCGGATGACTACAAGTCACGTGCAAAACGCAATATCACGTGGTCAAATTTTGGTGTCAAACAACTCGGCTAGGATTTGTGGTAAAGCCTTTTACTATCAAAACTGCCAGAATGCTACTGATTACTGGGGCTTACGATCGTGTCAATCGGATAAACACCGAGACTCCACACTAAATTCATCCATTTTGGAGGTTTCTTTAGCGGCTTTCAAGTTCCAGGACGGTTTGAAAGAATACACAGTACACAGTACACACAGTAAACACAGGACGCGCTGAAATGCAGCCTGAATCCCGAGGTTGCAAAATCTTAAGGCACTAAATGAAGTAGCAGCAGCCTGGGACCACTAAGAAGGTGCTTACAGTAGTGCAGCCAGTGTGTCACTGTGTTGTGATATTATTAAAGACATTGGATACGTGAAATGGAAAGTGTGAAGTGTGAACCATGAATTCTGGAATAAATGTCAAATCGTGGCTAGGTTTCCCTGTTCAATTCAAACCTGTGGCGAGTGAAGCTTAATTATTAGTGTGTAGTTGGAGCTGACGTCAGGCTAAAATTGACGGTGATGAGGTAGGTAGTGTAAAACTGTGAAGTGTATTGATGAACGGCAATATTATTACAGGTGACTACTTGATGATTCATTGGGCCAATTCCGTGTGGCAGAGACTCACTTGAATGCTGGACTCTGGAGTATTGTGGCAGCCTTTGATCTTTATGAAGCCTCAGTACTCGTTAGTGTTGTGCTTGTGATTGTACTAGGGTTGTAACTCTTCTATGGATAAGTTGCTATGCCTATATGATTGAGATAGTAAACCTTTTTGAGGTCTAACACTTATACCAATTAATTTTGTATGCCACAACGTCTATTTACAAATATATTATAAGAAAGCACCCAGTACCAACTGACAGCATTGATCGAAGTGCTCAGTGTTCCCCGCTACCACGAGTAGCCTTCACAGGAATCCAGCTTACAGGGCTATTAGAAGCGATATATTAGGACTTCCCGCACTTCTCCTTCAGATTAGTTCAATAAGTAGGTTAAAGTAAACCATGATGTATGTACAACGGTTTATCGAACCAGGAAAAACTAGGGCAACGAACTAGAAAACCGCTCTTTCGGGAACACAGGTAGACCAGAAAAAGAGGGGTATATAGTTATGAGTCAGAGTGAAGGCTCAAAACCCAACATCCAACATGTATAGCTCATAGATTATACCAGCACTTCAGTAAATGCTCTCTATTTATATGACTTATTGCCAGATGCGTCTACTTTAAAGTGTCTGCCATTGTACTTTTCTTGGTTTAGAGATTTCGCGAAAAGATAGTTTTATCATAAGTTGATAGCCATTTAGGTGCCGACTACTGCCGGGCGAATTGATAAAGTTTTTACTGTGAAAAACAACGTCAACAGAGCTAGACGGTCCTTAAAAACCTATACAAATACTCACCTGGTTGTCATACTGGGAGTTTATAGGTAGATCCACCACCACAACACGCCTACAATGTTAACGCTATCACGCAGATCTCCTGCTGCTTTTTACAGGGCTTTTTGCCGCTACAATTCTTCCTTTTCCTCCTCCTCTTCAAGCAGATCTGGTTCTCTCGAAGCCAGTGATGCCGAAGATGCTAGTTCTACCATCTTAACTGACAAAAGGGACGCTGTTAGAGTCGCACAACACTTAGACAAGAAACACAGAGCCACTTGGTTGGAAGCTTTAGCCGAAAGAAAACGTCAATTGGCTCAGGGTAAAGTCATTGACTCTTATTCCTACAACACTCCTCAAACTCCAAGCGTTTCTGATAAAACTAGAGCCGAATCCTTCAGTTATTTGGTTCTACCGTTCAAAGAAGACCCTTGGTTAGCTGATTTTTACGTTTCTGCTGCTGGTAGACTTCGTATGGGTCAATTGTTTCAAGATTTAGATGCTTTGGCTGGTAGAATCAGTTACCGTCATTGTTTACCTGCTTCTCCAATCATCGTTACTGCTAGTGTTGATCGTATTTATATGTTGAAAAGAGTTGATGATATTCAAAAAAGAAACTTCGTCTTATCAGGTTCAGTCATCTGGACTGGTAGATCTTCTATGGAAATCTTAATCAAAGCCTCATCTACTGAAAACGCTGTTAAAGAAGACTTAACAGAAGCCGATATCAATGAAGAAGACGTGTTTTTAACTGCTAGCTTCACATTCGTTGCAAGAAACCCAGAAACTCACAAATCTTTCCCTGTTAACAGATTGTTACCTGTCACTGAACAAGAATGGATTGACTTTAGACGTGCTGAATCTCATAATGCTCAAAAGAAAGTTGTCGCTAAGAAAGAAAACTTGAGTAAGAAACCTCCAACTGCTGAAGAATCTCAAATCATCCACAATATGTTCTTGGAATCAAAAACTTTGGAATCATACAAAGAATTACCACATAACATCAGTTTCATGAAAGATACTGTCTCTCACTCAACGTCTTTTATGCAACCTCAATACAGAAACAGACACTCTTACATGATCTTTGGTGGTTATTTGATGAGACAAACTTTCGAATTGGCTTATTGTACCGCTGCTTCTTTCTCAAGAGCTTTCCCAAGATTTGTTTCATTAGATTCTACAACTTTCAGAGCCCCAGTTCCAGTTGGTTCAGTTCTTTTCATGAAATCAACTGTTGTTTACACTGAACATATCCATGAATCAGACTTGAAAACTGCTGCTGGTAAACTTCCAACTTCTTCAAACAATGATGACATCTTTGATGGTTTCTTACATTTCGACTCTTCTCCTGCCAACACTCTAACTGATGATCCTGATGATTTCTTGAACAGACCAGGTACTTTAGTTCAAGTTAAAGTTGACACCTCAGTCAGAGACTTGAACGATACTAAACAAACACCATCAGGTACATTTATTTATTCTTACTTTGTTCCAAGAGAATCAACTGAGGACGGACAAAACGATCCAGGTTATTCTTCTGTTATTCCTGAAACTTATTCTGAAATGATTGAATTCGTTGAAGGTAGAAGAAGAGCTCAAGAAACTGCTCGTTATGCTAAGCAAATCAAAAACTAATTGATCTCGACAATTATATTTATCCCTTAAAACTATCATTATTTAATACAAGATACAATGAATCTACTATAGTCTTACTTGTAGGTATTATAATTAAAGTCCATATATTTGATAACTATATTAGAGTACAAACAACATATTAGTAAAAAAGATAGCGCTGTATCGAGCAACAACAAAAAAGAAAAGGGTCCTTCAATTGAAACTGCAGAAGTGAAAATGTTTATCCAAAAAGCAAAAAGGATATGCAAACAAAACAGAAAATCAATTCATAAAAATTCGTAACATAAAGCTGGAACTGAACCAAGATCATACAGATTCAATCTCGGCTGTTTCACCAGTAGATTGTGTGGTATCATTGGTTGTGTCAGCACGTCCTTTATTCTTGAAATCCACTAGTCTGGCCTTATTTGGTTTACCTTGTGGGGTTGATGTATTTTTTGATTCATTTTCAAAACTGAATTGTGATCTATCTTGATATTCCCATTGAACACCACCGTTACTGGTATTCACTGGATAAAAGCCATCACCGGATGATGTGCTTGAGAATGATGTATCATGAGAGAATTCTTGCGGTGGACGCGGCGTCATTTCTTCTTGTAATATGTCAAGTTCTGTAGCTCTTGAAGCTCTTTGGCGTGTGCTGTTGAGTTGCTCAACAATGTTACCATCACTATCTAGTCTCTGTATGTTTCCGCTATCATCTCTTGTTAAGATTGAAGAAGCTGTTGATCCTAAAAAGGCTGAGTCTCTGAATCCTAAGTTAGATTTTCTTGGATCTCTTTTAATATCATTATCATCAGCCAATCTTATACTTAGCAATTCATTTGTGGAAACAGTTGCTAGAGAGTTCAAAGATTCTCTGTTTATTCTGGAATCAACAGTTTGTCTCCATGATCTTCTTGGAATCACACTATCTTTAACAGGGGATGGCTCAGAACTGCTGTTCATCAATTGGTCGGTACTTTGAGCTTGTAAAGCATCTTGGTATAGAGAGGAATGTGTTTCATCGTGGATAGCGTCAAAAGAACCAACATTTGTTGATGATGAAGATGAATGTTCATAGAATTCTTTTTCGTCAAGTTTCAAAACATTTAGAGTACTTAGTCTCTTTGGTTCACTCCATCCATCCTTTTCAGGAGATTGTGTTGAAGGAGTACTGAATCCATTTGGTGATCTTGAAGTTGGACCATTTGCTGGGTTACCTAAGATTGGTTTAGAAATTGTAGGAGATGATGAATCAGTGTTTTCTTCATCTTGTTTACGTTTTCTGAAACAACATAAGAAGATCAAACAGGCAGCAACTAGTAAGGCGAAAACAGGAATACCAACACCAAGACCAATAGCTAGAGCCTTCTTGTTGGAGCTTTTCTTTGAGGTAGTAGTGGCTGGAGTAGCAGTAGCAGAAGCAGTTGCTTCAGCGGATGTTGCGGATGCAGTTTCAGAAGTTGAAGAGGCGGTGGATGAAGAGCTTTGAGATCTTGAGGAACTTCTTGAGGATGATGATGAAGAACTGTCAGTCACAATTGGATCAATACCATAAACTTTGAAGGACAATTCATCTTCAGCATTTTCTGAGCTTGCAATAACTTTAATGTCAGCGCTGTCAAAATCATCTGGAGTTTCACCGTTGATGGTCAAGTTCGAAGAGTGGAAGGATAACCAGTCTTGATCAGTATCAACTGAGACATTTGTTGAAGAATAATCAGTGAAATCAGAAGGTAAGAAGTAGTATTGGAAATAAGAACCTCTAGTAGCATTAACTGATCTGAAAGAGTCAACAGCAAATAGTGAGTCGATTGATTCAATTTGGAAGTATAAAGAGACTGCATTGCTGTATAAATCGTAGATCGTGACGTTGAAAGTTTCATTTTCAGCTTCGTAGTCCTCTGGAACTGTACCAACAAGTTTATTATCTGATAAAGATAACCAGTTAGGATTTCCTGAAAGCTCAATGTTTGAGATGTTAGCAGCGGTGATTGGAACACCATCTGAGTAAACACTTTCAAGAGGTAGATCGTAGTCTAAGGCATCACCAGCTGAACCATTGATATTGATGACGTCTTTCAAAGTTGTGGTCAAAGAATGAGCACCGACAACTATTCTAAATTCAACAAAAGAACCGGTAAAGCCAGTATAGTCAGTAGCAATAAATATGAAGCTGTACTCGAAACCAGGAGCAATTTGAGAGTTGACAGCAGGAGCAACACCAGAAAATCTTAGGTTTGCAGAATCAAAGAACAACCAGTTTGGTAATGGAGTTCTATCAGAAGATCTACCATAGTAAGTCACAACAGAATCATCGGAAGTGAAAGTTTTAGAGTCAAAAGTAACGTTGAAGATTTCACCAGGAGAAAGGACTAGTCCATTAACACCATTTGTTTGGCCAATCTCTGCCAACTGTGATAAAACGGTGAATTCATCAGAAGGTTCAGGACCAGTAGATTCAGACACGACAAGTGGTTGTTCTCTAGTAATGGAAGAGTCAGCATCAGTACCAATAAGGGTAAACTTGATATCGTCGGAGACATCATCACTAGATGGTGTACCGGTTAACAGTCTTGAGCTTGCATCAAATGATAACCAGCTTGGAAGGTTTTCAACAGAGTATGCGACTTCACTAACATCAGATAAAAAGGTATCATTTGCGATTTGGAAAGAATAAGGCTCATTTACTCTCGCGACGTCTGGTAATTGTTCATTAATAGGGAAACCGTCGTAAGGTTGGGAGCTCACTAAGGGCACCAGGAGCAATACTAGTTGTATGAGCTTCATTGGTTCGATGTGTATATAGACCAAGGGTGGTTTGTTCTTGAGTGAAGAAGAAAAGAAAAGAGAAGAAGAAGGTCTAATTTTCAATCTAACTCATAAAGAGCATCCTATGAACCTTTTATTCAATCTACCTTTCATGTTAACGTCTGCAACTTTGAAAGGAGGCATCTCTGATGTTTGTTATGTTTTCGTCTGTAATCCACAGTAAAACGCGTTAAAGATGTTTATTTATTGTACCTTTTACTCAAAATTAGACGCGTCATACAGCAATGACATCCAAACACCACATATGATTATAACGCGTTTCGATGAATATGTACCAAGTTTAAGCTGTTTTGAGCTGCTCGGTGTACAGTTTGAGAAAGGGGCTCTTATTAAATAGACATTTCGAGCTTCCAGTTACACATTCTGCTATTTTGTAATTTCCATGTATGTGATCTTGTCCCTTTTGGGAATAATTATCGTCCATTACTGGCCCCTTGTCATTCTAGTGATGGGTACGCGATCCAGTTACTTTATGCCGTTTAAATGGGGTTATGTCTATTAAACTCTTGTTCATACCGTTAATGACCATTAGTTCTGGATGATAAATGAAGGATATTATTATTGAGAACCTGTTCGCCTCATTTGGTCGTAGTTTGAGTAACTAGTACACATAATCTAGTGTTAGTTCACAGAGCCTACGTGCCTTCAGATACTACGCAGTACGAACTACAATATAGTACATGGATTAATTATGTATTTCATAAGTGAATTCCTTTTCACAATATGAAACTCAATGATTCCACATTGTCCTGCTTCACTTTGCGACTGATTAATATTACCAATTTCAACTTAATTTGACTTTATCAGTTAAATGAAATTGCGATCTAAATTACTATTGTTCTAGACATCAGCCGGGTAACAATTTAATCATCGATTATTACATAATCAATTCTTACATAATCATTCGCGAAAAGGAGACACCTGCGACGGCCAACAAACATCAAAATGTGGATATTGAAAACAGGCTTTGATTAGATGTTTTGCAAGCCTGTAAGGAATAATCAGCTAGCTGTCCGTATACACTAGACAAAATCAATTAGAAAATGGCTCCAAAACTAGAGGAATGGGAGATCAAAAAATACTGGGAAATCTTCAGCGGATTGAAACCAGTTAATAACAAACTATCTGGTGATCAAGTCTCCCCTGTTTTAAAGAATTCCAAGATAAGCGATGCCAACCTATCAAAGATCTGGGATCTAGCTGATATAGATCAGGATGGAAGTTTGGACTTTGAAGAATTCTGTATTTGTATGAGACTAATTTTTGATTTGGTCAATGGAACAGTTTCTTCTTTGCCTTCGCAGTTACCGGATTGGTTAGTGCCCTCATCCAAGGCTCATATAGTGCAAGCTAACCAAGCTATTTCTGGACAAAATCAACAACAGCAAAGATACTCTGACTCAGAAGATGAAGATGGATATGGAACTGATGCACAATTTGACTGGTATATCTCTCCAGGTGACAAGACAACTTATGAACAAATATATTCTTCAGCTACAGATAGATTTGGAAGAATAACATACAATTCTTTAGATGGACTATACTCAACTTTGAACAACGTCCCAGAAACTGATGTCAGATTCGCTTGGAACCTGGTTAACCCAAGATCTTCAGAAACTATAGATAAAGATCAAACTTTAGTGTTCTTACACATGTTAAACCAACGTCAAAATGGTAAAAGAATCCCAAGAGGTGTACCACCATCATTGAGAGCAACATTCTCAAAAGAAGTTCCAGAATACTCTTTGGAATCACACCAAGCCGATATTCAACAATCTAAACCAGCTTCTAAACATTCATTTGCTGATAACTACCTAGAGAGAATTGGAGGTGGATTTTCAAAAAACACCAAAGGAACTGATTTCTCTTCTACGAAAGACACTGACTGGGAAGAAGTCAGATTAAAAAGAGAGCTTGCAGACTTAGAAGCCAAGATTGCTCAAGCTGAAGCCGAAAATGAACGTAAGAAGAGTGAAAGATCATCTGTATTGAATGGTAATTCTGCAAACACAACAAACAAGACTCTACTGGTAAGAAGAGAATTGGAGCAACTATTAGAGTATAAACAAAAACAATTGATTGAAGAAAGTAAGTCAGGCTTGGATTTATCTTCTGTCTCTGATGATATTGATACTGTTGAGAACCAAGTCAAGGTATTGGAACAATATTTGCAACAAAAACAAGGGGAAGTTGAACAATTGAGAACTCAAATAGCTGAGGCTAAAAGATCATCATGATCTTTCAATTAAACTACTAAAAAGTAATTGTTAAGCATCAACTTTGCATCCATTGAATAAACATTTGAAATTTTCTGTTATTAACCTGCAATCTTCAAGCCCATCACGTAGAAGTTGAACGATGCCTTATGTACTGTGTATAAGCTTGATCATCTAGATCATCTGTATCCAACTCTAAGTTCTCTATATATCAGCTGAAGTAGACTTAGTTACCTCAAAGACGATCAGTGCTTCGACATAATCGAAAACAAGTATATGGTTCTAGAGATGAATCTTTGAGAGAACGGCTGACACAATTGAATAATGAGATGGCTGATAGATAAGTATGCAGTTACTAGTCTCTCTGACGAATAACCAACTTTGCCGGACCCGTAGAGCTTGGGGTGTAGAAAGGCGAGAAATCATAGACAGGTAACCACATCTTGATTATACTATAGTATTGAGAGAAGTCCAACTACAACTATAGTATGGGCCCCACATTAAATTGATAGTTAGCTGTTTCCATAACTCCATTTACGGATATCGAGAATCTGGGGTAATGGACCGGATCATAAGTTATTGGTTCCTTCTTCAAAATATCCAATTACTCTTGAGTTAAGAGAATAACGGGTGATTGGCAAATGCCTTAAGTCCATAAGGGCGTTAAGGTTTCAGCCCTTTACCCCAGATAGTCTAAACACCTTTCAATTAATAAAAAATCCAACAATTGTGTCTATATGGGGGAAACCGAGGAAATCACTCCGGAACACACTGCTCCATTGCAGACCACCACAAAGTTTTGATCGATTTGTAATGACTTGAAGGTCTAGTTTTTTGATGTTTTCGACCCGGCATCTTTATATGGCCATTTTATGGATGTACTTAAACCCGTGGACCGACATAGAACGAGAAAAATCGTATGAAGCTAGCCATATACACTATATACATCAACAGAATACTTCAATTGGATCAATCGAAAGCTGTCAATGAGAGCAATGACAGAACTCGCAATCTCGTACTCCATAAGTGATAGCCAGACCCAGGGGATGAGTCTCAATAAAAGTGGTGGACACCGGCTCGTTCGATCAGGACATGGGTTTTATGTGAGTTTTACTGGTTTTAAGAAAAACTGTTGGGACTAAACCGTAGACTTACGGGAAATATCCGATCAATATGGCTTCATATACAGCATATTGTAACCGGATATTCCTTTTAACCGTCTACAGCTCCTATTAAAACGTATGTTCTGGACGTAGGATCAAGCTTCAAAACAGTAAAGTACCAAGAAGTAAGACCGCGTAGCAAGACCCTAGGCTAAGTCAAACCACATGAGCAGGTTATTTCCTTATATTCAATAATCACTTGATAGTTTCCTCTTTCAAGTGACCATAAATGGATCTTTTACATATTCCACAGCATCCAGGTATGTGTCTATTTTATCGTTCGGTGTTAGAATCAAAAAACTGAGAAGGCGTGAACTAAAGCCTATTTTACCCCAGATCTCGAGGGTGCAAAATGTAATTTTAGAGCTGCAGCATGCAGGTTTAGAAACAGCAAAGTCTAGAAACAAGTATATGGACTTAAGAGTCGGGACTTTGTGCCAGTAGACCTTAGTCTCTAATTACCAGCCGATGATATACGTAGTTGGCAACTACATCCTGAACTACTTGGTGGAATAAGCCTCATAATTACAATGGAGATGGCATGGTATGGCTGAAACATTTGAGATGCCCCTAAACTCTGGGGTGATACTGGGGTACACACTACACACGTACAACAGCCAGTAGTACATCTTCTAGTATTCGATTGGTAGGTCGCCTGTACTCAATTTCAACGATGATGCGTGAAAAGTAAATGGTTATACTGTAAACAAGTTATCATTCTTGTGATAACCGGTTTTAGATTCTCAAATTCGTGGGTGGTTCTGATAGCCTTGGGGTGTTTTGAGACTGAAGTGCAAGGCCTTACGGGTGGATCGCATATTAGCTAGTTTGCTTATAGAGCTCGGCGATTCTCGCTTACCCCAAATATGCCCCTCTGAAATCTAACTGTTTTCTTTGTAATTTCCTCGAAATCGTCCCTAATCACCGGGGATCAGAGAAACCTAGACTAATAATGTCTGATACACACTTTCTGGGATGACTTCTAGTCCCTTAAACTTAGTAATACCGGTGAATTGGAACCTGGAGTCCTGCTAAAATCCATTTTGGTCAGCTATCCAACATTGTCAATTGATCACTAAACGACGGACTTCATGGAAAGACTAGAACACCCTCCTGTTGGGTTTCTCAGCTATATAAAGAGTCCATTTTCCTTGATTGATCAAGCTTGAAGTTATGATGTTCATTCAGTCAATACAAACTTATAATAATTAACAATGTCTGTTCAACCTTTAGAAATCAAACTTGAAAACGGTATTACCTACCAACAACCAACTGGTTTACTCATCAACGGTGAATGGGTCGCCTCTGCCGATGGTAAGAAATTCGATGTTGTCAACCCAGCAACTGAAGAAGTTATCCTTCAACTATATCAAGCTGGTAGAGAAGATGTTGAAATTGCTACCAAAGCTGCTTACGAAGCTTTCAAATCCTGGTCAGTTGTTGAACCAGAAGTCAGAGGTAGAGCTCTATATAAATTAGCTGACTTATTAGAAGAAAATGCTGAAACTTTAGCCTCAATTGAATCCTTAGACAACGGTAAAGCTTTACACTGTTCAAGACATGATGTCAGAGTTGTTATCCAATACTTAAGATCAGCTGCTGGTTTTGCTGATAAAGTTGATGGTAGAACCATTAACACTGGTGATGGTTACTTCAACTGGACTAAAAGAGAACCATTAGGTGTCTGTGGTCAAATTATCCCATGGAATTTCCCACTTTTAATGTGGGCTTGGAAAATTGGTCCAGCTTTAGTTACTGGTAACACTGTTGTCTTAAAACCAGCTTCTGCTACCCCATTATCCGCTCTATATGCTTCTTCTTTCGCCAAAGCTGCTGGTATCCCAGATGGTGTTATCAACATCGTTCCAGGTTCTGGTAGAACTGCCGGTGATGCTATCTTAAGACATCCATTGATCAAGAAAATTGCCTTCACCGGTTCTACTGCTATTGGTAGAGATGTTATGATTGCTGCTGCTCAATCTAACTTGAAGAAAGTTACTTTAGAATTAGGTGGTAAATCTCCAAACATCGTTTTCGATGATGCTGATGTTGAAGCTACTGTCCAAAACTTGATTACTGGTATCTTCTTCAACGGTGGTGAAGTCTGTTGTGCCGGTTCAAGAATCTACATCCAAGAAGGTATCTACGACAAAGTCATCACTTTGTTCAAATCTGAAATTGAAAAATTGAAAGTTGGTAACCCATTCGATGAAAGCAACTATCAAGGTGCTCAAACTACCCCAGATCAATTCCAAACTGTTCTAGATTACATCAAGAAAGGTAAAGAAGAAGGTGCTACTCTATTAACTGGTGGTGAAAGAATCGGTACCAAAGGTTACTTCGTTCAACCAACTGTCTTCACTGATGTTGGTGATGACTTCGCTATCTTAAAAGAAGAAATCTTCGGTCCAGTTGCTGTCGTTGCTAAATTCAAAACCATTGATGACTTGATTAAAAGAGCTAATGATTCTGAATACGGTTTAGCTGCTGGTATCCACACCCAAGATGTCAACAAAGCCATTGATGTTTCTAACAGATTGGAAGCTGGTATCATCTGGATCAACACTTACAACGATTTCCACGGTTCCGTTCCATTCGGTGGTTACAAAGAATCTGGTATCGGTAGAGAAATGGGTGAAGAAGCTCTTGCTAACTACACTCAAATTAAAGCTGTCAGATTAAAAGTCAAGAAATCTGAATATTAAATCGATGGCTACCGGTTGTGACTTTATTGATTAAAGATTCACTATATTGCTAACGTGTTTATGTTTCCGAAAATGTATTTATGATGTTCTGGTTATTGACTTTTGATGTAGAATTATAAGATAGAAAGATGCAAGGAACATTGGTTTCTATAGTAACCACTATGGTACAAAACAAACACTACGAGAGAAATCTTATATCATCGCGAATTTTAGTTTGTTTACGTTTTTGGAAATCTGAAATCTGATTGGCCAAACCAAGATTTGCCAGAACACGTTGGAACGCGGTACAGTACGTTTTTGAGGTTTATGTAAAGTGAAGTTAAGGAAACTGGGTAAGTATTACTACTGTTGGATGTGGTCATCTGCCTTGATGTAGAATTGACAGAAGAGGTGGTCAGTTCGTAGTTATGTTGGGAATTGCCAAAGTCATCAGATTCTGTTTGTAGTCATTTCTCTGGTTCTTTCGCACGCTTTCCGAAACTCCCCACCAGATTTGGGCCATTTTTGGGCCATTTTTGTGCATTCCCACGATTTTCACGTGCAACTTTGGGCCAAATTTTGTTGAGATTTAGCGGTACAGGCAGCATCAACAGTACCATCGGCCAGTAGAAAAAAACAAATAAGCTGGGTCGAGTAAGTTTCTCTACTTTTCTGCCACCTCCTTACGTTTCCTTGTTTTCAACTCGCTAACTCACAAACAACTACAAAAAGTACGTTCGTAACGCGCAATTGACTCAACGTTGGCTATAGAATATATGCTAGTGTTGAGTACTGCTGTGATTTTGTTTCTCCCTCAGATTCAGAAATACTAACTATGAATCGAAATAGTGGCTCCACCTGCTTTCTCTGATATCTCTAAAAACCAAAATGGTTTATTAAACAAAGACTTCTACCACTTGGCTCCAGCCTCCATTGATGTCCAAACCACCGCTCCAAACGGTGTCGCTTTCACCGTTAAAGGTAAAACCGTCAACAAAGCCGCCGCTGGTACTTCCATCGCTGGTAACTTAGAAGCTAAATTCTCTGACAAAGCTTCTGGTTTAACTTTAACCCAAGGTTGGAACACTGCTAACGCTTTGGACACCAAAGTTGAATTAGCTGAATTATTGACCCCAGGTTTAAAAGCTGAATTATTAACCTCTTTGGTCCCAACTGGTGCTAAAGGTGCTAAATTGAACTTATACTTCAACCAACCATCCGTTACCGCCAGAGCTTTCTTCGATCTAGTTAAAGGTCCATTATTCGTTGGTGATGCTACTGTTGGTCACGATGGTTTCACCGCCGGTGCCGAAGTTGGTTACGATATCTCTTCCGCTAAAGTCACTCGTTACTCTGCTGCTGTTGGTTACGCTCAACCAGTCTACAACGTCTCTGTTTCTGCCACCAACAACTTGTCTGTCTTCTCTGCTGCTTACTACCACAAAGTTTCCCCATTAGTTGAAGCTGGTGCCAAAGCTACCTGGGATTCTAAAGCTGACGCTGCTGCTGGTAAAGCCGTTGGTATCGAATTCGCTACCAAATACGTTTTGGACTCCTCTGCTTTCGTCAAAGCTAAAGTTGCTGACTCCGGTTTGACCGCTTTATCTTACCAACAAGTTCTAAGACCAGGTGTCAAATTAGGTTTAGGTATCTCTTTCGACTCTTTGAAATTAGCTGAACCAGTCCACAAATTAGGTTGGTCATTATCTTTCTCTGCTTAGATGCATTGTTCTCAATTCCCGCATTGATGGGAGTTGTAACTATGATTTAATATATGCAGTATAATTATTCGGACCCACATCTGTAGCTATCCTCAACCATTCGCTCTCTCTACTCTCTATTCTTTATTTGAATCCATAGTTGAACAGAGTACGTCAATAAATACTTCCAGGAGTTACCCGGATTTTCATAATGTTTTATAATTTTTTGTTTACTTTTTGACAGTAGCATAACCAACTAAATCATAGTAACGATTTCATACCCATCACAGACACAATGAGCGTACTCTCTGAGGAGTTCCCCTGTGAGACAACTGATGTATGTCATATGATAGTTTTTTCTCTACTCTGGCGCTTTACTAACAATGTTTTTGTAGGATTTTGGGTTCAAATCAGTCGGTGAATCAATTCAATTAGTTCCAGACTACAATGAGAAATTACCTTATAAACATATAAACAACTTCACATATGCTCCACATCTTGGCCTTTTTGCTGCTGTTGGTCTTGGTGCTCTTACAATTGGTAGCTTAAAAGGCTTAAAATCAGACATAGAAAATTCATTAGATCAATATGAAACTGATGCTCATACCATCTCTATTGCTAATATCAACAATGTCCATTTCACAAGCGATGAAAAGAAACTGATCATTTCTGTTGACAGTGAATTGAAATATGTCAATATCGATCTATCTAGCTACAAGTCACTAAGCTCTGCTGGCTTCAAGTCAATAACTTTACCTTCCGAAATAGATGGCGTTTCCCCATCTCCATCCAATGGGCCACTTGTTGCAGTTCAAACAGTGGATGGTGAGCTTTCTCTGATCAACATTGACACAGAATCTAAAACATCCCTAGCTAATGATACTTTAAGTTTCAGCTGGTCCCCTAAAGGAAAACAAATAGTTGTTACTACAAAAGATAGAAAAATAAGGCAACTTCACTTAGATGGCACAGAATCAACTGCCTTTGAAACACCAGAAGACATTGAAGGGTTACCTCTAGCTATAAGCTGGCTTTCAACTAAGCTATTCTTTACAGTATACGGTGTTGAACAAGAACTGGACTATGATGACGAACCTGATTTTAACGATTTCAAAGCTTATTTTATATCATCTGACGGACAAGAACATCAGTTCAAAGAGACTTATGATGCTGTTCCAATTTTCTGTTCTATCTGGAGAAAACCTGATATTTACTCAGCTACTATTCATAAACTTTCAGACTCCTTAACATCATTGTCTATTTTGGGTTCGTCCTTATCAGTCGAGATATCTGCTTCTGGATTAGAAGAACAGCTTGCACCAGCCAATGATAGTGAAAGAGCAGCATTTCCAATGAAAGGTGACCTTGATGTTTATGCAACTGGTTTAATTTTTGATTCGAGATTGGATTCCCCAGTTGATGAACCATGTGCTGGTATTGCTCATGCCGATTGGCTACCATCTATATGGTCTCTTGGTAATGATGGTAAAGTTCAAGGGTGGTACATCTTCCATGTTCATGACTTGAAAAACAAAAGCTTTAACCCAACTGCTCTTAGAGAATACGAAGATAAGCTTTATGAAACAGCTCAATCTAGTTCAAACAATGATCAACCTCCTGCATCAACTGACAAAAAACCAGAAGCTGTCAAAGCTACACCTTTTGGTTTATCATCTTCAAAATCCACTTTTGGACTTTCTGGAAAGACAGCATTTGGAACTGACTCAAGTGATACCCAAGAAAAGTCAGAATCATCAACACCAGCTTTTGGATCAACTGGGTTTGGCTCTGCTAAGCCAGCATTCGGAACAACTACATCTGGATCTGGCGACAAATCACTATTTGGCTCTACTACATCTGGATCTGGTGAAAAACCACTATTTGGATCTAGCACTTTTGGATCCAGTGATAAACCAGCATTTGGATCAAGTGCATTTGGATCAAGCGATAAACCAGCATTTGGCTCCACTTCTTTTGGCTCTAGTGATAAACCGGCATTCGGTGCAACTTCACTGGGCTCAAGTGGCTCTGAATCAAGCAACAAACCAGTATTTGGATCAACTGCATTTGGTTCAAGTGATAAACCAGCATTTGGAGCAACATCTTTTGGGTCAACCGATAAACCAGCATTTGGCTCTACTACATTAGGCTCAAGTGATAAACCAGCATTTGGATCAACAGCATTTGGTTCTGATAAACCAGCATTTGGTTCTACATCTTTCGGATCAGGTGACAAGCCAGCATTTGGATCTAGCACATTTGGATCTAGCACATCTGGGTCTAACGATAAACCAGCTTTTGGAGCAACTTCATTTGGATCTACTGATAAACCGGCATTCGGTTCCACTTCCTTTGGGTCTTCTGACAAACCAGCATTTGGCTCTACCTCATTCGGAACTGGCGACAAACCAGCATTTGGATCAACTTCATTCGGTTCTGCAAAACCAGCTTTTGGGTCCACATCATTTGGATCAAACGATAAATCAGCATCTAGCTCTTCAGATGGTGTAACCAAACCAGCTTTTGGATCCTCAACTTTAGGTGGTGATAAACCTGTGTTTGGATCTTCAGGCTTTGGATCAGCTGGATCAGCTGGGTCGGCTTCTCCATTTGCTGCTTTTGGCAGTAAAGATAAGACAGAATCTTCATCATTATTTGGTTCCAAGTCAGGACCTGAAAATGCGGTCACTGCAAATCAAACCAATGCATTCGCATCATTAGGAAAAGATTCTAAGAGTGAATCACCTTTTGCTGCATTCAATAACAAAACTTCTTCTAACGATAATCCTTTTGGATCCTCGACAGAGTCACCTTTCGGTGCATTTGGTAAGACTGATTCTACAGAAAAGAAAGAAAGCCCAGTTGGTTTATTTGGACAAAAAGAGAGCAATTCATCTCCATTCGGTACTGCTGATAAAAATGATAGCCCATTCGGATCTATTGGCCAAAAGGATGGTGCTAAACCTAATGCAGAGACTACACAAACCAAGGAAAGCCCAGTTACAACCTTGGAGCAAAAGAAGGATACAGGATTCTCCTTAGGAACAGTTAGTAAGGGAGAAGGATTATTTGGATCCACTGAATCAAAAGCAAGTCCATTTAGCTCTCTGGATAAAAAATCAGATACTGGATTCTCATTTGGAGCTACAGGAAAGGGTCAAGGTTTATTTGGATCTGCTGAAACAAAAGAAAGCCCATTCAGTTCCTTCGGTCAGAAACAGGACAACAGCTTCTCCTTTGGATCAATTGGAAAGGAGTTATCTAACACTTCTGAGAAGAAAGATAGCCCATTTGCCAATTTTGGTCAACAGAAACTTGGTAGCTCGTTAAATGCATCTAACGAAACCTCAAATATTGTTGAACAAGATCAGTCTGATAATTCTGAATCTGACTTTCAATCCGAATCCGATGAAGAAGAAGAAGAAGAAAAAGAAGAAAAAGAAGAAAAAGAAGAAAAAGAAGAGATATCACACATAACCAATGAAAGTGAGGATGAACAGGAAGAAGCTGAAGAGTCAAATATTGACCCAGAAGAATCTCAGGAGGAGTCAGAACACAATGATAGCTTTGATGGATTTGACGATTCAGCCAATGATATTACTGAGGATCAAGGTAATGAGACCAGAGACATTGAATCAGACCAAAATGAAGATGAGCAAGATGATGAAGAGGAAGATGAACAGGACAATGAAGAATTCACACATGACAATTACGACCAGACATCTGATGTTGATGAACTAGCTGAAGATATCAATAACGAGTTCGGAATTGAAGAACCTGGCGAATTGGAAGAAGGATTTGAAGAAAGTGTAGATGATAAGCTTAATATTGAAGGTGAAGTTGATGATGATTCTATCTCATTGAAGAGCAGTGAAGAAGAGCTTTATGAGCGTGCTAAAGGTGTCAAAGAAAATTCCGAAGAGGTTGTCAAACCAGCTGTATCCGAAAAGGTTGTTCAACCAGAGACAAGTGCTCAAACTGAAAACCACTCAGCTGATAAAGGCATACAGCATGATAAACCTAAATACGGAAGTATTTCCACTCAGTACGTACAAGCTAATATCAACAACATTGCTGTACAAACTGAGAAAATCCCTCATAAGTCCATTGGAATCAAATCATTTGATGGTGATGAGGTATTGGCATCCAAATTCTCAATTCCAAAATCTGTTCCTAAGTACCTAAGTCTGGAAAAAGTGAAATATCCTAAGTTGAGTTCAGATCCTACACTTCAAGAATTGGAAAAGATCGTGTATGATACAACTGCTGAAATCACTATTGTTGAAGAAAATGCAAAGAAGCTTGGTCAATTCTTAGATGACCACTTAAAGAATGAAATTCCACATAGCGAGGTTTCCTTGGGCCATGCTTATCTATGGAGATTGAGTGAAATTAATACACTAACAGATATTGTGAAGCAAAAAGCATCTAAAGCTTCTGCTACCAAGAAGGAATTTTTAGCTCAAGATACAGAGCTAACCAGCCTAAAACAAACATTATCAAAGCTTCAAAGACAAGCAGATGCTATCAGAGAGATAGTATTCACTATAGAGAAACATAACGATCCAGTTATTTTGGCCAATAGAGATATCTCATATGAATCTTTGATACTGCAAAAGAAAGTCAGAGAACATTATGGTCAAGTAATCGAGAAATTAAGAGAAGCAGAACAGAAAATACTGTCTTTGAAAGCAGCAGCTAATGTTTTCTTTGATGAGAGACCAACCTCTGAGACAGTTCAATCTATCGTTTCTGATATAAACAATGTTACAAGACAATACGCCCTTGATACCAAATCACTTGCATCTGAAATTTCCAAGTTGAATACAAACTACGAAGAAATCGTTGATAAGCTACGCGATAAGAAACAAGAAGTGTTTGAAAAAGAGGACTGGAGCAATAGAAGTGTCAAAGAATTGAACATCGCTTTGACCTCAAAGAGACTCTCATCCCATAATGCGATCGCTAAAGTCTTACAAGAAAGAAAGGCATCCGATATTACATCCAGTACTTGATTGAATAGTTATGTATGGTCTATATAAATCAATTGATTTTTCTTTCATATTTCATTACCGTCTAGATAAGTTCTTGTATAGCGATTTTTATTCTCTCGATCAAAGCATTATTTTCTTCCTCAGTACCTATGGTGATTCTTAAAGCACCAGGACAACCAGGTTCGTTACCTCTATATCTGACGACAACACCTTTATCAGTGGCTAGCACCTCATATATCTTCTTAGCCAAACTTGAGCTTGGTTCACCAGTAGAATCTATAATCTGGACCAAGATGAAGTTAGCATCTAATCCACCAATGTTTTTACTGATAGTTGGGATTTTGAGTAGTTCATCCAAGAGTCTAGCTCTTTCTTTGTTTAAGATATCGACACGTTTTCTCATAAGCTCAACACCTTCCTTAGATACCGCTCTCTTAGCAATATTTGATGTGACGGTAGATATGTTATATGGAGCTTTAAGTGAGTTTAGAATGGATGACAATCTCTTGTTTGAGTAAGTGATACCAAGACGGATAGAAGCCAGACCGAAAGATTTAGATAAAGTTTGGAATACAACCAAGTTTGGATACTTGTTGACAAGGGTAGATAAAGATGAACCTATTGGAGAGAAATCAATGTATGCTTCATCTGCAACAACCAAACCATTCCATTTATCATTAGATAACAATTTCTCAAAAAGTTCAAAGTCAATCTTCTTAGCAGTTGGGTTACCTGGTGTTGTTACAAACACGATTTTGATAGATGGATCATTGTTTAGTTGTTCGTTGATAAGATCAGGTTGTATTTGGAATGTTTCAAAATCTAATGGGACCTTGACAATATCAACATCATTGATAGCAGATGTGATTGAGTACATTCCGTAAGTTGGAGGACAGATCAATAGTTTATCCTTACCTGGAACACATACTGTTCTGATCAATGCATCGATACTTTCGTCAGATCCAACACCAAGACATAAGTTTTCATTGGTCAATAACTCATCTTTTGATAAAGGGTAAGTATTCTCAGAGTTTCTGAATTCGACAATTAGATCTTTTAATTCCAATTGATGAGGGTCTGGGTAACGGTGTAAATCTTGGGAGTCCTCATCAGCGTTCAAATCAGTCAAAGCAGGACCATGAGCATTTTCATTAGCATCTAATAAGATACCTTCTGTGAAGTCGCTATCAAAAGTAAGTTAGTTATCTATGTGTTGAAAATCAATTATAGTTCATAATTACATACTCTCTTGCACAGCGGTATGGCTCCAATGAAAGGATCTTTGGTCTGACAAGTGTGTCTAGGTTGAATGCAGACATTTCTGGGTGGTGTTTCTTGGTTGTAGTTGGATCTATAAAGAAGAATGAAGTTGATATTACAATCTTGATATGGTCAAAAGATAGTATCAGTGACGGGTTTATGAGTCAGTGCTCTCGAGTTGCGCCAATTTGCACTCGCGAAATGATAGAGATTGCGCCAAAGTGGCGAAACAAGGAACCATTGTCCAAATCGGGAAGAGCGCATTTTCTCTCTTTTTTGAGCAGCATTAAATGAGGTTACCCTACCGGGTGCAGACCCTTGGCCAAATAGGCTAAATTAATGGAAGTCTCACAATGTCTTAATAATAAAGGGTGTCGCTTGGCATGAGTGTGAAGAACTATGATGAGGTATTGGTATAAGTATGACACAAACAAGTGGCAGTTTGTTGTGGGTTTGTTACTCCTTTGTTTGAACGGTTAAATAAGACAATAACCGTCTTTTAAACGGAGAACATCTGCGTAGGTCCTCAACACAAGTTTCGACGACCTGTAAACGCCGTTTTATGTGGAGAAACAACAAGGAAAAAAAAAAAAAAAAAACGTACACGGCTGAGATCTGCATCATAAGGTGAAAAAAATTGTAACGAAAATTAGTCAACCTTTCTTTGTTCTCTTTGTAAGCTCAAGAGTTGTTCTTTCATTCTTATTGTATCTTAACATACATATACATCGACAGTATAATACTCTTTTTGTTTCTATAGCTACTCTTATCATCTATAAAAGTGCATAGTTATATCTAAGAGCCATGTCGATACCCAAAACAAAGTCATGGAGAAAGTCTCTCAAGAATCTGATATTCAAGAAGACTGAGATCGCTAATCCAGATATTGATATTCCAAATGAGATCTATAACACACGTACTTACTTCTTCGCCATCATGGCTGCTTTTGGTGCAGTGATATCTGGTTATGATACTGGTTTCATTGGGGGTACTGTCACATTGACCTCATTTCAATCTGAGTTTGGTTTGGACTTGATGACCCCTTCTCACAAGACTTATGTGAACTCAAACATCATTAGTGTTTTCCACGTTGGTGCTTATTTTGGTGCATTGATGGTTTATCCTGTTGGTGAGTTATTTGGAAGAAGAATAGCCTTGAATTTATCTGGGTTCTTTTTAACTTTTGGTGCTGCCATTTCACTTGTCTCTAATAAAGATAGTGGGTTAGGTGGTATTTATGCAGGAAGAGTCTTGACAGGTGTTGGTATTGGTTTCTGTTCTAGTATTACACCAAGTTATATCTCTGAAATTTCACCAGCTTCTATCAGAGGTGTTTTATCTGGATTCTGGGAAATTGCATGGCAATTAGGTGGTTTGGTTGGTTATTGGATCAACCTTGGTGTTTCTAACCATATCTCAGATTCTAGTTCAAGACAATGGTTGATACCATTTGCTGTTCAAATCATTCCTAGTGCTATCTTCTGGATTGCTGTGTTGTTCTTACCTGAATCACCAAGATGGTTAATTAGTAGATATAAGAGAGACAAGGCTGAAGCTAATCTATCATTTATCACCACTTTACCAAAAGATCATGAATTTATTCAATATGAAATGGCCATAATGGAAGAAAGTCGTGAAGCTAAAAAGAGAGAATATGGAGAAGGTATCTTGAAACAATTTCAAACAATCTTTACTTCAAAGAAATACTTACAACGTCTATTGCTTTCAACTTCCACTTTTGCCTTGCAAAACAGTTCTGGTATCAATGCTGTTACTTATTATTCAGTTACGGTTTTCCAATCTATCGGTCTATCAAACTCAAGTGCCAAACTTTTATCAACTGGTTTATTCGGTGTTATCAAAACTGTTGCTGCCATCGTCTGGTTAATCTTCATCGTTGATGCATGGGGTCGTCGTTTTGCCTTCATGTTTGGTTGTGTTCCATGTGGTATTGCTATGTGGTACCTTGGTGCTTATATCAAGATTGCTGAACCTGCAAAGAAGATTGGTAGCGGTGCTGCTCTAACAGGTGCTGGTAGAGGTGCTCTTGCCATGTTTTACATCTGGACTTTCTTCTATGGTGCTACTTTCAATGGTACTTGTTGGGTTTACTGTGCTGAACTATACGAACAAAACGTTAGAGGTCTTGTTGGAAGTATTAATGCATCAAGTAATTGGTTCTGGGCTTTCATTTTTGCTCGTTTCACTGGTAATATGTTCAATGCTATGGGATACGGGGTCTACTTCTTATTTGCTGGATGTATGACTATTGCTCCATTCTTCATCTACTGTTTCTTCCCAGAGACAAAAGGTGTCCCATTAGAAGCTGTTGGTTATCTATTTGAAGTTCCAGCATGGAGAGCACATAAATATGCTACTATGAAGATTACAACTGCAGAAGCAGAACTAAAAACATCGAATGATGATTCAAATGTTGAAGAGGAAAGTGCTTCAGTTGAAAAAGAGGACTCCAAATAGATGGAGAAACGAGATTAGCGTTCTTGCACTGTTATGAATAATGAACTAGTCATGTGTTTGTATATAATCAAAGAAATGTAATAATTAGACTGCAACTAGAAGTTGATTTTCTCAAAATGGTTTCATATTATTAGCTATACCGTAGATTTTAAGTCATCATTTAATCTCACAAACTTCGGGAGCGTTTCAAGATTGACAGTAAGACTCGTTTGAAATGTCTCGATAAATTCGATATCACTTTCACCTTTCCCACCAGCAAACTTATCGTATTCTGTGAAAGCACCTGTGATTGACCAGCCTTGTAACAATTTTCTCATTATGCCCACCAGTACGCCGATTCTATGCTTACCTTTATTGGAGTGTATCAGGATAGGATAATTCTCCACGTTTACTATTATCTGTAAGGCTTCAACGATAGCTTTTGGGTCATTCATCACAAAAGGTTCAACTGATGATTCCATTCTGATGTACTTGAAAGCAATATTCTCTTCTTCTAGGAATTTATAGTAGTCATAGTTATCTTCTTTATCCCCCAGGTATATCACAGTCTTCAGGTTAAGAGTCTTCAGGAAGGGAAAATTAATAGGGACTGGATGTCCAGATCTGTAGATGCTGTCTTCTACCAGCGAGAAATTCAGAGGAGGAACGTATATCGTGTTCTCAATCACCATACTAACAACTTAATGCCAACCAGAACAAGTGTCTTACTCACATAGTTTTCACTAATAGTCAGTTGTAGAGCACCTTTCTTTGTTTTTTCATGGTAACAAAACAAACGCTCATAACCACACTAAAATGGCCTTCTCAAAAAAATTGAGAAACGTGTTGCTCGTCCCAAAAGGTAAACAAAGCCATTTTTTTCTTTTTGAGATTTCGAGAAATTGTGAATTGTGAAATTAAAACAGCACAAACTCGAATTTGGTTTCAGCAGAGCTTCTCGGTACCACGCTATTCCCTCACTGAAACAGCCCTCATAAAAGGAAGTCAACCAACTAGACTACCACCAACACCCTATTCATCCCATTCGCTTCATTCCTAAACCGTCTCATTTAGTACTCATCGCTAGATTCTCGGTTACAATCCTCAAATCATACCCATTCAAAACTCCCATTCTGAGCAATGTCCACTACAACAACCCTTGATGGCGCTACAACTAGTGCTGCCTTGCCTAGAATGAGTTCCATGCCAAAGCTTACAGCTACACAAACTGCTACTTGGTCAACCCCTACTATAACACCACCTTCAGCCGTTGATAATCCGAACGTTTGGAGAACAAGCTCACCTTCTGGTTTGGTATTTATAGCCGTTGGTGCAGTTGCTGCTTTTATATTTCTTTCCATTATATTCTTCTTAATAGTGAAGAAACTCATGGCTAGAAGAGCTGCTAAACATACCTTGTCCCTGAGTGATTCTAATTCCTCATCATTTGGTCATAATGGCGGAGCAGGTAGTGAACGTCAATCAAATGATAGTGGTGAAAAATTACTGAATCCATTCTACAGTACAACTACACGCAACAATGCTGGTCAAAGAAAGTCATCCAATCTGCCACTGTTATATGAAAATAACCTGATGAACAACTCTTTGGCTGATATATCTGATATACATACAAAACCTACTGAAAACTTATACTCTACTCTGGATGCTAATGATAACAACAAGAGAAGATCTATGTTCTTATCTCCTACTGCTGAAGTTATGAGTTTACAAAGAAAACAACATTATCATGAAAGATTAGTCTCGTCTTTGAGCAATACAAGAACCATGGATTCAAAACCTGGTTCAATCATTACAGATAGTTACACTCAAAGTAGTGATACTGATAGTGATCATTACAGAGGCAGTACAATTGATTTGGCTTCCAACTATAGTCGTGGTGAAAACAGACAGAAGAAGAAAACTGTCCCAAGTGTTTACCTTGAACATATGTTTGAGGAAAGTGAGAAATTTTAGTTATTTATATTAATATTTTTTAATTCAAGTACGGATACCAGGAAAGACTTATACTGAACTGTAGATATTCAAATATATTTTTAGCACACTCTGATATTATATCACATGGTAATACACTACATTAGCAACAAGGTACAAGAGAGGGTCATTCTCCATTATATGTAAAAAAGAAATAGTCCAACTGTTGATTAGAGGTGCAGTTTTTACCTGCCTCATTGTTTTATAACACACTTCAATTCCAAGAAAGACAGTGTATTATTATTAATATTAAAGAAAATATAGGAGCTGTAATTTTAGTCATAAATGCTCACATAATAGTACAACTACTTCCACTCTCTGAATCATCATCACTGGCTCCTTTTGGTTTGGCTGTTAAGGCACATCTAGCAGCTTCTGTGAAAGCTTCATTAACACCTCTATTTTTCTTTGCTGAACATTCTAGATAACGTAACGCACCAATGGTCTTAGCCATGGAAAGTCCTTCTTCATATGTGATTAAGTTTGTCTTGGTAATCGGCTGTTGTGGTTCTTCTTCTTCATCATCGTTTCTAAGATCACATTTCAAAGCACAAAGGACTAATTTAACACCTTCACAATGATCAGCAATCTCACCAACCCATTTATGTTGTACGTTTTCTAAAGAATCTCTTGAATCTATCGAGAAACAAAGCATGATTGTATGTGTATCTGAATAACTTAAGGATCTTAAACGATCAAATTCTTCTTGACCAGCAGTATCCCATAGTGAAAGTTTGATTGGTTTACCATCAACAAATATATCGTGTACGTAATTCTCAAACACAGTAGGTTCATATACTTGTGGGAAATAACCTCTTGTAAACACGTTTAGTAAAGATGTTTTACCACAAGCACCATCACCAAGGATAACGATTTTACGTTGTACTATTCACGGGAATTTGTTAGTAATGTTACTCATTTGAGAAGAATGGTATGATACACGTACATGGTTTCTTTGAACTTCCACACAATGGCATTGTTGTTAAAACTTATGATTTATATGCCAGAAAAAAATTTAAAAACACACGAAGTATGAAAGCTGAACTGTTGTATACTTCAAAAGTCGTTGGTATATCAAGAAATAACCACCTTTAAATACTCTGGAATGTGTCAAAATATGGGTTCTTCGATAAATTTTTTTATGTTTTGATTTCAGAACCATATTAGAAAAAGAAAATGTCCGAATTAGGAAGTGGGATTTCCGAAAAAATCAACTTTTTTCGCTAGCGGCGCAGTAAATTTGCGAAGAATTTACGCCATTTTGCAACAAGATACTTAGTTTTACAGAGTACAAAGAATGTTTGTTTGTTTGGAATAAATGCTTGTTGGAATCTATATTTTATATACAAATCTTTATTCTATTTGGTTTGTTCAGCTGACTTTTCAGTAGATTTCTGAGTTTCTTCAGCTTTTTCAGCAGGTTTTTCTGATTCACTGATGGTTTCATCTGTAACTTCACTTTCAGGTTCATCATCCAAAGTCTTTTTATCTTTGATTTGAACAATGATACCATCATCTGTATCTTGTTTGGTTTCAGTGTTGATAAGAGCTTCTTGTTCTTTAACAACTTCCAATCTTTGTTTGTTACTAACTTCTTCAACAACATCAACTTCAGCAACATGAACAACTTCTTCAGGCATAGAACTGACAACAGCTTGTAGTGCATCTAATATACTCTCATCAGATTCTAATTTACCATATGTGTAAGCATTGGATAGAATCAATAGAGTTGATGGGATTCTTTCTTTTAATCTTAAAGTTAACCATAAGTTCAAATCATGGCTTAATTGAGATGGGCTAACACCAGCAACTCTTAGACCTCTACTGGCACAAGCTAATTGAAGTTCGGGAGTTGTCAAAGAGTCAACACCTTCGTAGAAGATAGCTCTATCATCATTCTTAATGTTCAATAGCTTACTTCTGATTCTGAATCTTAACAATTGATTGGTACCGATTGGTTGCAAGTTGATATATTTGGCCAAAGCGACTAATTGTGGTCTTGGTAAGTTATCTAAAACAACATCATCTTTGAACAATCTGGCAACTCTTAATAATTGTTCTCTTGAAGGTGGTTCCAATCCACCTTTTAATTTTTGTAAGAAATCTTTGAAATCAGCTTTTTGTTCATCTGTAGTGGTTGATGGGAATTTAACATGAACACTTTCTCTCAAAAGATCACTAACTTTCTTTCTGGTAGCACGTAAAGTTTTGATCTTCTTTTCTTTATCAACTTTTGATTCATAAGTTGAAGGTAAAAGATTTGGGAATAATTTCAAAGCAATTGGCAATAAAAGTTCAGCAAATGGAACGATAATGAACATGGAGAATGGAACTAATCTAACAATATCTTGTGTGGTTCTTTGTAATTGAGCGTTCTCTCTTCTGGTTAATTCATAACCAGCAGCAGATTTCAAAGCAAGTTTGAAGGAAACTTTAACTTCAAAACCTAATAATTTTGTTCCATCCCAATAATGTTGAGCTTCATGTTTAACTTTCTCCCAGATAGTCTTCTTTGGAGCAGGAGCAGGAGCAGGAGTGGATGATGATGCAGATGAAGGAGATGCAGATGATGATGAAGTTGTTGTTGTTGTTGATGTTGGTGGCGTAGAAGTCTTCTGTTTATCCTCCAGAAGTTTGGCAGATACGTGTAACTGTCTATAGATCAAGGGGCTACCACGAATAGCACATCTCTGAAGTATTATGAATCTTGAGGCAGGTGATGTTATCAGTCTTTGAAGTGTAAGCATCGTATATAAGGTCTATCAAGTTTCAAGTTTCAAGAAGAACGGATTAACAGGATATCAAGGGAGCTTGTGAAGTAAATTGTGGGTGCAAGTGACAGTAAACGGTACAAGCAAAGAGTCAGCACAAATTATAAGCACAGAAGATCACAATAAACAGCTTTGGAAGACGATACCACGGTTTTTAGTTCAGCAGAGTTCCACTTACAAAGGGCGATGTTCTAAACAGCACCGATTTGTTTTGATGACCTTTTTGTTGGTAAAGCCATCGCGAAATCGGAGATGCTGTGCCGACCAATTTAACAAGGGCCCATTCTCCGTCAGCATCCGGACACCACCCAGACGCGGAGGAGATTTCGCGAATTTTTGATTTTGGAGATTTTGTTAGTGCCAACTTTTACGCGGACGGTCTGAAATTTCCACGCAGTTTCTGATTTTTTGCGAAAAACAAAAAAAAATTCAAAGCGCTTAAGTAAAAGTTAAGTACTATAGTGGTCAAAACAGTACAACAAACACGAGTTTATATCTAGTTTTGGAGCTGTGTCGTTTGATAGAACAACCCATTTCATACTAGTTTGCTCCTCCCCCTCTTTCAGTGTGTGTATTTTCCTTCAGATTCCACCGATTTACACATATCTGATCTTTGATTACTGGTACTCATCACCAACTGAATACATATAAATAAGAATAATGGCCAAGAGACAAAGAGAATCAGAATCCGTCGAGGATTCTAGTGCTTCCAAAAAAGCGGTTCTATCTAAATCTGAGATCATTGACGCTATTGCTAACCAGGGATCAGACATCGATTCTCAAAGTGAAGATCAATCTAGTGAAGAAGAAACAGATGATGAAGAACAAGAACAACAAGTATCTAAGAGACCAACAAAGCAAAATATATCCGCTCAAGAAGTGCAGATCGCAAGAGAAACTGCAGAACTATTCAAATCAAACATTTTCAAATTACAGATCGATGAATTAGTGAAAGAAGTCAAACTGAAGGAAGTTAAGATCACTAAGATCGAAAAATTCCTACATAAACTTTATGAAACGATCCAAGAAGTTCCAGAACTTAAAGATCAATCCATTGAGCAAGTGGAAACCTGGACTCATGGTAAACCAACCACCATACCATTCAATGATCCAAAACCTGTGAATGTTAACTACAAATTCGGATATGCTAAACCTGAAAATGTTTCAATCGTTGGTTCTTTCGGTCTAAAGACCGGTATTCAATCACCACGTGGATTATCTGTTGATGTGAACGTCACCATGCCAAAAGAGTTATTCCAAGCTAAAGATTACTTGAACTACAGAGCCCTTCATAAACGTTCTTTCTATCTTGGTTACCTTACAGAATCTTTGAGATCTAAATTCAAAAAAGAAGGTCTTGATTTCTTGAAACTATCATACACATACTTGAATGATGATGTCTTAACACCAGTATTGAAACTTGAAGCTACCAATAAAAACTCAGAATCCGAACTAAACTTCTATAAGACCAAGTTTTCTGTTAATATTCTAGTTGGTTTACCATTCAGAGTATTTGACCAAAAGAAACTACTACCGAACAAGAACTGTATTCGTGTTCAAAAAGATGAAGAACTTGAACTACCTCCAACTCCATTATACAATGCATCAATTCTAACCATGACAAGTTATGATCACTACTTAAAATATCTATACAAAACCAAGAAATCCACAGAACAATTCAAAGAAGCTTGTATCTTAGGAAGAATCTGGCTATCTCAAAGAGGGTTAGGCTCAAGCATCGCTAAAGGTGGTTTCGGTCATTTTGAATTTGCTACTTTAGTTGCCGCTTTGTTATATGGTGGTGGTAATCAAGGAAATAAGATTTTGTTACATGGTTTCTCAAGTTATCAATTATTCAGAGGTGTCATTAAATACTTGGCCACTGAAGATCTTTGTACCAAAGGTTACTTACAATTCCACTCTGATTCTAGTGAACCTTCAAAATATATCAATGGTGGCTTCAATACTCCATCTATCTTTGATAAAACTACAAAAATTAACATCTTGCATAAAGTCACAAAAGCATCATACACAACCTTGGTTCAACATGCTAAAAAGACATTGACATTACTAAGTGATGTCGTCCAGGATAGATTCGATGCTCTCTTCTTGAAAAACTCTAATATTGACTACTTGAAATATGATTATCAGTTACAATTCCCATTGGATGTCAACAGCGATTCAACTTTTGGACCATTGGAGAAAATCACATTCTTAAGCTATGAAAACTACATTTCAAACAAGATCTCTCAAATTCTTGAATACGGATTAGGTGACAGAATTAACGGATTCAATATCACTTTCACCAAGAACAGTTCTTTTGAAATAAACAAGAGAAAACCTTCATCTTCAAATCAATTGATCATTAACGTTGGTATCAATGCAAACTCTCTAGAACTTGAAAAACTAGTTACCAAAGGACCGTTAGAATCTGAGGATAGCTCTAAATTCAGAGCATTCTGGGGCCCAAAATCATCATTAAGAAGATTCAAAGATGGTACCATCTCTCATTCTGTTGTTTGGTCAACTGATTTCAAGACTCCAATTATCTTTTCAATCATTGATTATCTATTCAAAAGACATATCAAAGACGACTTGAAGATTGAAACCATCGAACAAAACTTCAATGGATTACTCCCATTACCTAATTTACCATCATCGACTAAACAATCACCTGTTTCCACTATTGCATTTAATGGTTTATTCAAGAGTTACGATGAACTTTATAGAATTATCAGTAAACTTGACCTACCATTATCCGTCAAATCCATTTTCCCAGCTAGTCCTGCATTAAGATACACATCATACTTACAACCTGTTCCATTTGCTGTTTCCTCAAAAGATTTCTTTAATGATTTAGTGCTTCAATTTGAAACTTCTGTTAAATGGCCTGATGAAATTTCAGCTCTTGAAAAAGTGAAGACTGCCTTCTTGATCAAAATCAGCGAAACTCTAAGTAAGGAAACTACCTATCAAAGTTATATCACTAAAGATGAAGATACAATCCCTTACAATTTCGACATCTCATCATTAAACATCTTGACTCCTGAAGGTTATGGATTCAGAATCCGTATCTTGAGTGAAAGAGACGAACTTCTGTATCTAAGAGCTATTGAAAATGCAAGAAAAGATAAGAGACAAGAATTAGAGTCCATCTACCTAAAATTCAATCAGAGATATCAAGGATCAGTTACACATACCAGAGCTATTGCTACCTTATCACATCAATTCCCATTCTACTCACCAACTGTCCGTTTCTTCAAAAAATGGTTAGATGATCAATTATTACTAAGTCATTTGAGCGAAGAATTGGTTGAATTAATTGCTTTACAACCATTTGTTGACCCAGCACAATTTGAACCTCCATCCTCTGTTGCCAACGGATTCCTAAAAATCATAAGTTTCCTAGCAAGTTGGAACTGGAGAGAAGACCCATTGATCTTAGACTTGAGTAAAAAAGTTGATGAGAATGATACTTCTGAACTTGCATCTAAATTGTCAGATAAGATCACTGTTCAATCATACCAACAGATGAAATCCAACTTTGATAACTTGCGTAAACAAGATCCCCAAGGTTTTAAAACACAATTCTTCATTGCATCAAAAGCTGATAGATCCGGTATACTATGGTCCAATGGTATCCCATTACCAATTGCTGCTAGACTAACTGCTTTATCTAAAGTCGCCACACAATTGATCAACAAAGATGGTCTAACACCAAAGACTTTAGAACTATTATTCACTCCATCTCTTGGTGATTATGATTTTGTCGTGAAGTTGAAAACACTACCTCTAAGTTTAAGCTCAGGTGTGTTGACAAGTACTTCTACTTTCAGAAATCTAACTGATGACACCACTTCATATCCAGCTGATATCTTCACTAAGTTTGATCCAATCTTGAGATTAACAAGAGATTTGAACCAAAAGTTCCAAAACAGTATCATATTCTCACACAGATCATACACCATCAATGAAAAAGGTGAAAATGTCCTAACTGGTATTTTCTTACCAGCTGCACTACAGAAAACCAAGTTCAAAGTTCAATTGGGTTACAACTTCAAACCTGAATCAAAGGACGAAGTTGTCATCAACAAAGATGCTATATTCACTGAAATCTTGGACTTTGCCGGTGATTTGGTACAAGGATTCGACACTAAACTATGATTATATACTCTAATGCATTATTCTAACTCATAGTCTTCCGATAACCACCTACCCGTATCAACCTTTGTAGCTATCTCCATCTAGTGTAAATTTATGTAGTTGTTTATCATATATTTGATCTGGTTATGAAGCCCCGTAATTTTTTGGCTATTTTCCAAATTTGCTTAAGAAAAACGAGAAAGTGGTAGTGCTGTTAATAACGAAACAAATAATAGAAAAACCACTTCATCAACCTTAGAAACTAAGCTATAAAACGGTGTAAAGATGGTTCGAAAGAAGGGAATCTTGTCCATTGATGCTTTTGCAAAGACAGTGGAAGATGCCAAAGTCAAGACAACATCTGGTGGTCTTATCACCTTGGGATGTTTGTTAACTCTTATATCATTGATCTTCAGTGAATGGAAACAATATAATGCATTAGAAATCAGACCGGAGTTGGTTGTGGACAGAGACCGTGCTTTGAAGATGGATATAAACTTGGATATCACTTTTCCACATCTACCTTGTGATGTGATGTCTATGGATATTATGGACATTACTGGTGACGTTCAAATGGATGTTGCCAACTTTGGATTCAGTAAAGTGAGGTTAGATGAAAATGGTAGAGAGATCGAAACTGTTGATCTGCAACTAGGTGTTGACGAATCAGAACAGGCTAAAGTCGACCTTCCAGCTGATTACTGTGGTCCTTGTTATGGATCAAAAGATCAATCTAAAAATGATGAAAAACCATTAGAAGAAAAAGTCTGTTGTAATGATTGTGTTAGTGTTAGAAGAGCATACGCAAGCATTGGTTGGGCGTTCTTCGATGGTAAAAATGTTGAACAGTGTGAAAGAGAAGGATACGTTGAAAAGATCAAATCAAGAATACATGAAGGTTGTAGAGTGAAAGGTACTGCTCAATTGAATAGAATCAATGGTAACTTGCACTTTGCTCCAGGTGCTAGTTTCTCAAGTGCTCAAAGACATGTTCATGACTTATCTCTATACAACGGTGACGGTGATTTCTCATTCCAACATACTATTAACCATTTCAGTTTTGGACCAGATGTTAACTCATTATACACATCTGACACTCAAGAATTATCATCTCATCCATTAGATGGTATCACCTCCACAGTCAGTTCCAAACATCATCTATACTCATACTACTTGAAAGTTGTTCCAACAAGATATGAATACTTGAATAATACTGTGGTGGAAACTAACCAATTCAGTGCCACTTATCATGATCGTCCATTGAAAGGTGGTCGTGATGAAGACCATCCAAACACTCTACACGCACAAGGTGGTATCCCTGGTTTGTTCTTCAACTTCGAAATGAGTGCATTGAAAGTCATCAATAAAGAGGCTTATGCTACCACGTTGAGTGGATTCGTTTTGAATGTTATCAGTGCCATTGGTGGTGTTATTACTGTTGGTGCCCTTCTTGACCGTACTGTGTACGAGGCCGACAAAGCTATCAGAGGAAAGAAGGATAAATGATCAACGTTCGATTATCGATCAAAGGAAAAAAAAAAGTGTGTATTATAAGTACTGTTAAAACTTGTTTATTGTGTACGTAGTTAATAGATCTGCTTGAAATGTTGCACTCTTGTAACAAACAGTAAGAGATCATCATCTTGCTAAATACAATAACCATCTCATGAACAGGCTCTTTGATCCCTTGACGATCTGACCATATTAATTGTCAGCTCTGATCTGTTCCTGATCAATTAATTTTCGATTACTCGATTTGGAACATGTGCCTAATTTTCGTTTATCTGGATCGACGTCATTAATTAAAGTTGATGTAAACATGACAAAAACGTGTCTCAAAACTGTGACTGATTTGACCTAAATTGGAAGTGTTGCAAAAACTCCACAGATCCTGATGCACCTTGTTGTTACCACGTTGGTAGCTCATCGTCCAATGAGCACTTTGTAACTCAATACAGAACCCCATTTCTTTCGTTAGTGTTACCACAGGTTTAATACTGCTAGTTTACAGCTTCCCCTGGTTTTAATACAAGTACTTATAAACCGTTGAATTCCAGCATAATTTAGCCAAGAATACCAAGAAACTATACTCTCAACCCACAATGCAGCTCCAACTATCCACTTTGGCCCTGATCGCCAGTGCTATGTCCACCGTTCAAGGTGCTAATAAATTCGCTGAGAAACCATATCAGCAAGATACATTAGACCAATATAACGTCCTGAGATTCACTTATAATGCTGGTCCATACTCCTCTGCTCCTGGATTTGGTATTCAAAGAGATGCTCCTGATGGATGCTCCGTGGCTCAAGCCCATGTCATTGCTAGACATGGTGAAAGATTCCCAACTGCTGGACTTGGTGCTACATTTATAAAGAACCTTGAAAGAATTAGAAATTTCACTGATGAAGTTTCTGGTCCTTTAGCATTCTTACCAGGTTATGATTTCCCTGCTCTTGATGATACTAGATTTGATACCGAATCTAATCGTGGTCCATATGCTGGATTGATCGACATCACAAGATTTGGTGCTGAGTTCAGAAACCGTTATGATGATTTGTTCGCTGCTTATGATGATCAAGACTCTATTAGATTCTTTGCAGCTTCTCAAGAAAGAGTTTTGTTATCTGCATATGCTTTTGCAGAAGGGTTCTTAGGATTTAACATTGATTCAGAAGATCCATATGTTGTTTCCTTAAACGAGACTGATAACACTCAAGGTGCCAACTCTTTGACTCCTGGTTCTTCCTGTTTGAACTTCAATCAATCTATTCACGATGATTATATTGCTGGTTATTCTGATGACTATGTCACTACCGCTTATAAAAGATTGAGTTCTTGGTCACCAGAATTGAACATCACTAGAGAAGAAGTCTCCACTTTACTGGATTATTGTGGTTATGATTTGAATGTCGCTGGTAGATCTCAAATCTGTGAATTGTTCACCACTGATGAATTATTAGGTAGATCATATTTAGCTGATCTAGGATTATACTACGGAAATGGTCCAGGTCATAACTTTACCTCAGTCATTGGATCTACTTATGTGAACGCCATCATTGAGTTATTCAAACAAGACAACATCACTTTATCAGGTTCTTTCTCTCATGAAACTGATATCACTAAAGTCATATCTACTTTGGGTCTATATGACGGCGATTTACCAGTTGAATACATTGATTTCAATGCACCATGGAAATCTGCAAATATTGTTCCAATGGGAAGTAGAGTTATCTTTGAAAAACTATCATGTGGTTCAGATGCTACTCCATATGTCAGAATCATTGTTAATGATGCTGTCATTCCAATTCCTAAGTTAAGTACTGGTCCAGGATACTCTACTTCTTTCGAAAACTTCACACAGTATATTTCTGATAGATTAGATGGAAGAACTTATGCAAACACCTGTGAATTGGCCAATGAGAATGTTCCAACTGAACTTACATTCTTCTGGGAGCATTAGTTGAGCTATGATACCATTTATATACACAAAATGAAGATATAATACTTTCTACTTCTCTTTTCCAAAACGTTTAACTAGAGCTGTTTCTTTCTTCTTGCTCTTCCACTGAATATACAATCTGTGATATAACTTCCTGGTTCGAACAGTAGACTAACTTTACATATTTAAGTCATAATATCCAATCGCACATCGGATCACTTGTACTATTAGCCGAAAGTGTGTATGAATCAATAACCGTTTTAGTCAAAGTTATCACAATGTTATCTAAATCTGTCTGTGCGATCCATTGTGTACGTAAATAGTGACTATGACAATCCTATACAAGCCTCCAACAATCATCGATTTACGCCTGTTGAACATTTACCGTTGAATATTGAACGTTAAACGATGAACTGACCAGTCATCGTGGTTGATCGGATTAAGCTTAATTTGAATATGCAGTAAATGCTCAATTGCGCATTGCAGATATCCACAAAAATACAAAACTACCCAAAAAATTGATAGTAAAACGTGGGTTATATTAGATTGTGCCATAATAATACACATGATTGTCCATGATAGCAACCAATTAGCGCTCTGTGGATTCAGTGGCATCTTACTCGAAACACGTTGCTTCAGTATAGTTAATAATCACTTTTCAGTGCGCACACCCGCCATAGGTTTATGTTATGTTGATCATTGAAAAGATGAAACTACCATGCATCAATTTTAAGGCCAAATGCACACCCATATTCAGGCAGTAAGTATATAAACTGGGTGTTATAAGCCTTTGCAATATACATGAAATACCAAGACTTGTCAACAAACTTTAAGAGTTAACTTGACGTACACTATGCATCTGTCAATAGTCTTGGTTCTACTTTCTTCAGTCGATTATGCCATTGGTTCTTCTTCATCTTCTAAACCGTACTCACAAGAAGCCTTGGACCAGTACAACCCATTGAGATTCCTCGGTACAGCTTCACCATATGTTTCCAACACAGGTTTTGGGTTAGATAGAGAAGCTCCAGCCACTTGTAATGTGACACAAGCTTCAATCATTGCAAGACATGGTGAGAGATATCCCACAGCTAGTAAAGGTGCTAAGATCGCTTCAAAGCTAGAAAGAATACGTTTTAATTTGACGAAATCTGAGATTTCTGGACCGCTGGCGTTCTTAGCTGATTATGAGTTTGTTGGGTTAGATGAAGATAGATATGATAGTGAGACTAATGCTGGTCCATATTCAGGATTGGCGGATCTTTATAACTTGGGAGCATTGACTAGAAATCGTTACTCTGAACTGTATGATTCAGTTGAAAATAAAGAATCATTCAAGTTCTATACTGCTTCTCAACAAAGAGTTGTTGACTCTGCTACCAAATTTGCTGAAGGGTTTTTAGGTTCTGCTGTTAATGAATCTCAAATTTATATCATTGATGAAGATGATGATACTTTAGGTGCCAATTCCTTAACCCCGTCAACTTCTTGTTTGGCTTATAACACTTCAATCAACGATGAGTTAGTTGATACTTATTCAGACGATTATAAAAAGCAAATTGCATCAAGATTCAATGAACTCTCACCGGAGTTGAACATCACTGGTAAAGAAGTGGGTGCATTGTTAGACTATGTTGGATTTGACTTGAACGTTGCTGGTAAGAATGATATCCTGGAATTGTTCACTACTTCAGAGCTGGCTTCTTATGCTTATTCCAATGACTTGAAGTATTACTACAACAAAGGTCCAGGTAACAACTTGAGTGCAGTTGTTGGTTCTGTCTTTATCAATGGTATTGTGAAAGTTTTACAAGATGATAATATCAAATTGACAGCTTCATTCGCCCATGATAGTGATCTTTTCACTTTGTATTCCGCCTTGGGTTTATTTGATGGATCTGGAGATTTACCATTAGATCACATTGACTTCACTGCACAATGGAAAACTTCACAATTGGCGCCAATGGGAGGACACATTGTCTTTGAGAGATTGACATGTGAAGGTCAAGATTCAGAGTTCTTGAGAATTGTGGTTAACGATGCGGTGATCCCAATTCCAGGTTTGAGTGATGGTCCTGGGTTTTCAGCTGCAATTGAGGACATTGAAGAGTTTGTTTCCAACAGATTAGGTGGCTTGTCCTACGACCAAGATTGTGACTTGAAGGAGGGTGTACCAACTGAATTGTCCTTTTTTTGGGACAATTGAGTAAAGTACATGAAGATCAACAGTATTAACTTTGACTTGAAGTGTAAACTTTGAAGTGAAGTCAAGTTTCAAACGCCTTTGGTGCCAACATTATTATGATGGGTGCTATCATTAAAGAGAGTGTTTCGGCATTAAAGGATAAATTAGTTTAGTGGTTATACCAAAAAGTTGTGCGAATATTATTGTGTGTGAATATCAATATTATTTCTGTAGTTAATCTGTTATGTGGCTGTAACAGCTTGTACTTGGACGTAGTTAGTATTAAGGTTCTTTCCCAATTAGTGCTGACTGCTGGGTAGTTGGTAATCAATTGGTAATTGGGGAGTTGTAAACTTGATACAGTTGCTCTTCTTGAAGCAGGTTGATATAAAGTGATATGATTAACTTATGCAGTGCCTCAATAAGCGTGTCTACGAAATAGCCGTTGCTACTAGCAATGTCTCATTCTCTCTTATCTCTTTAATAGGGGTAAACTATAGGAGGCAAGTGCACGTTCTTGTGGTACTAGTTAATAGATATGGTACCAACAAACTTTCTTGTCGTAGGTTTGCATTAAGGTTAATGATAATGGTAGATCATCTTCATGAGTAAGAGTACCTAGTAACTTCAATTTGACAAGTGACAAGAAGTGAAAAGGACCTAAGAACAAGAAGTTGTGTATCTGAGGCAGCCAACCACGGAAAAAAGGCACAGTGTCAAACTGTCAAATCAACAGGCCATGCTCATGTACAATATGCATTGTGTACCTATTGTTCGACCAAACACATAGTAATTATGAACCGTAAGGCGTAAACGTCCATATGTCTCATGGAACCGTTCTGCCGTATGTCTTTGTGATCTGATCTGTTTTGACACAGATTTTCTGGTACGTTCGATTTTGGTGCACAACTGGTCCAATTGATACCCATCACTTCGATGTTACCGTATCCACAGGACTAAGTTTCAAGACACAGTTCTGTTGAATTAATTGAAGTGATCAACGTGCCAACACTATTACGACACATAATTTTTGTCCAGCTCATTCTCTGAAAGCTGTGTATGAGTAAAGAGGCTTAAGATAGTGACAAAGTTGAACTACAAAACACCGAGTAAAAATTTCATTGCGTAAAACGATTGGCATCAAACCAATCTAATCATTCTATTTTCTATAACGTAAACCATAAATCCCATAAGAATAAAATCAAAAAAGTAACAAAAATCAACAAAGTCAACAAAGTCAACATAAACATAACAAAAAAACACAACATATATCATTAAAAATTTCAATCATCTTCGTATAATTTATCTTTCATTCTTTATAATTGGTTTGGATTACCACCCAATCTTTCAACTTCTTTGCGAAGTTTTTCCAATTGTATCTTCATCTTATCTTCATTTTCTTGTAGATAAAGAATGTATGAAGTAGCCTTTTCAAGAATCATACTCTTGTTTAATCTTGGAACATCGGCTGGTTCACCAGCTTCTGTTTTGTTACCATCATCTTCATGATCAGCACCATGGCCGGTTTCAAAAGCAGTCTTTTCACTAGCAACCCATGGGATGATCTGTTGGAGACCTGCAATCTTAGCGTTGATGTTGATTCTGTATCTCTTTTCAATCTTGTTGTGTGCTTGTTTTTGATGTGGTGTTAATCTCTTTCTTGGAGCTCTCTTCTTTTTCACTTTCTTATCAGTAGCTGTAGTGGCGGCAGCGGCTGATTTGTTTTCACCGGAAGCAGATGAGGTTGGTGATTCTAGTTGATCTGGATGGTCAGATTCAAGCGAGCTTGTGGATCCGTTTCTGGAGACAGCTTCTAAGGTCATGATTGGGATCTTTTCATTAACCATGTCTTCCGCCTTGATCATTGGTGAATTCGAAAGGGAAGTGACGGTGGATGTGAAAAGTGATTGTGGTTGAGATGGTTGATCATCGACATCAAATAGAGATGAGAATTCCAATGGAGAACCAGTGGCGGTTGTAGTAGCTGAAGCTTGCTGTTGTTGTTCAGAACCTTCTAAGAATTTGTCAAACCAGATATCTTCGTTATTAAGCTGCACCTCTTGCTTAATCATATTGCGTGTCTGGAGCTGGTTGTTGACGACGGACCAATCGAATGTGTTGATATCGTTGAAGGTAGTCATTGTATGTGTCAAAGTATTGGTGTGTAGTATCGGGTATCAGAGTAGTGAGTTGTTGATGACTAACAGATCCAACAATAGAACTAATGACAAGAAGGACGAATTGTGCGGTATATAAACTTTTTGCGCAAACTGGGTTTCCATTTTTTGGCAGTGATGAGTTTTGTTCTCGTTGAAGCAGCTCAAGTTGGGAAAGCAGGAAAGTTGGGACAAGCAGGTGATTTTGGTGCAGGCATGTGCGCGCATGCCGACATTTCTGGTCGCGGGTTGGGACAAATTTTTTATGTACTCTCCTTTCTGTCTTTTCTGGGTGCGACAAAACTACACAAAAACTACAAATTGACGTTTTAGGTGTTGGGTAGGGATGTAAGGATGGGTTATGGGTTAGGTGTTATTATGAGACCATAAAGTTGTTGGTTGTATTTAACTTGCAGCACGCACAACACGTATAGCACGAGTCAACACTTCGAACATGTGTTCTATTATTGAACATTGTTATTTTCTCTTGTTGGGCGAGGATTAAAAGGGGTGTGTGTTTCAGGTAAAAAGACACCTAGTTAGTTACCAATAACCACACTCTCAAGAAATCTTGACCCAATACTAACAGATATGCATGGAATTTAGAAGCCAACAGCTTCAGACTTCTCATGGGCCACACAAAACTACACTTGTAGTAAACTATCAACTTTACCCTACATACCCTTTGCAGGCCCGGGACTTTTCCTCTATCTAAACGGAGGGCATTCTTCCAACATCTCCACTTCACTACTTACATTCAGGCACTCACAAAAGAGGGGATGAGATCGGTATCAATTGAAACATAGAAACGCCCCGATCCACGATCCAGTTATAGAGATACAACATACAGCAGGTTCGCAGCGTCGTTATACACACTATGAAAGTATTGTAGTGTAAATCTGTCCCAAATAGTCAATGTTTAGCGTAGCCTTGTTCTCATAACACTTCAATGACTATAAACACGAAACTAACCTCGATACTCACTCTTTGAAAGGCCCGGAACCTATAGGAAAGGACAAACAATATTCACACTAGACGAGTTATACCACAGTATACCGTACACAATACGTCCTAGCTATGCTTTGATGAGTCTACGGATCGATGTATATGGCATATAATTATGAGGCCTCATATAACAGTCACAGCTTACAGAATTTTCAGAGAGGGGTTTGCCCAACATCCAGAGCCCACACTCTAAAATAATTAGTTTGTTCAATTCTACTAACAAAGGTGGCTTTCAAAGGTGTAAAGTATTCCTGTAGATACTGTTCAGTCTTCACTTTGTCTATAAGCATCTTTTCGGATCAATCTCATTCAAACATCAAGTTGATCTCTCTGTATGTAGCTAAAAAGCATCGGGCCCCGTGGAGGTGCTTGATTGTTCTAGAGTAATTCAGGTGAAAGAAACCGTCGGACTTCTACCGTGGAAGCTTGGAAACGAAAGAGAAATTACCGTTGAAAATTGAGGATCCACATTGATACCATAGTAACGTCAAATTTTTCTGTGCATATTTTCAGATAGCGAATACATACTGAATTGTGACTACACTTTGTAGTGCCTAACAGTGAAAATTTTCATCTCGTTTACCCCTCACTTGGTACAGAATAGGAAATGTTAAACCCAATCGTCTATGTATACTGAGGTACGAGATCTCAAACGAACTGCGTTCTTACTTATATTCGAATTCTCAATGTCTATGATCTTCGTCTTTTAAGTTGTATATCAACTCGATCATATTCAAGTTGATGCACCACTAATGACTAGCAGGCGGACACAGTTATATGGAAGGAATTACATACTAACATCAACGCTCTTTCTAGAAGCCAAAATCAAAGCATGATTAACGTGATTCTAGTATAGATTCTGATTCAAATCCTATCGCCAGTACTAGCAATATCGTCAGACCTGGGAACGGGAGAACGGCTAAGTATTAAGCTGTACTAGTAAGAACAATAGTAGATCTGAAGTAGATTCGACGGGATCTAGAGTACCACGTTTTGAACCTTCAAATACAACTATATTATAAGGAAGTATTCTTGACGTCCAAAAAGCTAATGATCAACGTATACTCGTGAAACTATCGGTTGTTTGTTATCGACTTTGAAGCCCACGAGCTAAAACACTGAATCATCACTGGTAGTTGTATGTAGTTAGTTTCATGTGTTAATATTGTGCTTTTGCGGGATAGATACAGCTAGATATCTGTTAATTTCAGCTTACTACAGTAGGTCATCTACGAGTACATGTGAAAATACAGCTAATTAATTCGCTGAACACAACCTTCATCAGGGATTGTAGTATCGTACGTACTGAACATGTGGAAGTATAGCTGGAGCTACATACATTTAGCTCGATCGCTTCATACTCACATTAGGCAAAGGCATGGCTATCCATGGTTCACAATGATTGAAATATAGGTCTTAGCCGTTCTTGGGAGTGAGGCCGTAGAATAACTAACTGACATTGTGTGGAACTATTGATGAGGTCATTGATCTTAAACCTACTATAGATACACCGTGTTAATGAAGCAGTTGTATACCCAATTAGCCGATCGATCCATGATACTGAAAGAAACAGATCATATCCCAACAGACTTGCAGGTACCACTTAATGTTACCACTTAACTGTCATGTCATAATAGGACCACTATTATAGAACGGCTAAAACATAACGTATTTTGATTGTGCGTTGAGTGGGACAAGTTTTTCCGTAATTTTGGGACACTTCGGACAAATCAATTTTTCCGAATGGGACCAACACCCTTCTTTGGAACAACAACGGAAAAAAAGTAACGCCACTCTCGTACATTTCTATAGTAACGGTTAAAACTTTAATTAATATTTAGCTCACAGACATAATGGACACTTAGATCTTGGGTGATTTATCTGCTAGTTGTTCCTGTATGACATCGAATTAATTAAACATGACATGACAATATCATTCAGGCTGTCCATATTATGAGCACATTAATACAACCGAGGATTGTTAACGAGACAAATTGTAAACGTTCGCTTGTTTACGAAGTTGAGAAATGGTTAATAGGATGTTTCGCCACTGAGACGCTGTAGGGGTAAATGCAACATATCCATAATCTTCTGGAACATCTTCGCGGAGTTTGGTTCTCGGAGTATTATAACTAATGAGGTCGTTTATAGTGAGATGCTACAAAATGATGTCATACTCAGATAAATTGATCATTGAATGAATACATAAAGGTAACAGTTATCTAGGACCTAAACATTCATCAATTGAGAATCCATGACCATTGTGATTATGGATCTTACTGATATTAGTTCGTATTCTCATCTGAGATTCATTTGTGTCATCACCAGGAACAACAAGATACATGAAACTTTCAACTGACCAAACATACCAAACCCTACCATCTCTTGTTTCTCTACTTAATGATATTTCAAGTTCTGTATCATCACTCACGTAAATAGGTGTTTCTAATGGGAAAAAGAGTGGAAACCAAGATATCAAATCTGGAGTATGTGTGTCTGGTTTGATTGAAAGTTCAATGTCTTTGTATAATTTAGCTGTAAAGAACCCGCTTATACCATTTATGACTGTTTTATAACGGATCTTGAAAGTTGAAATGACACTTCTTTTCAAAGAAACGTTTTTTGGTGATGGATGTTTGAAGCTCCAAGCTTCATTTATTTTAGTTGAACATAAGCATGATTCCGTTAACTTCACAACATATTGTTTATCGAAGGCTGATGGATCATTTTGATCTTTTAAGGTTTTGTAAAGCTTCGGCGTATAAACAGGTGCAATGTATGACGAGTAAGATTGTGGGATGAAGACACCACTTGAACGATCCAGAAAACTCTCAAGTTTAGATAAGCATTCAGGTGATAGTTCATTACATCCAAAACTTCCTAACAGCTCACTAACAATGATATTGTAACTCTCTCTTGGTGACCAATCTCTCATATCAAGGTTCAAGATATTGACAGAATTATCCCAGTTCTCGTTGTTTCTGTTTTGAAGATAGATCAAAGCTGAGTTATTTTTCTCAATGGCAGTGACGTTGCAGCTGGATGATATACCAAGCGTCTTCACTGCATTATAAACACATTGGACTAACCCTCCTTTACCAGCGCCAACTATCGCTATATTAATTTTAGTTAAACCTGACATGTCTGACAGAGCAGCATGTATAGCTTTCTCATAAGTTTCATATTTCACATTGTCTTGTTCGAACACACTGTATGTGAAGTTGTCAAGATTGGTCTTTAGTGGCTGTAAAGGTGGCAATAAAACATCGTTGTGATCCAATGCGAATGTTTCAATTTTAGAAAGATTAGGCTGGTTTTTCAAAATGATATAGTTGATATACTGCATATATAATGCAGGGTTGATTTCATCAGGGACTTTTTCTAAACCATGTAACAAGAAGACTGGCCTTTTCCGCTGAAAGTGAAGTAAAAGTTCTTGATTGTGTTTGGAGAAGACTGGGTAGCCTTTATGATTGATGAGGAAAGTCGATGAAGAGATCAATATATGTGACAATGGCTCAGCAAACCATCTTTCAATGATGGGCAGTGGTATTTGTCCTTTGGGTAGCGCCAATGAAACGTTCAGCCTCTTGTTAAAATTCACACTTGTTCTGATGGAGTTCCACATATCCCAAGTACTGAAGAAATCATTTGTTTGTGAGTGTGGTTGAAACTCTTCACAAATTGGTAGAGATATAGAAATGGTAATATTATGTCTCTCAGTAATATAAAGAGCCTCTTGTAAATGTCTTGAATAGTTTGAAAGTTTGAGAAGATCCTTTGGTGGGGCAATGATAAGACGTTTCAAACCGATGAACTTTGCGTATTCCAGCTCATGTATCAGGACCTGTCTTGAGAACTCGGAAATTAGATCATCGTCACTTTCCAGTTCGATCCATGAGGATATTAATCCAATGCTATGATCCAAATGCTGACCAACTAATAAACTAACATCACTAACAGAAGGACTGGGTACCTTGATCTCGTTTTGGAATTTTGCCTTCTGGAAGATCTTCTTTGCCCTTTCACGATACTGAGCATTCGTTATAGAGATGAGAACGTAATCATAACCTGTTTGTACATATGTCCCAATCAAGGATGAATTTGATTCAGGCGAAGACCTGCTTGCTATAGCTGGCTTGACACCGATGTATGGGGATGCTGGATCATTCATGTGAGTTCTAGAGTTGTGTGGTATTAATACTATAGTTAAGTGAATATGAAAACTTGTAGCACTTCAAGATTGCATGAAAGATGATTTGAGGCAATACCAAAAATAAGCGATGTCTGATTGATGTTTTGACACTATATTCAGGCACAGGACCAAATATTATGAGTTTAGAGCAGCTGATGAGTATATGAAAGTTGTGTAATTTAACAGAGAGCTGGAAAATATGTGAATAGCTTATGTACCTTGCAAATGAGGATCAATCAGTGACAAATCAGCCCAATAGTCTGTCAAAATACAATAGAATATCTGAAACAAGTCTAATTTCAGTTTGTTTGTTTTGTTTGGAGTGGGCCTACCGCACAATCATAAACAAAGACGCGAAAACAAAAAGTGTTTTAAGTGCTTCCTTCCAGAATCGAACAGAAGCTAAAATACACGAAAAGCGACGCGTACCTTCAGAAACGAAAAGAAAAAGTAATAAAAATAACACAAATGTTGGATCAATAACACAAAAACCCGCTTTTATCGAGCATATTTGGAACCAAACGAAGTCATGAACAACATCGGATTCAGAGGTCGTCAACTATCAGAATCTGAACGTGCACGAGTGCTTGAGTTTCAGGACTCAATCCATTATTCACCAAGGTATGTGCGATCTGTTTCTTTGAGGTGCTGATCAGAAAAACTAACCAAAATCAATAGATACTCTGATGATGAATATGAATATCGGTAGGTAGAAAATACAGCTGAAACTTGCTATCATTTATGGCCATAACTAACACCTTCTTGCTATAGTCATGTTATGCTACCTAAGGCTATGTTAAAAGTCATCCCATCAGATTACTTCAATAGTGAAACTGGTACCTTACGTATATTGTTAGAAGATGAATGGAGAGGAATTGGTATAACGCAATCTCTAGGTTGGGAACACTACGAAACACATGGTATGTGTCATCCGCTTCTCTGCTTTTAAACGTCCGTTGGATACTAACTATCTTGAAATAGCCCCAGAACCACACATCCTTCTATTCAAGTAAGTCAAAATACAACAATGCAACTAAAATCAATCAGCATAACTGAACAAGAAATACTAACAATATACAAACAGGCGTCCAGTCAACTACGATGCTCAACATAGATAATGCAACAACAACCCTGACTCATGAGTTACCACCATCAAGTTACAACAAGTTACGATAAGTCACCATGAGGAAACAGAAAAAAAAAAATATGCGCAGAAGCCGCCAACAAGGTACCGCGCTGCTCATAATAACCCTCGCTTCAAGTTTGGCAAATGGACATTAGCGCCTTCTTGAACTGCACATACATAAGATACCCTGAATTGATATTTTTTCTTTGTTAGATTTTGTCTTTGTTTACTTTTTGTAGTCACCTCGCGATAATAAATATTTTCATGTTTAGTTGATATTCGATCATAGCGGCAAACTCCACCAAAGCTTAAAAACACTAGAAAAGCGTCAGATCCAGAGAAGAAAACCCCTTAACAAATGAGCGATCACACCAGTGGATCACATGCGCTCAGTGAGATTGTGGACACAGCGCTAAATGGGGAAGCACAGGACGATGATGACACCCAATTGAAGCTGTTGAATATTATCATGAAGCATGGTATACACTCGAAACAGCCACCAGATGGTAAGTAACTCATTTCTGGCAATCAATGATCTATATACTAATACCAACACTAGGAATCGACCATACAGAATGGCTTGTGAAATGTCTAACTGCGGTAGAGATGATCTGTGATAGAAAACCACTACTACTTAACCAAAATCATGAAGAAACTAATACTGCTATTTTCAAGTGGATTATTAGTGCTCTTATACCCTTACTATCAGCTGCTGATGAAGCTCTCCTCAATGCAGTGAAACAAACTCTAACCACTATCATACACTTGATCTCTGCTAAACTTCGCATATTCTCGTACAAGAGGGATATAAGGACATACTTGATTACAACATTCGACACTTATACAGCAAACCTATTCAAGACAACAAACCCTGAAAAATTGCAGACCACACTATTCATATCCATCAACCTATTTTCATTGCTGACTGATCCTGAACTAAGGAGAAAATTGATGATTGATAGATCATTGGATCAGAAATTTGAGTCTTCATTAAGAAAGTTTGACCTTATAATATCAAGTATAACGCGGTCCTCTTCAAAAGAGAAACTAGATCTCATCAGATCTAATATTGTCATCAGTGCGTTATACTACTCTATCAATGGGGAAGTCTTGAACCACTCAAGGGTTAAATTTCTAATCAATTATCTACAAGATCTTCTACTATCTTCTTCAATCACACATTTCCCTGCTACTCAAATCACAATCGGCCATTCCTTACTACTACTCTTGAAAAAGTGCATATTGCTAGATGCTACGAAGCTATATAAAAACATCTTTCAAGTGGATATAGTTCTAGACACAGTTGAGAAATTTCAACTATCACCCTCACTTACCAAAGCCATAAATATTGTGAAGGTCGTAGTAAATGGACATGCGGGAAATAAGCATTACTATGCACCTTTTCAAGATGCAAGCTTTGAAAGTCTAAGAATGGACATTTTAAAGTTGAAGCTTCCCAAGTCTGGTGATCGAGTCATCCTACAAGATCTACAATGGAATCCAGGCTGCAAAAGTCTCAGTGAGTGGTATAGGGAAGCTAGGAGGTACTTGGAATCTACCACCGAAGATTCGAAATCTGAAATATTCACTATATCCAATAGCCTTGGTCATATAGTATGTTCCACTTCGACTGAAAATCATCACCCTGAGACCCCCCTTGATCTTTGCTTCTTGTGCCTTCAACCCAAGCTTGGTATCTCTGATATAAAACCAGATAGAAGTTCTCTTGATAAAAACATAGAGATCCATGAAACATTCTATTCGATTATGGAGAAAGCATCACTATTACAACCAAAAGCTGTTATAGATCATATGTCAGTCCTTTCCCTGATTCATAGAGCTTTTACTCACTATCAGCCTCCAAAAATTACTCCTACATGTCCTGTCTATCATTACTTGAAGAACCAATTCGTGTCTACAAATCGAGAAGTACGTCTTCTGGCAGCAAGAGTTTTTCCACTTTATGCATTATCAAAGAACAATGTCAATGAAGATAATTCGGAATCAATATTTAGTTTCTTGGATGAAATAGATGTGACTGGGAAAGAGTACTTAATTGAAGCTATAGTCATTGTTTGGGGCCAATTTGCTTTGATATCGAATGGAGATAGACTACATGCTATATTACTAAAGCTAGTAAACTTCTTGGGATCATCAAACTCCTACGAATCCACAATTGCATTTCATGAGCTTAAAATGGTCTCACTGGCTAAATCCAAAACACCATGGCAACTACTTTCACATCTGCTTCCTAATTTGAGTATAACGATTGCGCAAAAAATGAACACAAAACCTCTTATGGGACAAAGGATTTGCGACTTTGTTGGTCTTCCATTGACAACAATTCTCAGCAGATCATCATCACATACTGTTCCACATTTATTGACTAGTTATAAAAACGATATTGTTGGTCAGATTGCGAAAGCTTCTGGTGTCTCAAAGGTGCAATTAGTGATCCAGAATCGTTCCAAGATCATGGCGGTTTTGGCTACAACCATTCCTGATATTACAGAGTCTAAGCTTCAAACGATATTATCAAACGCATCTCCTGAATTGAAGCAATATTCACTGGCTGATATATTCGTTTCATCACAAGCAGTTTGGGAGACATTAAAACTATACTCTCCAGAGATTAACAATAAAGCACTGATTCTGAAAGCAATATCTTTCATTATAAGAGTCAGTGACTCTCACAAGGCAACCGTTCCAACGTTCCTTCAAAATAATATCCTTGCTGTTGTTCAGCATTTTTTTGACACAATACGTGATAGGAAAGGTTACCAGCCATACATTGAGAAATTGAACTCAATTCATGCTATTGAGCTATTAGCCGAAATTTCAGGCTCTTCTATTGTCTCTGCATTACCCCAAATTTACACTTGTTTGCTAGCAGCCCTAGACGATGCTTATCTGCGGGAGTCTACATTGAGGTGTTGGAGAATTCTTGTTACGAAATTACATGAAGTTCATCTGGTTACTTTATTGGATCAGTCTATTGCTATCGTTGTTCAAAAATGGGACACATTCGATGAAAGGTCCAAGGTGGAAGCTGAGAAGATGATCAAGGCCTTATTTGAAAAGTCAGATTATTTCAAAGCCAAACATATATACACCTTTTATTCATTGGCTGAAAACGATGGATTGGTTGATATATATAGAAAAGTCCACAATGCAATTCAAAAAAATGATAAACCACTTGCTCTTTTGAACGATATAATAAGAAGGACTAAAACTGATAATAAACATGTTGTACAACAATCTTTGGTGGATTTAGGAAGGTTTTTGCAACAATATCAAACTGTTTTCTTCTCAACCTTTCTGCAGAAAGCAAGTTTCACATCAACCATATCAGTTCTTCTTGCTTCGCTACTTGATATTTTACACAAGTTCAAATCCTCTGATAAGATCTCCATCGAGTGTTCAAAATGTCTTGGAATGATTGGTGCTTTAGACCCAATGAAGTTTGAGTTTGAAAAGAAAAGAGAACATCCCGTTATTGCATCAGATTTTGAAGACTACAAAGAAAAACTTGGATTCATGTTGAAGTTGATCAATCAATTTCTGGTTCCAGCATTTTGGTCGTCTGATGACCCAAACAAACAGTTGTTTTTGGCATATTCTATGCAAGAAATATTGAAGTTATGTGGACTGGACTCATCAAAAGTTGATATTGAGAAGCTTGATCAAGGGACTTATGAATATGCGCTATGGTCACAATTTAGTGATATTGCCAAATCAACATTAACACCACTAGTTTCATCGAAATACACGGCCAGTGTTGGTGTATATGATCCCTTAACATATCCAATATTTACTCCAGCAAAAGACCATACAAAGTGGCTACGTCTTTTTACTTTGGACTTGATGAAGCTCGCAGATGGAAAGAGCGAGGCAGGATCAATATTTGCTATTTGTCAATCACTAATCAAGGATCAAGATGTATCATTCAGCTCATTTTTATTACCGTATGCTGCTCTTCACATCATCATAAGTGGTGATGATGAAGATCTGGAAAACATTACGTTTGAAATACTCACAGTACTATCTGCCGATATTGATAACGTTCACCATTTGGCTGTTGATAATCTAAGATTATGTTACGAGTCTATCTTCAACTTGTTGGATTACTTCAGAAAATGGATATTTGCAAGAAAGCAACATTTGAAGAAAAGAAATATCAAGAAATCAGACGTTGCTATAGAAAGAGTTGATAGCCTTCTAAAAGAAATCCCTCAACAATTGATGGCCAAGAGATCATTCCAGGCTAGTTCTTTTGAAAGATCGGTTTTGTATTTGGAACAATGTTATAGATCAGATAATGCCAGATCTTTTGGTCCTGGTTTTGCAAGTACCTTACAGTCAATGTATGCTAATATTCGTGACTTTGATGCCTTGGATGGTGCTTTGAAGAAGTTCTCTACCGAAACCTTAGAGGATAGAATTACTCAATTAGAGTTCAGTGATCATTGGCAGATGGCACATGAGTGTTTTGAAGCCTTAGGAAATGCTTCTACCGAGAAAAGCACACTTGCTACAGATACTAGACTCTTAAAATCTTTGTACGATCATGAACTTTATGACAAGGTATTGACAAAATTAGAACTGTTCAATAATGACTTTAATATTCCTAAAGAGTGGTTGAATCTTGCATTGGATTCATCAATGCTATCTGGGGACTTCGAAAAACTTGAGCACTGGGTAGAAAAACTAGAGATGAATGAGAAACTGTTAGATGGTCATAACCTTATCAACTATCATACTGCAAAGGCTTTTCTTGCTGTCAAACATAATGATGAAGAGAGTTTCAATATGCACTACAACAACACTCTCCTGCTAATTGGTTCAGGACTAGGGTTGAGCAAGCTACATTCATTACGTAAAAACCACCCATCTTTGGTACAGCTCCATGCACTATCAGATTTTTCTGCTATTTTTACTAGAAACTTGAATCCGGCTAGCTTGAAGTCTTTGATGGATACTAGATTGAAAAATGCAGGAAATGATTTCAAAAGTTACTGGAAAATTTCGAGTTTTAGAAAGACGGCTGACATGCTTTCAGGAAACATTGAAGATCTCAGTGAAACATGGGTGAACCTATCTACAGTTGCTAGAAAGCACAATAGACTTGATCTTTCTACATCTGCCATTATGTTTGCAACAAGTCTTCAGAACAAAAATACAGACTTACAGTATGCAGAACTCATGTGGGCCCAAGGTGATAGACCATCGGCTCTTAAAGTTGTTGATCAACTTAGAGAAAGCGATAAATTAGGAAAATCATCAAAGAGGGATCTTGCTGCAATCCAGTTGAAGTATGCAAAATGGTTGGACGAGTCTAATAATCGTGGTTCTAGTGAAATTATTGAGGAATATAGCGCCGCTATAACCCTGGATCCAAGATGGGAGAGTTCATATTATCATTTAGGTAAGTACTTCAACAAGATTTTAGATTTGAAGACGACAACAGGTATTGGTGAACCTGCTACCAAAGCAACAGTCAAAGAACTTGGAGGTGAGTATGAGCGCCGTGTTGTCACATACTACTTGAAAACAATGCAATGTGGCTCCACATATATTTATGAAGCACTACCAAAGCTGGTGACTGTGTGGTTAGATTTTGCTAAAACAGTATCAGTAGTTCCAAATGATATACCAGAATCCATTAAACTTCCATTAGTCAAAGAGAAGAAGAGGAACCTTTCTATCATTGTTGACGATGTTAAAAGGACTACACAAAAAACACCTAGTTATTTCTGGTACACTGTTCTATCTCAACTATTGTCACGTCTTGATCACACAGAGAAATCAACAAATCAAATGATTGTTATGATTTCACATCTTGTGGTACAGGATTACTCATCCCATGCACTCTGGTCTGTATTGGCTCAGTATAAATCCAGAAATAGAGATAGATCTGACAAAGCTAAACAGATCTTAGAGCTGTTCTCCTCAAGTGACTCCAAAGATCCTTCCCAGAGTAATGCTACAATCTTGAAAGCTTCAAGAGATTTATTTAGTCAGTTGATGGATGTTTCAAAGAGATCACTCGGTAAGGTGAAAGGACCACTCTCCTTGAGCAATGACTTCAATTTTGATCACTCTGTAACACCGTCTCCTTTGGTCGTTCCAGTGAAAACAAACTTCAACATTACGCTACCAACAACAGTTCAAACAATGACACATCACAATCCATTCCCACACAGCTCAAGTGTCACAATCGAAAGATTTGATAACAGGGTTGATATCCTATCTTCAATGCAACAACCTAGACACCTTTACTTGAAAGGTTCTAATGGACTAAATTATGGTATTTTATGCAAACCTAACGATGATTTAAGAAAAGATGCCAAATTGATGGAGTTTACTAATATGGTTGATCATCTCCTACGGAAGGACTATGAGTCTGAACAGAGAAATTTACATATCACAACTTATGCAGTTGTTCCATTAAACGAAACACATGGTATTATAGAATGGGTTGATAACTCCAGAACCATGAGAGATGTTTTGAAATTCCATTATGCAAGTATTAATGTTACGTTAGACTTTGGGTTTGCCAAAAAGGTACTTGAAAAAGATCATGAACTCGAAGAAAGGGTTGATATGTTCAAAAATCAACTTTTGCCTCAATACCCACCTGTTTTGTACCAGTGGTTCATTGAGAACTTCCCTGACCCAACGTCCTGGTATGATGCTAGAAATAATTATACAAGAACTACCGCTGTTATGTCAATGGTAGGATACATGTTAGGGCTTGGTGATCGTCATGGTGAGAATTTATTGTTTAATGAAAAGACAGGTGGTATATTCCATGTTGATTTTGATTGTTTGTTTGAGAAAGGGTTGGAACTAGCTGTTCCTGAGAGAGTTCCATTTAGACTGACACCAAACATGGTTGATGCATTTGGTATTACAGGTGTTGAAGGAACTTTTAGAAGATCATGTGAGGTTACTCTAAATTTACTAAGAACAAACGAAACTCCACTTATGAACATCTTGGAGAGTTTCCTTCATGATCCTATCATGGACTGGGAAAACAAGAAGAGATCAAGATCGACACCCCAGTCAGCGTTGTCTACTATTAGAAGAAAAATCCGTGGTATTCTTGATAAGGAAGGTCTACCTATGAGTGTTCAGGGACAAGCTGATTTTTTGATACAACAAGCTACGTCAATAGAGAACCTATGCCAAATGTATATAGGTTGGATGGCATTCTGGTGATATTGGACTACAAAATTGATAATCAGGTCATATAATCGTAAATTGACTAAGTTCATTTGCACGTTTATCCTTCTTAGTTTAATGTAGGTTGCTCCTCAGAAGTAGCAGTAGTTTCAAGAGCCTGGTCTTGACCAGATTTTGGGCTCAATTCTGGCGATAACTCTCTAGGTGGAAGAGGTGGTGGAATTTTAGATGGCGTTGAGCTCAAATTTTCAGTTGCAGGAACAGTAATAGTTTCCTCAGTGGCTATATCAACGGTATCTATGGTTGATGGAGCCGGATCTGCATTGTCTAAAGATATGTCCCTTGGTGGAAGTTCTGGGAGCGGAGATTTGGCAGCAGTTAACGAACCAGTATCTTTCTCTTTAGTTACTGTGGTGTTCTCTAGTGGTTCTGATGGAACACTAACTTTCTCCTCGTTATGCTCCAACACATATGCTTTTTCATTTTGTTCTGATAGCTCCCTATCAAACGGATCTTCATTAATAACAACATTAGCTTCATCAGAAACTGGCTTTCTTCTGAGAGGTTTTCTAGGAGGAATTGCAGGTGGCTGATTTGGCGTATCAGTTTGAGAAAAACTACCTTCATTTAGATAAGGTGATTTCATGTCTGCTATTCTAGTAGGTGGGATTTGCTTTGGCTCAGCATCAGCATCTGGAGCTTGGGTTTCCAACCCATACATAAATTCAGCAGGGAATGTGTGTGGTTGGGGAGCAGCACGTTGAACAGGACTAGATGCCTCGTTTGAGCTAACGGAAGCAATATCACCAATACTAGCAGCTCGTGAGACTGATTTTGGATTCTCACTTGTGGCCGATAATGTTCTTCTATTGGAGATCATTTCAGGAGGTTTGTAAGAAGGAGTCTTGTTGACTGTAGTTTGTGATGAGCCGCGATTCTTTTCATTATACCATTGTCCGATCTTCTTAAAAGATTTAGTGATGGTTTTTCTGCCAGCACTGGCTTCTTCAGAAATAATTTGCATGGTTGAAGATCTTGAGCTTAATTTCTCCTCTGCCTTTGTTGGAGAGGATGGTTCATTTGCTGTTTTTGAAACATATGATCCATTGGCTAAGAACTGGTCATTAGAAGTGCTGATAGAGGCATTGCTCTTCCTTCTACTCGCAGAATCCAACGATGTATAGGAGGTTCTGGTATGTAGTGCTCTAGATCTGATAGATCCATCGTCACTTCCTGTGTTATTATCATTTGTATGACCACCATCAGAGTTCAAAGCCACTGACTCAACATCATCTAAAAGCTCTGCATCGGGTTCTTCCAAATCAGACTCAGACTCTAAGTGTTCGTCATCAGCATGATGAGTATCTGGTTCAGGTCTTTTCTTTGTGTCCCAAATACCACCTCTGTATAACTCATCAGTTGTGTTGTAGAAGTTGATATCATCCCAAGCAGGTGCAACTAACGAATCCCTGATTGCATCTTTCAACTTATTTTCAATAACTTTCGTAATCATGCTGTATTTAATTTGTCTTTGGGAAACAACAGGTTCAACAGTCAAGTCGATATCTGGCATTGATTCGAAAGTATACCATAGTCTAGTAGATGGTGGGGATTTCAGCGATGCAATCATACGACCTTCGATCTTATTTATTGTGACAGCTAGTAAGATTGTGAATTCCCTTGTTTTGAATCTGGCACCCAAGTTAAGGTTGGCCTTTGTTGCAACCTGCATAGATAGTTTACCATTGTAGCTGAATCTGAAGGAAACTTTTAAAGATCCATCTGGTTTTATTTCGTCTAGTTTTGGGAAACTAATGAAAGGAGCAGAGTTTCCAACATCAATTTTCTTCACTTTGAACTCCTCTAAGAACCCTGGTTTATTGATTTTTGCTAGTTTCTTCAAAAGCTTAGTTCGAACATAGTTTTCAAAAAATTCAGTATATTGTAAACTCAAGAAGATTCTTCCAATAATGGCGTTTAACCAACGTGTATGCAATTGTCCCTCTGAAGAATGTAACGTTTGGATTAAAGAGATCATATCAGAGGTCTTAAAATGAAGTGGATTGGCATAAATGGAAGGCTCAAGACGATCAAGTTCGCTACCTGTTGGCTCAAAGTTCGGTTTTTTGGTCGCTTTGATTAACTCGAAGTACCAATCTTCCTTTTCATAGTTTGTATCACAATAGATGAAAAATGCTCTATGTTTTGGTAGAATGATTCCTGTTTCCAAGGCACCGAATGTAGATTCTGTATCCTGATCATCAAACAAAGAAGCGGATGAGTGTTTTGGTGGTGCATCTGATACTCTTCTTTCTGTCTTTTTCAACAAGCATATAGAGCTTCGTTTAGTGAAAAGTTCACCGTCATTCAGACTTCTAGGCCAAATTGTTACAAAGTTATTTGAAAGTACAATGGCATGTTGAACATCCTTCTGAGTTTCATCCTTGTAAAGGAAAAGATTTCCATGTCTAAGAACACCGTAATATCTGTTTTTTCTGCGCACCTTTTGAGTTATGTTACCATTGTTGTTGTTATTTTGATTGCTATTCTGAGATTGAGATGTCGATAATGTTGCCTCAGACTCATTGGCTGCTGATTCCTTCTTTGAATTTTTGACCAGCTTGTAAAGCGCTGTGTATGCAGATTTATTCTCTGTGGGTGTATTCTCCAATTGTTTGTCATTAGCATTAGAAACAAATGCATGATACTCTCTTGTGACGGTAATCCACCCAGCCTTATAAGCCTTAACGCCCGATGTCTCATTTTCTTCAATGGCTGTCATTTTGAGATGTTCATAGTCATCAGCATCTAGTTCTGAGAGATCATCGTCCTTTCCGTTCTCTTCTACTATTGGTAGTGTCTTAAAGAGGATGTAGAGTACACCGATGATCAATAATGGCGGGAAGGTTAATCCACCAATTATATATGTAATTAAAAGCGTTTTCAAAGACATTTTACAGCAGCATCAAACGACCCAAACAAATACACATATAATGCCCGACTTATGGTACTTATGGTAAGTTTGTTTATCAAGCGCCTTCGTTATAGGTCTTAATAACAGATTTAAATGATAATATCAATAATAAGCCTGATCATCCTAGTGTTTACCCGGCTCATTGATGCACGTGACAGAAATAATACACATTGGTCAGGGCACATTGATTGTTGTTTATTTATTAATAGCGCATGAGCAAGCAACCCACACAAGATTAGATGAAACTTACGGCAAATAGGTCCATTGTATGAGGGACGCAATATTGGTTGAAACCACGAGGCATTTACAATACACACATTACGAGTTGATGAAGGTGAAATGAAACCACGAGGCATTTACAATACACACATTACGAGTTGATGAAGGTGAAATGAGAAGAACAAAAACATAACATTACTTTTCAGTAGCTAATTGCTTGATTATGAATTAGTACACAAGATGCCTCCTTGAATTGTCCTTGTAAACTGTGGTGGGGTTATATAAAAAGTCAACAACAGTCATTAATATAATTGAATAAGGGAAAGTAAAAGAACATCAAAGAAGCTTCAATAGCAAATGATTGATTAATCATTGAGCATTTTTTTAGGTCAATTCCCTTAGATTAAGACAGCAGCGACAGCAGCGGCTAAACCAGCACCAACTAAGTAGGATTCAGTACCAATGGCAACAGCTGGAGCAGCGTTAGCACTGGATGAACCGTTAGAGGAGTTTTGAGCAAAAGCAGTAGAAGCTAAGGCGGCGATGGCAACAATTGAGAATTTCATTTTTGGTATTTGTAGTAGTCTATAGAAGTGGTGAAATTAAGGAGTGAGTTGAGGATTGTAAAATTTGTGGGAACCGTGCCAATTTATACAATTTCTCCTGAGAAGTACCGTATCAATGGAAACCCACTATCAGGGATATACAATATTGCGTAATATATGTGTGTCCTTGTAATTTCGCAGGTGCATAAAGCCCCCAAGAACTGAACCAGTAGTCTATGTGTCCGTTTTAAGAAGGCGCGACTAGCTAATTTCCAAGCAACATTCCAAATGCGGCTAATCTAGAGATTTTGAGAGTTAAAATTAGAGAGAAACCAGGCTGTGCACTCCCTACTGAGACTCGCAAGCAATGACCTCAAGGCTCCAAACTCCAAAGCCTGGTGAATAGTGTTAATGGTGAACCACTAATTCCACAAGCTTTGTATTGATCGACATGACTCATTATACATAAGTAATGGGTTAGAACACTCGTAATCGTGGAATCTGCATAACTGGAATTAGCACGTTTATTGCTAGCTTGCTGAGACTAGCTGATAATGATAACCGTACATAAGGTTAGCAAGCTCATCAACTTATACTACCATAACTTAACAACAACATAAACACCACAGCAAGATGTATTCTAGTCTCAAGCAATTCTCATACCTGCCAAATATTTCAGTCTCCGCCTCACTTCAAGGCTGCGTCAATTACTTGTCTATAAGTACTAAATAGTAAACAAAGCTGAATTATGGCTGCCGCCGAGAAGTATTCTTTGTCAAGACCATTTGAAGTCATAAGAATAAGTATAACATGCTGAGAGCCAACAGTGCCAATGATGCCAATGGTGTACCTGACTTAAATTAGACACCTTACTGCTCGGAGTGTGTATTGTGTAGTGTGTAATGTGAAGTATCATGCACAAATGTATAAGTTTGCTCTTGTGATAACCAGATTAGACTCTGATATCAGGACTTCTGGCATAGACTTCTGAGAGGAATTGGCTGACATAATTAGTAAATCACCACTAAGCATTAGGCAGTGGAAAACAGATACAATAGCACTAGTAGCATTTAGCAAACCACTGCATTGCTCATGTTTATAATAAGATCTACAAGCTTCGGTGCATGTTTACATTTTATCACAGCTATTTCATTTGAATGCAGTACTGCAAGAATGTGTCACCATGTCTATCTCGACATCATAGAGGCGCCAGATACCCAGATAGCTGGGGTTACATGCTGTTGTATCATATCGGCATACTTCGGTAGTGGCTTACTGAGCACTCTTCTCCCATTAGCGAGCGGTTTATCATACTTACTTGTACAGAGGTTTACTCGGCTACAGTTCCATGATCTTAATACTAAGCATAATGAATAGCATTAAGGGTATCAGATGTTAAACAATTAAATTTTCATATTCCAATCTAAAAAAACTTAGATCAATAAGAAGGCGGCAGCAGCAGCGACGGCACCAGCACCGGCTTGTAAGTGAGCAACCCCATTTTCAGATTGGATAGCAACGGTAGCAGAAGAGGTAGCTTGGATTTGACCATCACCAATTTGGGAGACAACAGCAACTGAGGATGGAGCTGGAGCTGGAGCTTCGGTAGCGGTAGTAGCTTGGATTTGACCATCACCGATTTGAGAAACAACTTCGACAGCAGATGGAGCTGGAGCTGGAGCTTCAGTGGCAGTGGTGGCTTGGATTTGACCGTCACCAATTTGAGAAACAACTTGAGCAGATGGAGCTGGAGCTGGAGCTTCAGTAGCAGTAGTAGCTTGGATTTGACCGTCACCAATTTGGGAGACGACTTCTTGACCGAAAGCGACGGAAGATAAAGCTAATAGTAAAACTGATTTGAATTGCATTGTAAACGATTGTATGTAATTGAAGTTAGATGCTTGGTTATTGTAGTTGGTTTATTATTGAAATAAGGGTGGAATTTGTTTCTTATATATCCATAACCCCCTATGTATCGATTGCGAATGCTGGGTTGAAAATATGTACAAACAGCTCAGAATGGCATAATTGTAACGACCGCTTGTTCTCGATTGGGTCAAACCTTAATTCAGTTGTAGATGAATGTCCATATAGAGAAGTCACACCACTATATACGGAAAGATCCTTCTGCCATTTTGCGAAGTTCAGTTCTAGAATTGTTACAGTTTAGGCAAGTGTGTAAGCTATCTCTTTTTTCTTTTTTTTTTTTTTTCTATCGCTCAATGGCATATTCCAGATTTACCAAGAAACTGTCACTGTGTGAGCTGCTACCCCTGAGTACATCATACAATAGTGTCATGCTGCACTCAAATATAAAACGTCTATTCAAGTAGGAAAGCATGCTCTCTAAAGGCCCAAGGTGATGGTGTCTATAGTCCTATTACTCGAGATGTTTCCTCGAGAAAATCCATACTTGAAACAGTCGGCTTTGGTCCTGTTGCCCGTTTTCTATAAATAGTTACTCCACAAGAACACCTTGTTGCTTTTTCGCAAGTCTTTTCGCGCCAAAGTATCCCAGTTCCTCCCAGCCCGAAGAATCGCAGACATGATTGCATTGTTTACACTGTGCTCAGCGCTGCTTGCCTGTAGCTGATGATGAACTGCTAGTACTGAGATATGAGAAGTATATACATCTATAATCGGTGAAATAAACTGCTTCATAGCGATTACTAACGACGGATGTGACTATATCTTCTTCTGCCTGGTATAAGTTTTCGGTAGTATTACAACACTTTAATCCATAGGCCGGCTTGGATCTCGGAAAGTAGATCAATGGCGAAAAACAACCAGATAAGCTGGTCACTGAAACTATAAAGGGCAACAAAACACTCTGAAGTGAAACTATGATCTTACTGTTATGCGTATAGACAGAGCGAAACTGCTAGGAAGTATGACTAAGATCTCAATCTAAAATATTCAACAATTACATGATAGTAATGAAGGATGGCGGATACTACCGAATTCAAATAAGCCTCAGCATCCACTCTTCTCAATTGGTAAGCGTAGTTACCTATTTTGGCAAAAGTCAATGTGAGACAGCTTACATGAAGTTCTCCGTTCATAGTTATAGCTGTAACTTTTACGATAAATCAAGTTAACTTGAGCCAGCACTATCTAATGTGGGTCATGCTAAATTTCTCATATTTGTACATGTATCATAATGTTTATTGAACTATCAAAAATAAAGTAAACTAGAACTAAATATGCAATCAGTCTTTACCAACAAGTAAAGAGAGGACAGGGTCAAAGAACTTTTGCAGTTTACTTTTCTCCTCGTTATTTTTCTGGTCTTCGAGCTCTTGCAAGTAAGATCTCTCATGCTCTTCGATATCTGCAAGTCCAGATACAAGATCAACTTCCACTGGGTTTCTGATTTTTGTTCTCTTGATTAGTTTCCAAGCGATAAACAAAACGATATCCACGAATATAACAAGGTAATTGAATAAGAAATTTTCCACGTTCCAGTTACCTTTAGTGAACACAGAGTAACCATTACACCATACCATAATGAATGAACAAGCAGCACCAAACATAGAGGTGTATGGTTGAAACCAACTCTTGAAAGTAAATGCATCACGATCAATACCTTGTGCAAGAACAGCTTTTCTGAAGAACAGATAAGTAATAGACATGGAGAAGAAATTACATAACTGAGATGCAGTGATCAAGTTAATCATCCAGTTCAAAACAACAGCCGAATTGTTGTTTAGTTGTAAAAATGCCAATAAAGCCCATACCAATGAAACCAGCACTGCTAGAATTGGAACACCTTGCTTATTACAGTAAGAAAATATGAAAGGAGCTTTTCCACCAAGAGCTAAACCATACAGAGTTCTTGAAGAACAGTATGTGTAAGCGTTACCTGCACTGAATGCAGAAATAATCAATGCACCGTTGATAATATGTGGCAAAACTTTGATTTGAAGGTTATCCATCGCAATGACATAAGGACTGGAACCAGCACCTGGTCTACTCTCATTGATAGCAGCCGTTAAGCTCGGATCATTATTTGCAACAACTGTCCCAACACAGAAGGCACCACCGATGAATAAAAATGTCAATCTGTAGAAGATTTGTTTGAAAGCTCTTGGTAAAGTTGATGACCTAGGTAAGACTGTTTCACCAGCAACCATAGATAAGTAATCAGGACCTGCGATGGTATAAGATGCCTGAGATAGACATGCAAAGAACCCTCTGAAATAACCTAGAGAGCCGACAGATAGATATTCTTTGAAGGCACCTGGATTTGTCCAATGCCTAAATCCGTAAGCATCATGAAGAGGGTTACCACCACACATTGTTATAATAGTAAATAAGATTAATCCAACAGCCAACACAACTTTTCCAATAGCTAACCAAAATTCAGTCTCACCGTAGACTCTCACAGCGAAGATTGAAATCAAGAAATATAAGACAACTTGAACAGAGATAGTAATTCCAGGTGAGTAGTCATCTCTCCAATAGTGTATGATCGTATTAACAGCGACAATCTCAAAAGGAATTGAAACACATTCTAAGAACCAGAAGTTCCAACCTGCCATGAATTCCCAGGCATCATCAACACAACGACCAGCAAGACGAACAAAAGGTGAGCTGATAGGTAAATAACAAACCATTTCAGCAGTGGAAACAGTTATACATAGAATTGGAATACACCATAAGGTAAACCCAAGTAATAAAAAACCTGCCCCACCTCTATATAGAGCACCACCAATAGCAACGAATAAACCAACACCAATAACACCAGAAATACCAATCAGTTGAACATGTCTGTTTTTAAGTCTTCTTTGGGTTTGTGGAACAAGTGTAGAGACATCGGTTAAAGATAAATCATCGAATCCGTTGTTGAATTCGTTTTTACCTTTACCATTTTCTGATATTCTAGTGGTTGCTGGAATACTATACTCCACATCATTAGTATGGACTTTTGAAGGAGGGATCGGGACGAATGTCTCCCTGAGAAGCTCTTGAAAGCGAGTCATTCTATAGATCTTGAAAGTACTTGATCGTACGACACCGTTAGATCGATTGTTTTTTAGGCTATGCAATTAAATACTAATACTGCACAAATGTGGAGAGTACACTAGCAGTACAGATTTAGCACAACTGATGTATGATGAATTAGATGAAAAACAAAAATGAGTGACAGGTCGTTAGGTCAACGTGCAGCAAAGGGTTAGATTGACTAGATTCGTCAAACGTTCGCTTGAAATGCTGAAGGGATTGTTAAAGTGAATTACTTTTGGGGGAAGAATTTTTTTTGGACTGCGTTTATTGTTCAATTAATCTGACCATCAGTTGAATGACTGCATTGGGGCAGCAGTCCCCCATGGTCCCTGGGCATGCTTTCCTTTCAAGCGCCTCGCTAAATATAATTCATCTAAAAACAGACAGACCGAACGGGGTTGCCTTCCCGAAAACTATCCGTTTCAGGGAATATACCTAATCCGGTATCCCTTGATGACATCAGGGTAACTCTCGTATATTTTTCTTAGAAAAATGTCTTAACGGCTACCTCAAATATACGACAGAAGCCACGCCAGGAACAAACCATAGACTTACATATAATGAACTTTTGAATAATAACTTTATGTATGTAAAAATCCTATGTACAATATGTTAAAGCGATTATACTCCTTTATATGAGTATTTTACCCCAGTTAAAAAGCCCTCGTAGCACCAATACGCTAAAACTGTTGATTGCACAAGAGCCATTGAGCGAATGATAGCCCCGATTAGGTCGATTGATAATGATAATAACCTTATATCACCAAGACCTTTGAGTATTATAAAAAACAGATAAAAAGAAACCTTTGTTCCAAAGAAGTGAAGCCAAATTCAACGATATAACATCGTATACTGTCTATGCATCAAGTAACCAAAAAAAAACAACAAACATATAAAACTCCAAATGGATAACATAGAACGATATTGATCACTGACAACCTGAAGAGTGATATTGATAAAAGCAGCAATAAAACGCCAATGATGATAAAAAAGCAAAGCCCCGTAACGGATAACCAATTATTAAAAAAAAAAATATGTGTAACTTATAAAACAAAATGAAAAAGAAGTAGATAAAAAAACGATGACAATTTGACCTTAAACTGTTTAGAAGAAATTAAATTCACCCATGGTAATACCAGTACCAACCATTTCACTAGCTTGACCTGTCAAAATAGCTCTTCTCTTAAGAGCTCTAACCATAACTCTCTTACCATTGTTTTTCTTTGATAGTAATGGATCAAATCTAACAGGGAAAGTTGAAACATCTGGGAAAGCCAAGTTATGTTTCTCGTCATGTCTGTATTGTAAGAATTTTGGACCCTTGGATGATGCAGAAGTAGATTGTGGAAGATCAGATTCATCAGATGAGATCTCCTCGGATAGGTAATCAACGAATAGATCGTTGATGTTGTTACCAACTGATGATTGGGTTTGAGTTTGAGTTTGGGGTATAGATGATTCGGTGGTTGATGCAGATTGGTTGTTTAGTTGTTTGTTCTCATCAATGATCTTTTGTAAGTTTTCTTCCAAAGATTTTAGCTCACTTGAGTTGTCATTGAAGTTGAAGGTGGAGTTGATAGGAGATGCAGAACCTGAAGTTGATGACTCTTCATGATCAAAGAGGTTTTCATCAAGATGAAGTGGAGATTGTGGAGCTCTTAGGCTCTCTGTGTTGAATTTAGTTTTCATGAAGGATTTGGAATAGTAACTGACTGGTTTGCCGTTATCAGATTCATATTCTGAAATAGCACTGTAGTAGTCAACGTCATCATCGGAGTTGAAAATGTTATCTTCATCAGAGTTTCCAAAGATGTTATCATCTTCCTCTACGACGTCTTCCTCTTCTTCTTGATCTTCTTCTTCTTCGTCATCTTCTTCACTATCATTATCGATATGTGAGTTGTAGTTGACAACAGTATCATTTTCTTTCTTTACTTCAGTAACTTGTTTCTCAACAGGAAGAGGAGATGTTCTTCTTCTCTTGAAATTCAAGTTATTGTAAGTATTCTCATCTTCATCGATGGTACTGATTGATCTAAGAACAGGTTTCTTAAGGGTTTCTTGATATTGTTTAGCTTTAGTTGTAGGGGTGATAACACGGGCAGACTTACGAGTTTGAACCATTTTGTAAAAAATCGGATGGGGGATTGTACGATGATAGAATGGTTGGGTAATGGGTATAGGATGCTAGGATAGAGTATTAAATATCGGTTTATGATAATTAACTTAAACTCTTTCTGCTAATTGAAACTCAGAAAAGAACGGGGTAGGAAGAGATCAAATACTCTGAGAGGGCAATTTCAGAGTTTAAAACAGAGCCAGTACAATTGAGTTTATACAAAATTTTATTTTTTTTTATTCTTTTTTTTTTAATTTTCTTTTTGTTATTTCTTTTTTCAGCGAAGAGATCTGCATAACTGTGCATACTGCAGCGATTGGCTCCCCAGTAACGAAGAGAATTACCCTGCAAATTACAGGTTGGGCTTGTAGAAATTGGGCCTTAGGACCGCCCCCAAGCGCCTTCCCTAGGCGGGCACGGCGAAAAGCCCCCACAACACCAAGGGAAAACTGAACGGACATCAGCCTAAACTCCAGGCGGAATGCACAAATACTATGCGGCCCTCTCTGCAGAACACAACAAAAAGAAAAATTTTCACCCAATCACTGCTTAACAAAATAAGCACTTTGGTGTATTTGGTATAGGTCGTAAGCGGAAGATGAACTATCTCGCATCCAAGAAATGGTAACAGCCAACAGCGGGCTTTTCTTCTAGGCAGAGTTCGGTTTCGCTGTATCGTTTAAAGGATATTAAATTTCGTTTAAGTTGTATTCTCACTAGGTATATGCATACTATAAGAAACTAGTGGAAACTGAAAAGTACCATGTACTAATTAATGATACAGCTATCTACTACCAGATTCTAGGCTAATGCAAGATTCTATGACTAAACTAGAATGCTAAATTATAAGATCAGTGATCATCAGTCATGACTAGTCACTTACGAAAGATGGTTAACCAAGTTGCTGACAGAAATTTCATATTGTGAGATTCAGGCGGGATCTCTTTATTCCAACTCCACCTTAATTAACGAGCCATGTGTGTTATCTGAATAATGAGATACCATTGTCTTAGTGATAAACTGAGTTTCGATCTTTATCCGAGGAAGTGCCTGAAATATTGATCATTCTTCCCATGCTCCAGATGGAACACCTGGTTGAGTTGATGCATTTACCTCCACAGTCATTTGAAATCATCGACATCTACCTTTCTCAACTACATGATGATGATGAATTTGCTCTTATCTACATGCATGTATGTTGGTGATACTAATTTCAACCATGGATGAGTGCAGTCTTTCACTATAACCCTTATCATTAATGCCCTTGAAGCTTTCAAAGAGACACAATATTTTGTTTGCACTTTGCATCTTGGAATTTCAACTATCTCATGCAGAGTTAAATTAGGCGCTGAGAGCTAAATGCGCGGATTGGGCTTGATTTGTCACAATTCTTGAGAAGTAATCGCCCTTAGCACATGGAGCTCATGTTACTGTGCAACTGCGCAACGTGCACAGCTGATTTACCATGTCATGTCATATGCATTGATAGAACATGGCCAAGTGCAAGTGACCGCCTTGAGATTTACTAAACTGACAGTCTGACAGGTTCTACATGTCACTAACCATCAATTGAATTAGGTTGAAATTTGGTATTGGGGATGGTGTTAAGTCAAAGTTGGGGTGTCAAATTCACATAATTACCTTTAATATGAAATTGAACATAGGGGTATGCTCTTAATTCCAACTAGTGATCATAAGATAATACTTGCCCACGTCGACTGAATATTACCAGTGCGCTATATAATTGAACAAGGCATTAATTAAATGGGACACCAGTCAACTCTAAGCCTCAGCTTACGCTCGTTCCTTGAGGTAAATATGGTACTGGGCTGATTTTGCAAATAGAGCCATGTTTCTATAAGCCCTTTTACTACAAATGTTAGCATGTGTTGACAAATGGCATGAAATGTCCCAAATTATCCGGCTCAAAGTTCACTGCACCCAAGCATTTTAGGTAAGAAGGATTATTATATGATGATCATTTAGTACCATTGCTGGTCGCAATTTATCTTAAATAGGGTGTCTTTAACGCTGGCAAGGGGGGAACCCCCTACATGTACACATTGCAACATGGTAGGGGAAGTTAGCAAAGTGCTTTGTGGACTCAATATGAATCATGCTATATACAATCGTACTCCGTACCTTAATATTTATGTCCAGTGTGATCATTTATCAATAGTGTAGTGTGGTTGTTGTGAAGAAATAACTCAATATGTGAGTGTAATGAATATCCCTCGAGTCTACGCCTCATGATGTGAGTTTCCGATGAACCTGTCAAAATGGAAACCAACGAATCTGCCCAACATTGGAAATCCAAGCCACAGGTGCTTTTGATTGCCTATCTAATGACCCTTCTTAGGCACAGGCGGCAGCAGTCGGTAGAGCTGATCTACTCCTCCTCATCATATCCTATTACATAATCTCGAAATCGACTTCTAATCTATCAAATAACTCTTCGATACTCATATCTCTTAGCAGATAGGTATTATAGGAGTTGCTGCATTTACTGGCTGTAAGTCTTGGAAAGCTAGGCTCCGGAAATGTGATAATGTAATAATGTAATGGTATGATGTGATGACTTTTGACAGCACTTGTGACTTGTGACTTGTGTATTATGACTCGTGGTGCAGTGTTATCAAATATGATGTGGAGAGATAAACACAAATCATTACAGCGTCATCATATTGTTGCCCTTCTCAAACAATTTACGAGCTGGTGCTCTACATTTAGATTACAAGTGACCCCTTAGGGACTTATACTTATCTTAATAGTAATACAGTTGCGCGTGGTTTTATCTGTATTTATCCGGTAGTCATTTCAAGAAGCTTTGATAGTGCTAGTGAATGGTGATACTTCGAATGATCTCAAAAAACCTTCAGTATCAAACAAGCAGGTAACTCGGTATTTAGCCCACCACTAGTAACAACATGGGGAAACAGGGGAGGGGTATGTACAGGGGAAACAAGTTCTTGCTAGTAATTATGCTCTATGGCTAATTTCGAGATATACCATGACATATTTGCTCATCTACTGCTAGCCATTTCGCATGGGTTCAGCCCCAGGCATATGCTTCGTGCCTGCGTCTCTTTCCTATGGCATCAAATCTCTCATATCTGCTATCTATCATGAATATTACTAGCGTATAACCGCGATAAAGCATTTCTGGAAGCTATCAGCTGTGTAAACACTACTATCAAGATGACTAGTAACGTTTGAAGCCCTCATCTCGCAATTAGATAAGCTGATAAGAGATTTATTTTCAGACTATTCACCATACATTAGACATTGACCCTCCATACAAACTATCAAAACGTGTTTATCAGGCTATCACTGATGTGAATCGACCAATAACATTCAACGATCTGACTTGAATCTTGATCTTTGTAGTGATTCCTCTAGAAGTACCTGCTCTACAAGCCATCTGCTCTTTTGCCCTAAAAGTCGGAATGTACTATCTGTCACCTGACTATGGTCAAATTCGGTAACTCCGGTCAGCACACCAAAATTTAAATTATGTAAAAAAATTTTCAACAACTTTACCAAACTCAACAACAACAACAATAACTCGGGACTCCATTGTGTGTAATGCTACATACCATGGAGTGTTGATTTAAATGGTATGTTTCCTTTCCATGTATCAATTGTGTGATTCTATGTATGGATAAATGGTCAGATCGGCGGTGATTAATGTGCAACCAACCAATTGTTCCAACTGAATGTCAGCATGTCGACAACTGCTCTATCGTTAAGTTTCAGCCTTGTATGAGCCTTTCAAAATAACCATTTATTTTCTTTTACAATCATCAACACAATGTGATTCATATGTGCTTCATGTGGGTTTTTGGACAAAACTAACAATAATTGCAGTATGTGAAATCAATGTTTTTTATGATAACTGATAGAATGTTTTTATGATTATAACTATTCGACCGGGCGGACTTACTTTGATCTATCACCTGTGTAAAAGCAGGTAGTCGCATTCTTGTGTACAATTTTTAGAGTGTTGATAGATTCAGTGTGGTGATTGGTCTTTTTAAATGATTTATGATATCAGTTATAGAGTTAATTCTTTTAATTCTCTATCTTGGAATTTTGTACTAATAATATAATTCAGTGAAGTGTAAGTGGAAGATATGATTCATATACATTCTTTTGATTTCATTTGATGATGATTTTTTTATATTCACACTGTCTTAGATTTCTATGACGAATTAACCAAAAATTACTGATTTAATGACTCTGATCCCATGAAATTAAAAGAAAAAAGATGATGATAATAATGCTCTACATATGAGACGAGTACTAACTAACTATTTGAAGTAATCTAATAAATGCATTAAACACCGAATATTAACAATCTTGTAAGGAATGTAAATGAGAGATGTAAAGCTGTAGTTCGAGTGCCCATTTCTCGTGTTTTCTCGATGTATTTTTTTTTTTTTTTTTGGCCGCACTTTTTTTTTTCTTTATTTATTTATTTTTCGTTTTCTTGCTTATTCAAAACAAACAACTCGAGTATTTATAAATTGTCTCTTGCCGTTAAGAACAATCAACAGCTTTTGCACAAATATTTATATATTTATAGACAACAGGCAACGCAGAAATGAGAAGCCACATATTAACACGCGTTGTGAATATCTCGCCGCGTTATAAGAGATTAGCATTCATCTCAATCTTCCTGGGACTTATCTTATTATCCACATCCAAATCATTGTCATTTTCTGATCCATTTGATGATCAATTGTCCTCATATATCCCATCAAAAGATAAAGTCAAAGAGACTATCCTACAATACTTCTACCAAGATGATAACAACAACATCATGAAAGACTTGACAAGCAATGATCTTGATGAGGAAGAAGTCAAACAGGTCCTCAAATCACATAATGAAGCAAAGGATAACGTCAATTCACAACTATTTTATACTGATTTGATCGAATCTTTTCATTCTTATGCTGATCAAATCCCAAAATTGGAACTAACCAAAAAAACTGAGTATGATCGTAGTGATCCTTTCACTAAAGCCAAACTATTGGAATTTTTGACAATCGAACCTTCAGACTTATCAAAGTTCAAAGATATTCATCAAGAAGTTTATGATTCTATTCCATCAAAATTCCCAAAGAACTTGTACAAAGGTGATGGTATTGTTTTCATTGGTGGTGGTCAATATTCATGGTTATCCTTACTATCAATCAAATCTCTAAGATCATTCGGATGTAAACTACCAATTGAAATGGTTATTCCAACTGAAGAAGAGTATGAACATGATTTATGTGAAGAAATCTTACCTGCGTTGAACGGTAAGTGTGTTCTTTTGAGTAATGCTCTTGGTGATAAGATCTTAGAGAAGGTTAAGTTCAGTGGGTATCAATACAAATCATTGGCATTGATTGCCTCCAGTTTTGATAATACTATGTTATTAGATTCTGATAACATTTTGATCTCAAATCCTGAAGAATTCTTCAAGAGTGAAGTTTATGAGAAAAACGGTATGGTTGTTTGGCCAGATTACTGGGAAAGAACTACTTCACCATATTTCTATGATATTGCTGGCATTGAAGTCAATGAGACTGTGAGATTAAGAGATGGTAAATGGGATCTTCCAGAACCTGAAAATGTTACAGACTTGACAACTGTGAAATATCATGATTTGAAAGGTGCATTGCCTGATCTATCATCTGAGTCTGGTCAATTGTTGATCCGTAAAAACGATCATGTGAAGACAATCTTACTATCCTTCTTTTACAACCTTTATGGACCAGGATTTTTCTATACATTGTTAGGACAAGGAAATAGTGGAGAAGGTGATAAAGATACTTTCATTGCTGCTGCACTAAAAGGTGGTGAGTCATTCTATCAAGTTAAGAGTTCAATCAAAACATTTGGACACCCAAAGAATGGTGGTTATGAAGGTGTGTCAATGGGTCAGAAAAATCCAGTCGATGATTATGAGGAATACAGTCAATTGGACTTATCAGACCCAAGCAAGTTTGATGAGGCTGGTAAGATCTCAGTGTTTACCGTTCATGCCAACTACCCAAAACTGAACCCATTCTTACTTTACAAAGAAAACAAATTACTTGATGAGAACAACAAACCTTTCAGACTATATTCCGATATAGCCAACTTCTTGAACCCAGTGGAGGGGAAGAAGTTTGACTTTGAGTTTGTTCAATTCAAGCGTATGAAGTACATGCTGTGCGACCTGAACATCTCGCTGAAATACTTCAATGGTGTGAGCAGAAACGAACTGTGTGCGTTTGTTGATGCCCACCTGAACTTCCTCTCAGAGAATCCTATATAGAAGAAAGTAGTGTGCATATAGTAATTACATAATGAACATTCGTTTTAATTTACGAGGTTTTTCCAGTTTTTCCAGTAGAAAGTGGGGTACAGTGGCTCATAACGCGTCTTTCCCAGAAAGAGCTTCTCCGCTCAGCGACAAAGTTCCGGTGGAGTTGGGGACAGCCAGCTGGAGAGAGAATTATAGAATCAGCCATTAGATTTGAGCGGCCCCATTGGAGTTTGGAGTTTAGATCATTGGAATTCTGGGAATTGGAGAAGGCGATCTCCATTCATCTCATCACACTTTACACATCACACTTCACGCTTCACACATTCAATGGCAAATATAAAGTCATAGCCATTTCTCTTTGCTTTGCCATCGTTGCTTTGACACATCTTGCTCTACATATAGTATACCATACCACACACTAGTCAGGTACCAACAATGTCTACCACACTGGTTGGCTCTCTAGCCAGTAACGATTCCAGCACTAAAAAAAGAACGCTGACTGAGTTTCAAACATTCGATCTACAAAGCACGCTGCGACAGGTGGAATCACTTTTCAAGAAGCCTAAGACTGAACCATCAGATCATGAGAACAAGCACTCGTATATGAACCAACTCAAGACCGTCAAGAGAATGATGATAAGATACTACGTGGATGATCTTCTTGATACAATTCACCAGGAGATTGAAAATGAGTTGGTGTATAATGAAGATGGGCTATATCTACAAAATGATATGATAATGAGTAATTTAGTTAACATAGTGGTGTCTAACAAGAACAGTTGAAAGCTAACCCCTCACTTATGAAATATAGCTATCTAACCACTTCTTCCCATCTTTCCCAATAACATCAATAATGTTTGTTGAATTCTCAAATACCTTATCATGATGAGGTGAGCTTTTGAGTTTCTTAATGATATACACCTCTTTATGATCTTTATTCAAGTTATAGATCCACCAGTTGTTCTTGCTCCGTGTTAGCTTTTCAACATTATCATTTATGAAGCTATAATTCCTAATGATCTGCTTATGAATTATCTTGGATTGAGTTGATGATCTAGATAAATCATTAAAATATTGATGGTCCGATACTTTGCTATCGTCTTCCTCCTCAAGAGGAATATTTGGTATATTAGTCTCTATAACCTTCTTGGACCGATCATACCCAACATAATAGAAGCTCTTTGATGTTGCTGTTAGATTTTCCATCAGGTGATCCAAGTGTTCTTTACCCAACTTGGTTCCCAATTCTTTGTTTAAGAGAGTATAATAACTCTTATCGTTCACTTCGTTCTGTTTAAAGTCATAAATTAATACGATCAAGAACTTGAAATATCTGTAGATCACTAATCGATGTAAATTCTCCTCTTGATTTTCGAATTTCAAGTATAAATTCTTATAATTGATAGTTTCATCATCAAGCCCTATGAGAAATTCGGTCTTTTGTGTTTCTTCATGATGTGCCTCCTGTTCAACAGTAGTACTTGGTTTATACCATGGCATGTAACTATTCACCGAGCTCAACCCTGAAGTTATACCGCTAGCTTTCGAAACATCTGTTATCGTGCTGTACACTAATTTGAAAGGATCGTAGATGTATTCACTTGTTGTTTCTTGCTCTTCATGTTTTGTTTTGATAACGTTCGAAGAGATCAAGTTTGAGGTTGTAAGACCGTAATAATCAACAGTGTGTAACCATTTCAATAACCTAATTCTGGAATCAGAAGTTAAGGACTTGTTGTACTCATAAACTAGTCCCCTGTTTTCAATAATTGTCTCGTCATTGTTGAATATCAGGAGCTCCTTGAAATTGATATCTGGCTTGAACGAATCAATGGTATACTTAATTTCACTATCGATTCTAAGTTCTGATTTCTTCAACCCTTCAAACAATTTCAAAAAACCATCCTCATTCAATTGAATCTCAAAGTTGGAGAACCATACGTTCCACCATCTATCAAGTAACTCCATAAACTCAAGCTTTTCCATCGAGTCAAAAAGTGACAAGAATGTACCATTGTGTATCCGGAACTCATCATAACCTTCTTTCAAAACACGCCGTATAACTTTGTAGAAGCAATCATCAATCTGATGTTCTATAACATTCTCATCTTCAATCTTTGTCAGCTGTAAAGCTAAGATAAAATGAAACCTCTCCTCAAAACACATCGATATTACCTGTGAGTCATCCAATTCAATGACATCTAAGTCATCACCATCATACTGAGTTGTGAATTGCTTTATACCATCGACCAACCCAATTTTTCGAAGTTTATCATTCTCTGAAGTGTTTCCTTTCTTATCCAGAAATAGAAGCAACTGATTTATAGTATCATCTTCAGTATGACTTAATGAAGGATCATAGATTGCTAAGTAACTCGCCGTAGCTGGTGTCACTGTCGAGTCTGTTCTGGTATGGAAGAAGTCCATACTATCAAAGATCCTTAAAGTCTACCCACTCTTTTCAAACACAGTATCAACACTAAAGACACCTGTTTATCTAATACAGACTATACTAAACTAAACGTACACACACAATTGGTGATCGGCGCACGTGAAAATCACGTGCCACTTCCATACAAAAATGAGAGACGAGAATATCCGGGTAACATCGCGGCTTCCCATTATCGAATAATCATCACCACCAGAAAAAACTCAACAATCAAGCAAAGCTGTTCATAAAATCAAGTACACTTAATTAGCGAGCAAAGATGGTGCTGGCTGATCTAGGGAGAAAAATTAATAATGCCGTCACTGGTGCTATTAAATCAGCAGATGTCACTGAAAGTGCCATCGATGTGATGTTAAAAGAAATATGTAACGCATTATTAGAATCAGATGTGAACATTAAACTAGTTGCAAAACTTAGAAAAGATATTAAGACTACTTTGCTAACGGATGGTGAAAAACCAGGTGTTAACAAAAAGAAACTTGTGCAGAAAGTTGTTTTTGATAAACTTTGTGCTTTAGTTGATACAGAAACAGAACCATATAAACCTAAAAAGGGTAAAACAAATGTGATTATGTTTGTTGGTTTACAGGGTGCTGGTAAGACCACATCATGTACTAAGTTAGCGGTTTATTATCAAAGAAGAGGTTTCAAAGTTGGTCTAGTGTGTGCTGATACTTTCAGAGCCGGTGCTTTCGACCAATTGAAACAAAATGCTACAAAGGCTAAAATTCCATATTATGGTTCTTATACTGAAACTAATCCTGTTAAAGTTTCCAAAGATGGTGTTGATAAATTCAAAAAAGAAAAATTCGATATCATTATAGTGGATACTTCAGGTAGACATAGACAAGAAGAAGATTTATTCCAAGAAATGATTGAAATAGGTGAAGCTGTTAATCCAAATCAAACAATCATGGTTCTTGATGCTTCTATTGGTCAAGCAGCTGAATCACAATCAAAAGCTTTCAAAGAGAGTTCCAACTTCGGTTCCATAATATTAACCAAATTAGATGGTCATGCTAAAGGTGGTGGTGCTATTTCTGCCGTTGCTGCTACAAATACTCCAATTGTGTTCATTGGTACTGGTGAACATGTCCAAGATTTCGAAACTTTCTCACCAAGAAGTTTCATCTCAAAACTTTTAGGAATTGGTGATATCCAAGGTTTAATGGAACATGTTCAATCATTAGATTTGGATCATAAAGATACAATGAAGAATTTCCAAGAAGGTAAATTCACTTTAAATGATTTCCAAAAACAAATGCAAAATATAATGAAAATGGGACCTTTATCACAAATTGCTAATATGATCCCAGGTATGGGTTCAATGTTAGGACAAATTGGTGAAGATGAAGCTTCAAATAAATTGAAAAGAATGGTTTTCGTTCTTGATTCAATGACCAAGAAAGAATTGGATTCCGATGGTCAAATTTTCATTGATGAACCATCAAGAATCATCAGAGTTGCCAGAGGTTCAGGAACTTCTGCAACTGAAGTCGAAATGATCTTATTCCAACAAAGAATGATGGCCACAATGGCTCAAAGAACTAAAGGTATGATGGATGCACAGAAGGCTGGTGGAGCTCCAGGATTACCAGGTATGGGACCAGGAGGGTTGAACCCAGCACAGATACAAAAAGGAATGCAACAATTGCAATCCAACCCAGGAATGATGAACAAGATGATGCAGATGATGGGAGGTGGTGGTGCAGGTATGCCAGATATGGGCCAAATGAACCAAATGATGCAACAGATGATGGGTGGTGGAGGTGCCGGAATGCCTGACATGAGCCAGATGATGAACAACCCACAAGTTCAACAAATGATGAAGCAATTTGGCATGTAATTAGTAATTACCACTCAATTCTTTTGTATAATAATCTCTTTAAGCATTTACGAATTCGTTGTAGTCTTAGTCTCATCGCTTATATAAGCATTCCATCACATATTTTTTGCAATTTTAATGAAAACAAAAGATCTTCGAAATGTCAACAAAGAGAAATTTCGCGACTATCTTAACATTCCACAGTTTCATCTTTGTTCGAATAAAACTTGTCAGTTGTTCTTTACCGAGACAAGGCTTGACGAAACAACACTTGTGCTAGAACTCAGACAGCTATATACCCATAGACTACCACTCTTTTTATAAAGTTAGTTATCTAAGTCAACTCTATTAGTGGTCCGATATCTGTCGTTTGCGTGATCGTCAAACTTACAACCACATATACCTGCAAGAACAGGCCTGAACGATCTCAAACTAGAATAAACCTGGTCCCTGCTCCTCTGGTCCTTGAAGCTGATGGATGGTAAAGAAAACATATCTTCAATGTCAGATATAGCCTCAGATCTGGGAGAGCTCAAGCTTTCTTCCTCATCGCCTTTCAGATCCTCACCTCAAAGAAAACCTCTTATCAGTTCAAATACACAAGAATCGCCGGCACCAAGCTCGGATGGAACATTATCACAGTTTAACCTAAGTCCACGAAAGGGAACTTCATCCAGAGTCATTGAGTCTCTACATAGTGAGATAGATACTCTGAAAGCGGAAGTTGCTAAATTACAAGTTGATAATGGAGAATTAAAGAAACGAACCGAAGTAATTCAGAAACGAAAGGATCAGTTGGCGGAACAACTATCGAATGCAAAGCATGAAAATGAAACCATCAATTCATTATTGGAAAGAAAAGAGAGAAAGATTAGTGATCTTGAAGAACAATTAATCGATGTCAACAGTTCCAGTAGCGTCTACAAGCATAATCTTGAAAGTTTACAGTCGAAATTCGAAGAGATACGTGATAAAGAAACAACACTCTCTTTGGAAAACGAAAGACTGAAAGTGGCATATGATATAGTAGTTGCTAGTCAAAAAGAATACAGAGCTCATTATAATGCCGAGATTAAACAACTACAAGAAAGACTACAAAAATTCACTGCTGAGAAACATGAAGAAATTACAAAGAATATCGGATTGATCAATAAGAGTGATGCAACTATCTATAGATCTATAAAGTCAGTAACTCTGAGATCAAGTGAAATAGAAGAGAAGTATACCCAACGTGATCAGGTATCGCAACTTAAATTGGAAGACTTGAAGCAGATTGTTGAGAAAAATGATCAAACAACAGAAACCTTACTCAAACTTTCCAAGGACTTGTTTCATGAAATTGCTCAAAAGCATAATATCGATAAGGAAGAACTATTACAGCAATATTTGGATCAAAATCCAAACACAAAGTCTCCTTTCGAAAAAGAACCTGAAGTAGAAACAGTGAACCAAGAGCTTTCTATTGAGCCTGAAGAACAAGATACAGCTACAGAAAAGCTTACAGTGAAGAAAAGACATGAAAGGGTACCATCACTATCAAAACAAGATGAAAGATCCGTCAGTGTTGAGGAAAGAATTACATCATTAGGTAAAGAACTAAACAGTATGATCCCACAGAAAGATAGAACAGCAAAAGTTGAACGTATCTCATCTAAAAGCAATGGTCATTCAAGACATTCTTCAAGAGTTATAGATTCAGCTTCAATCGCCAGATCAGCCACTACCGCATCATCTGCTACAAATTCAAGAAGATCATCAAAGATATTCGATAACAACATCACAGTTATTGAAAGTGCTGGAACAGATTTAGCTTCTAGAATTGGTGTTCCTTCACAAAATGAGAATGACAACATATCGAATGAAACTTCTGGTAAATCAAAAAGAAAAAGAAGAAGAAGGAGAGGTAAGAAATCTTCATCAAACATTGGTGATGATTCTCATGGTGAAGGTGATTTCTCTGGAAATGAGAAATAATTGGATCCCCCAACTTTTTGCATACACGGTTTTAGCTTAGATGAACTCTAATATATAAGCCGTTGATTTCTCTATTTATATGCCATTATATAAACTTATCTGTACTCACATAACACATTATTGTACCATCGTCATAACCGATGGAAAGAACATCATTTTGTAATGTTTTAAGGTCTCTTCTTGATATGAATCGTACATAATCTTTTGGTATTGTTTGATGTTCGACTATGCTCAAGCAGTTTGGTTTCGTCACTGCATGTTTTTTCCTTTCATTGGAGTTCGTATCATTTAGATTTCCCACGATATTCAAGTCACCTATGATCATTCCTCGTGGTTTTTTAAAACTGGATTTAAAAGATAGTGTCAATGACTCTTTATCAAATTTGAAAAACTTTATATAGCCATTCCATGATGATAGGATATATGTCTCTTTTATATTAACTGTACCTGATAGTTTACCGAATTTTTCTAGTGGCACAACAGAATGTATTGTACTGTTTATATCATGAACGACTATCTCACTTTTAATGGAAGTAGAGGTAACAACCTTGTTTGAAGAGTCATATGAAAGTGATAACACAGGATTTGGGAAATGATCATGAGTTAAAGATATAATCTTGAAGTCTTTAGCTGAATAATCAAGACTTAAATATGCAACATGACCAGATTCATACCCTATGAATAATCTGTCTTTTGAGACCCATAATAGTTTCATGATAATACCGAACTTATCTTCTCTCCCAATGTTGGCACCATCATCTTCTTGAGCCTGTAGTTTGAACTCATTGAGCTCAATTCCATCTTTTACAGTACGTGCATAAACATCCACGCTTTCGAAAAGTCTTTTCAATCTTCTTTCGTCTAGTTGATCCCTGTTTCGTATGAATCCAATGTCATAGATATCAAAAGCATTTGAGTTCATTGTATTAGGAGAGACCAACAGATCCCCGATAACGTCAACGTTACTGAAGTTCAGAGCATTAACTGGCAATTCATATACTAGTTCCAGCTCTTTCAATAGCGTTCCGTATTCATTAAACAGTCTCCAGAACTTTATAACATGATCTCTACCATGAGTTAGAAACAAACCAAAGTACTCTGGATCTATCGCCCCATCATCATTTATACCAAGCTGTTTCACCGTCATAGCCTGTTCATTATGTACGATATGGTCTATAATGGGTCTATGTGTTGCCAGATCCCAGATAAGCAGTCTTCCTGATTCATCAACTGAAACAATGTATGGTTTTAATAGTAATGATGATGTAGTATGATTTACACTATTCGTCAGAGTCTTTTGAGCTGTTTGGACGGGTACTCTCAGAGTACCAAGAGCAGACACAGACACAGTATGTCCTCTGAGTGTGAATGAAGGGTATTTGGATGATTCATCCAACAAAGATAGTGACATCTTCCAGATTGTGCTCACTTCTTCATTGTTATATACAGACATAGAGACTGATTACTTAAGTCATCATCTTTTTTTGGCACTTTTCGCGACAAATTGTTACCGGTTAAAGCTTAAAACAATCGGAATGGAATTTGGGGCATTTAACCGGATACGGAATTAAGGTGTATTTTCACCTATTACCATAAACGTACACATTTTTTTTCCACACCTCATTTATCTTTGACTTCTTTCTGAACTATCGAACAAGTATCGTGTATCGTGATCTTTTCCATTTCATAATGAGTCGTTTTATCAAAGTTGTCCTGGGATCAGCTGCCATTGCTACTTCTGGTGTTGTTGCCTATGCTTATCCACAAATCTACCGTGGGGAATATTTAGAACAATCCCCATTCGACACATCAAAATTGTCCATTAAAGCTAGATTGGCCAACTTCGTTGTAGGCTCTGATGACGATATTGCACAATCCAAGACTTTGAAGCTCATCAACCCTAACAAGAATGAAGTACTATACGATTATTTTGAAAAACAAGTAGATGCTGAAACTACTAGAAAGATCTTGGAGAAGTACAAAACTCGTGAAGAAATCCTAGCTCAATTACAAAAGGGGATATTCAATGGTCCAACTTTATTATTCCACCGTATTGTTACCAGTCCTTACCTTAAGAAGCAAGTTGACAATAATAGAATTGCTGGATTCACCAAGGTTGAACCAGAATTGAAGAAGTTGAATGTTGACCAACTTCCAAAAGCTAAAATAGTGGGTATTCCACTTCTACCAACTTCAGACAAGATCAACTACATCTGGGATGCTGATCAAGTTGCAGCAACAAAGGGTTTATTCCCATTACACACTGTTATCTATGGTATTTTTGACTTCGCTAACTATGGTAAACGTTCCAATGGTGGATTTTTTGAATTTACATTTGGTTCTGATTTAATTGATACTACTGCTATCCATAGAGTTGAGTACTTTACTGTTAAAGACGCTGAAAATAAGGACAGATTAGTTGTGAGATTCACAAATGCTTCTGTCTTAGTCCCACCAAACAGTCCAAAATTCACTGATGAAACTAAAGGTTTACACGAATTTATGACAAGATCTCTTGTTTGGGACGGTATTAGAAGCTTAACTAGTGACTTATAAATGAGTCAGCTTTAGACTTTTGACTATATTCTTTGTGTTTTTTGAAGTTTTATCTTGAACTGTGCTAATATTGTCTTCAATATTTAGATTGATTTAAAGATATGTTTTACTATGATGATACATCTGTAGTGGATTATATTGGTGGCTTATAAGCAGCCAGTAAACAGTGTGGCTACAAATCATGAAACAACAAAACAAAAGGGGGTATGGATATATAAAAATTGTTTGGGTATAAACTGAAGCAATTGTTACATAATAAGATGTGCTCCTATGTCCGTGACACAAAAATACTGCACGTCCATCAAGAAGTCAATATGTTCTCTCAGTGATTATCAAGAAACTCTGATGACCAGCAATAAGATCCTTATGAGAACATGATCATAAACGAATTAAACCAAGATGGTAAGAAGGGGTATAAATTAAAGAGTAAACCTGATTCAACAAAGTATCAGCTAAAACATTTACCAGTGGTGGGGACCTCTACCTCTGTTTGGGTAAGATGGTTTTCTTGGGTGTCTTGGTCCTGGTTGGTTTGGACGACCTGGGAATGAGGTTGGTCTAGTTGGACGTCTTATAGTAGTTGGGAAACGTGGTGGTCTAGATGGTCTAGTTGGCCAGTTTGTTGGACGACCTGGTGGAGTTGGGTCAGAGGTTGAAGCATCAGAGAATGAAGTTGTAGTTGGAATTGCATCAGAACTATATTCGGTTGAAATAGTGTAAGTAGATGGTTCACCCCATGGGTGAGAGTTGACAATAGAGGTGGAATTGTGTGTTGGGTATGGGTAATCTGGATGTTTAGGATATTTAGGAAATTTAGGAAATTTTGGTTTATGTCTATCATGTCTATCATCTCTATCATCTCTATCGTGTCTATCACCTCTATTCCAGTGAGAATTACCATAACCTGGAATAACGAAAGCAGAAGCCATAGTGGCAAGGACGGTGAAGCTTAAGATACTGTTGATGGCGACCATTGTTTTTGTATAATCGATTAGTTTAATTTGTTTCAATGGATGTTGAGTACCGGTATTCAAACATGGCGTTCAAAGAAAGAATATTCCACATTTATATAGTTGAGCTCATGAGACTATGCCATGCGAACCCACAGGGGTAGTATCACTACGAAGTACGAACTATGCCATTCAAGGATGTTTCCACGACACTCATGCTCATATTCCTCACTTCTAGACAAAAGGGTGCTTCATTTTCATTTGTGTCATGGCGTCTTTCAAGATCTATGCATGTGTAGATCTCCCGTAATAGAAGATTAGTGCGCTCAGATTGCCAATCCCGTCCTTTAAACAGTCTGAGATGTGCTCACAAACCCTAATTTGAGTCTTTCACATAACCATTTAAGTAACCTTTGCCCATCACTCAACGAAATAGTATGCGCAACCTGCAGATGATGGCATAAATACTAGGAAATAAATTGCATGATGATGTTTATTCATCTTTTGTAATATGCTTAGACTAAAGTGGTAAACGCCTATTATTCAACGCGTTACTTGGTATTGTCACAGGGAGTAGTCACCACTTATCTTTGAGGTAAAGGGCCACAGAAATTGCGACACCTAACAATACCATCTAGACCCTTTTTTTTTTCTATGATCTTTTACCTAATGTGTGTGGTACTAGTGACCTCATTTTGTGTTCTCTGCTTGACAAGATACAACTCAACACAAGATGTCCTATTACGTGTCATAGGTGATTGACATATCTCAGTGTAACACGCTCAAGACCGTGTAGCACCCCTTCAATGTGAGACATCGGCATCTGGGTGTTAAAGTGAGTGCTGCCAATATGCAATGTCGATATAAACTCATCTGTGCTTTGCGTCCCACGCATAGTTCTAGATCTGTTCATGAATGGTCTGTATCTGGCAGTCTATAATAATAATGATAAGGAACAGAAATCTGTGAAATCTCATCTGTGAGTTCCATGTGAATAATTCTTAGTATAACAATGTCTGGAATCAAACACCACAATCAACTAATGCTTCCTACAGGTTCTAGACTAATACACTTTTTTTCAGTGAGGAACGGTCTCTACAACTTCCAACCAGCCATTGAATCTTCATTTCCTTGTAGTATTTTCAACACCTTGGGAAACACTACAATTATCTAAAAGACATACACCTCTTCCAAGTACGTGTTGTTGTCAAGTCAGATATAACAGGGTGTAAGGTGCAAACATGGGCTAATTCAATTGAGTTCTGCAATAAGGCATTACAGCGTTGCAGTCTGTTCGTAAGACTCGGCATTCGGTCTCATTTGGTCTCATTCGGAATAATTGAAGCAGCACTAGAAACAGTCAACTATGCATAATGAGCCACCTCAGACCAAACCGTTTCAGATACAAATTACGTTCATATACGTTCACCCTGATGCTCTTTCTGTTATACTCAGGAATGCCAAGCAAGATCTACAGTAATTTATCAGCAAACAGTGAAAAAATTACTACACAACTACTTCATGCAGTAGTTATAGGTTAATGAATATACTGAATTTGCATGGCATTCAAGATGGATGGATTCACTTGGTCAATAGCAATCAATGTTTTCCATCAGTATTGTAGAGATACAGGGATCTTGTTAATTAGGACAACCCTTGTTCTGGGCCAGTAGTACTTGCAGATCAATCTGAGCTTATATGTAAGCTGGCGATGTTTCAGCTACCTAAATAGTTCAACCATTATATTGTAATTGTTAGATGAGAATAAATGATATTTCATTAACATGGAGTAATAAAGTCAATTGACAGACCTTGCTTAGTCATTGCTACACTCCTGACATTGTGACGTATCTCTATAATTTTTGAATTCGACTTTGGTGCCAGCTTGCAGGTTTACTTTTTGGCAGCTCACAGTAAAACACAATATTAACGTATACATTCAAAAATTCAGACACTAAAATTATTCGTATATTTCAGTAAAAACTATATCAGCAACATCCTTTCTACTGTAGCTTTATAATTCGTATGTGATATACACAATTTTCAGTCTTTATAGAGCCATTTAGAGCAATTCAAAAATTTCGCGGAAATTTTGAAATCTAAGAAAAAGAGGATGTCATACTTGGTAATTAAAATTTGAAATCACAAAGAATACTTTTTTCTTTATATTTTTTTTTGTGTAATTTACCTTCGAAAACCAGCTTATATCACTATCCAATGGACTATATATACTAAACAACCCCAATTATACCTTATATTAAGCAAAGAATTAGCTGTTTTGGTGCAGTTTATGTTTATTAGTTTCGGTGATTTCTTAAATCCGATTAGATATAATGTATGGTCGTTCAGCCGCACATGAGTTCGATAAATATTGTGTACTGATAACAGCCACATGAAGTACAATAACGTCGCAGAATACAGCTAGGATATAGACTCAACCAACCTTAAAGCATATAGTAAATCATGTTATATATATATTCGACCTGCTAATACATACTTATTTAGAAAGACCCAAGGCTTCCCTTTGAGATTTGGAACCTGGAACGAAAGGTAATGGATAACTCAAAGAAGAAACTCTAACAGCATGACGGTTTTCACCTTCTTCTAAGTAATCGTTGACTGGAGCATGTTGACTGACTCTGTTATCCCAGATAGCAGAAGCACCTAGTTCAAAATCTTGTCTTTCTTGCCAGTTGAAACGAACTTGGATATCCAAGTTTCTATCATAGACAGAGTTCAAGTAACCCAAGATCACATCAGATTCTTGTTGTTCTAAGCCAACAATTCTAAGACTCATTGAAGGATTAACATTCAAGGATTTCCAACCAGTGACTGGATGGGTAACAACAATTGGATGTTCTCTTTCAACTCTTTTTGCACCACCGAGGATGTTATCTCTTTCGTAGTATTTATGTCCTGAACATTGAACAACTTTCTTACCATCGAGGAATTGTTGTAAGGCTGGACTCAATTTGTCATAAGCTGCATAACCACTGATCCAAACTGTATCACCACCGGTTTGAGGAATTGCATCAATGTGCAAATGAGTAATACCGGCTGGGTTAACTTCATGAACCAAATCAGTGTGGAACCCAGTGAAAACACCTTTAGAGTATTGGGTTTCTTGTAATCTTTTATTGAATTTAGCCCAAACAACAGTAGAACCAGGTAAACCAGGAACAACAGCAGCCATTGGATGTTTCTCAACGTTATCTGAAGAGTAGTATTTACCAATGTCTAATTGTTTTTGAGGAGATAGGTCTTGGTTCTTGAAGAAAACAACGACTCTTTCAGCAACCAATAGAGCTAATTCATCGAGTTCTTTTTCATTCAAATCTTGAATTTGAACACCAACCAGTTCAGTACCGATGTACTTAGTCAAATGTCTGACTTCTTTGACTTTAGCAAACAAAGCTTTCTTTTCTGGATCTGCCCCTTTTCCTCTTTCAATATAGTTTTCATTTGGCTTATCTCTGATCTTATAAGCATCATCTAAGAAGTTTGGAATATGAGATGGTCTTTCTGGATAACCTTTTGATAAGTCAATTCCGTATTTCTCTAATCTCTTTCTAGTTGTTGCTGGTAAGTGATCAGAGTAATCATCACCAAAACCTTCCTTGTATCCGTTTGGGTTCTTCAACTCAACCTGGATGACAGGTGCTTGAGATTGTTTTAGTTGATCGGTATTTGATTGTGTTAGTGTGGTCATGTTCGGCTGCTACGAGATTAAAGAGATAATCCTATAAAGAGATCTACTAGTAGACACGCTCCACACAAAGACAGCGCAAACATATCCTTTTAAATCTTAGCACTTGATTACGAATCACAGTTGATTAGAAATGAAGTCATATTATTGATATCGCCATTACTCCATAATTCACTAACAAACCCGCTTAATTTGACAAAACAGGTAACTTGATCGTTGACATATTTTACTACAGTTAAAGTCCGACGTGAATTACCATAATCAATCCAACTTATTCACTCCATTGTAGGGGATACAAGCGTTCATAATGGCTTCAGACGCAGAATCAAGAATTACAAGCGATTTGATTCTGGGTAAATGGCTACATTAAGGTACACCTTTTAATTTAATTTGATTTTCATATGTGATGTTTTTGATCCGATAACCATTGAGACTCATTGTGGTGGCTGTCTTTTGATATATATAAAAGCTTCTAACAACCAACAAATCAGCCAATACTCTCCTTAAAAGTGGGACCACCTAATCCATAATCACGCTATAAAGAGATGACAAACGATACTGTGCCATTCGGCAGACCACTTCGTGAGAAATATTTTGACCAAGTTGATAGCGATGTTCTTTTAGTGAATAACGGAGCTAATGGTTTGGCACCACGTAAATTAATTGAAGCTGGCTTTCAAAACGTGTTAAGAGACTACCAATGGCCTGATAACTATAGAAGAAACGTTTATCGTGTTGATTACGATGACAATGCCAAAGAAGTTGCTAGAATTGTGAAGACTGATGTGACTAACATAGCGCTGGGAGCTAATGTTACTACTTTGATTAATGCTGTTTTAAGATCTTACAAATTTACAAAAGGTGACAAAATTTTGATTCAAAATAACACTTATCCTGCCATTGTCAAGTCAATTAAGTTCGTGGCTAAGCAATATGACTTGGAGATCGTTGAGATCATTTTAAACTATCCATTAAGTGATGATGAAGTTGTTGAAAAGTACAAGGAAGCTTATGAAGCCAACAAGATCAAATTAAGTATCATTGATGCAGTTAGCTCGAAACCTGGTGTCAAATTACCATATGAAAGACTGGTCAAACAGGCAAAGGAGTATGATGTTTTGTCATTAGTGGATGCTGCTCATGGTATTGGTTTATTGGACCTGGATCTTGATGATCTACAACCTGATTTCCTTGCTTCTGATCTATACAAATGGTATTATACACCAAGAGGTTCTGCCTTCTTATATACCAATCCAAAACATCACAAGTCGATTCACTCATTACCAATTTCTCACTTCTATATTGATGGTGATGCTGTTCTACCAACTGAGGCTCAGGAGAAAACCAGATTTGCTGATCAATTTAACTACACAGGTGCCAATTTGTTAGGTAACTTGATTACCATCAAACAAGCAACTGAGTTCATAGAAGAGATTGGAGGTTTACAAAAAGTGAAAGACTGGAACTTCAAACTAGCTAGAGATGTTGGTGAAGCTGTTTCAAAGTTATGGGGTACCTCAGTGCTAGAAAACAAAGAAGGAACATTATTGAGTTCTCTAGTGAGTGTTGAATTCCCTATTAAAGAAGGAACAGTTATTAGAGAGTCAGATTGGGAAACATTTGATATCTATAAAGTGATCAGAGAAAACATTGAGAAGAGATTGATCAGTCAACAAAGAACAACTGCGCCAATCTTCTATCACAATGGTAAAGTTTATATTCGTTTTAGTGCCCAGATTTACTCAGAGTTGGACGACTATATTGAAGCAGCTAAGAGAATTGAGAAAACCGTTGATGAGTACCTTTCCAGTGAAAGCTACAAGAAGTTCATCAAAGCCTAATATTTCCTAAAGGGTGATTGGCTGTATGGCGGTTTTAATGTACTCAGTGGGGTAGTTTCTATATTGACCGTTGAATACCATATGTAATGATCTCTTTTATCTTTAGAATCAGTAGTCTAGTCTCTTCACACTTTTGAGGCATAATTTCGATATACAATAGTGACTGATGATGTGCGAATGACTGGGGTAATAAAACTCTGGGGTACTGACCACGTTGGTTAAATGACTACTGGGCATTTGCCCTAGACTATTATTTACCCAATTGTTATAGTGATATGTAATTGTATGCCCTTCAAATTGACAGCTACCGACAATGCGCACACCGAATTTCGGAATACGCGGCATTTGCGACAATTCTATTGGCAGTTTTCGGATTCCGGCCATGTGCCGAGCATTTTGATTCCTTCTTTTTCGAATTCGGCAATGGTTACCTAGCGGGTAATACCAGACTCGCTCTACTTAAGTCTTGAACCAAGGTAAATGATGAGTATACACACGTCTGAAAGGACTACTGTGGATATTTTAGTGTTCGTAAAAGAAAGGGATATTCTAGGTAGGGCTAAACCTGAGTATAAAATAGGAGAAGGGTCGTTGTGTTGAGAGTGTTGGGTTCTGAAGGCTCAGGTGCTGTCCACCATAATATCATGTAGATTCCAGTACGAACGCTTCACCTGATCCATGTTCTACGTTTCTTCAGATCAAACTAAAGTGAACCCTTTCTCTTTCTAAAGTATACATGTCTGCCCCTCTTAGTCTTCGGCCAAGGTACTTAGAGGATTAAAGGAGATTTAATTAGTATAGCTCATGACAGAAAGGCCGGTATAATTTCGGACGATTACTGTCCTGGGGTTTTACGTCTCTTGTAAAGAACAAGGACTCCAGACTCAAAGGCCAAATATTACCTTTCAAGGCAACAAATGAGTCTGAAAAGAAGTGCGCATACCTAAACCTGGAGTTGTCAGGGAACATCGGCCAATCACAAGCCCGGAATATGTAAACTAGCTTAGTGCGACTGCGCGAAAACTACGATTTAGAGACATGGCAGAATACTATAGGCACCAAGGTACATAGTAGCGCATACACATTAAAGTTTTTTATAAACTAGCCTCTTGAGCATTGTAGCGAGGATTTCGTTTATAAACATGAATTTCCCACTAACTACCCCATCTAGTCAACAGCAAAGCCAGTGAAGTCAGCGGTTAATCGCAACAACAATGAGACACAGCATCCAACCAAAGTCACATAGAGCTGTGCAGCAGCAGTCACTCAGTGACGACCATGTCCTTATTAGACAGATTTCACAGCTTAACCCTAACCTTCCCAAACCCAAATTACTAAAGTCGTGTATTCGCTGTCGTAAGCATAAGACGAAATGTGATGCACAGGCCAGAGCACCTTCACCATGCTCTTCTTGTTTCAAGAAAGGGTGTGCCTGCAAGATGGACTATGTGCTTCCCCCACAAAGATCAGACAACCTCAAAAATTTGATTTCCCAAGTGGATTTTATTAAGGAGCAGTATGAAACACTTTCAAGCTATTACATGTCCATCGGAGACAAATTAGGTGTTAAGATAGAGACGTTTGAGGATTGGCGCGAGAAGAACTGGACGCCATCGCACTTGTCAACGATCTCTGATGACGAGGGCTCCTATTCAAACAATACAGATTGTCACTCGGAAGCCGGTTCAACTTCCGCTGCCAATAATAGTAACAATGGACCTATGGAAGACAACACCTTAATCAATCTTATCAAATTATCCGATGGGTCCTTCATCTCCATGGACATGCATCCAGAGACTAATCAGCTGGTAATCAACAATCACGTTATACAGATTGACGAGTTTGACAAATTGGTATCGAACTTGCTTGCAAAACTTCATCACATCAATTCTATCTTCCTTACATCTTCTGAGAAAGATGACATCAACGAAACTGATGGTTCCACAAGTGACTGTTCTTCCTCCATATCGCTACCCTCACCTAAACTTTCCAAGAATGATTATGCAACTGCATCAACAACATGGTGTGACTTAAAGTTTGATACCAGATCCCTATTCAAGTCTAACAAGTTCTTCCTTATCATGCTTATATCTTTCTATTATCCACATTTCCAAATCAACTTCCAACTGTTTTTGAGGGACTATTTGATCTCATACTACTCCATCATTGAAACTTTGAATAAATCATCTAATACTTCTACTTACTCTGCTAATCTTTTGATGAAGACCCTAATGAACAAACAATCATCTTTGAGCACTCCATATCCATCATCAAATGTCATAACATTTACCAAGTTTCAACTAAAATGTTTGATTGATTCTGAAATCTTCAACTCTGAGCTCTTCTTGAAGAAACTTATCCAATTATTATTTTTGAACGTTATCATGAATGGTATTGATTCGAACTTGGAAGTTTTCAACCAATTTGTTAAGTTTGTTGAATTAAACATCAACAATAACAGAAAGAAGTTAAACTTTGAGAAATCTGAAAGCTTGAAATTCATCGAAAGATTTGTTCAACTATTGAATCTTTTTCAAACTTTTGATATTACCTCTTCAGACTTAACTGCCTCTTCTCAATACATCACCAAAAAACCTACTAAATCAAGCTCATCCATTCCAAACTCCTTAGCATCTTTCAATATCACTGAACCTCATTTTAATGAAAAGAACTTTGCCAAATTTGAGCAATTAATCATCAAAGACTTTGAATTCTTCCAAATCTCAACATCTAATGATAACTCATTACTAACGATGTATCCTGACTTGTCTGAAATATCCAACATCGATACCACTACTGAAGATGAGCAACTTGATAACATAACATTACAACAAGTTTCATTGTTCAAGAATCCTAACAACACAACCACTTCGATTGATTCAGTATCAACTTCTTCATCATTCAAACATAGACCAAGTGCCACTACCCGCTCTACACCAACAGAATTCAACGTTCATGATTTCAAAATCAAATATAGCAAAGTCATTGATGTTTGGTCTGACTTCTTTGCTGTTTTTGAACCTAAGAATTCTGCATCACACTCAATGAACAATGCAGAGAAATTATTCATTGATGATTTCCTCTTGGAACTAAAAGTTTTAAACACTTGTATCTTGATTTTTAAAGGATGTCAAGAATATCAACCATTGCTACATCAAATTTTGGAGCATTATTCAATCAGTGATTCTTTAGTGAGATTCATCCATCTTTTCAATAATGTCCATAACTTATCCACAAATGAAAAGACACTATTGTCTACTGAAGATATGATTGGCGAGTTTAGCTCAGAAAAAATGCAATCACTTTTTGTCACTATGAGAGATTTGATTTTCAGAAACACAGTGTACAAGGAATCAAGTTCAAGATTGAATGATATACAGGTTATTTTGGAGAATGTTGATTGGAAAAAGGAATCCACAGATGATGTTTTGAGAAAGATGGGTGTTCTATGAATGAAGTTTCATAGGGCTTTTATTATTGCATAATTTATTTCACATCACTTGCATGTTTTGTTTGTCAACGAGGCATACTTGTTACTATTATTATTACTATTATTCCAACTATTATTCACGATGACTGTCATCATTACTATTATTATTTAAAATTTATTATTATTTATTGATGACGTCTATCACTATTTAACGATTTATTCATGTCCCTTTACTTCATTAACTATGGTTAACACCTTGTAGTTCTTGAGCAGAGTTTGGCGATAATGGAGGAAGAACAAAGGAAGGGTTTCTCTTCTTGAAGTCATCCATAGCTTCTTTGTACTTGGTAGAAAATGGAACAGAGCGTGGTAATTTGGAGACGTCAATCACCTTGTACTTCAAAAGTTCTTTTGGAAGGAAATCCTTATAGTTTGATTTTCCAACAAAGATTTTGGTAATCTTTGTGCCTTTAAAATCTAATTTTGTAGAGTCTAGCTCTACATATTTACTCGAAGGAATGTCACAGCAAATGATAGCTAGTTTCATACGCTGATCACATAGTAAGCCTCTAGTGAAAGCAGTAATAGATTGACAGTCAGTAAATACTAATGTGAGATGATCCAATGATGTTGTAGCCAAATAACTAGCTCCAAACAACTCTTGTAACTCAGGTGATCCCATATTATCCCTTAACTTCCTTTTGAAATGGTCTAATATAACCATTTCAGCATCACCTTTCTTATTGCGAACAACCCAAGCATCATGAATCTTATCGGTTGTTACATTCTTCTTAGTAAGTTTATGCTTGTTAGGAATGTAATCAAACATGGCTTCCATGAAATAATCTCTACCCTTCAATTCATTCTCCTTAGGGTTTTTTCTGTATTTCACAACCTTTTCAAAAGTAGCCAGTGACCTAGTGAACTGTGGACTTGCCAATGATTTCGAGAAGGATGTGAATCCAGGCTTGATGATGGTAGTTGAACTGTTCTTGAAAGTTTGATTAAGAGACATGACGTTGAGAGCTATTGTTCCTTCTCAAAATAGGAAGAAAAGAAAAGCTATGGGAAACACATCTAGGTATTATATATCTGTGGACCATGTTTCAGAAAACAGAGCCATATTGCTACCAGATGAGTATTCAAGTTTTCGTTGAAGTATTGTTTTATGCTTGTTTTAAACCTGTTTGAGATTAGTTTGAAAGTACATAGCTCCGAAAACATCGCTCGTAACCCGAATTTTACTTTGTGTCACTTTGATAGAGAAATCTATTTCCAGAGAGGCTGAGTAGATGGAGTTGTTTCAAGATTAAAGAGATGTATACCTTGAGTGGCAGTGCTAGCCAGACCCACTCCGCATGACTTTTTTTATCGTAATATGCAAAGATTAGATTGTTACAGATGTAGATGAGCTCATTGTTTGGGTTTTTAGTGATAACTAGGCCTTAATATAGCCGGTTAAAGGACTCAAGACACGTCTTGAATACAGTCTGAACAGAGTAGATCCACTAATTTCTTGATTACACAAGATATTGAGTACATCTACATGTACAGGTTTTACTCTACAAGATGCTTTTATGGGGAAACAATCTGACCATACAACAGTAATGTCCACATGGCTTTCAATAGAATATGGCGGAGTGCTATCAGCCATCACATAAACCAGTCTACAATAAAATTTAAGTTAAATGAGATTTGATATTCAGTATTGTACACAAAATACCAATTCATGACTTTATAAAAACACAAGAAAACTGCAAAAGGAAATGAGTGACAACAAGGCGTTAAACCAGAATGAGTGTGTCAACATGGACACATAACACTGTAATTACCATGGGAGCACATATTATCACATCGAGGATATCATCAAGACTGATCCAATCAGTCTTATGTCAATAATGACAGAAACACACGAGCAGCTTGATATGGAAATAACCAGTTGATATCGCGATTAGAAACCATGGATTTTGATGTTTTTCTTTTGAAGAGCAAGTTGAGTGGTCAAAAATTCCATAACTTTGACACGTTGATCACCTTGTAATTGGATGACTTCACCTAATTCTTCATCTTTGACAATGTTACCGTTACAGGCAAAATCTTTTTTCAAGACACGTAGAATTCTCTTTAGATCATATTCATCTGGTAAACCTTGGACAGTGGTTAAAGTTTTACGACCGTTTCTTTGTTGGATACGGATATGAATGTAGTTGGTTGGTTGAGTATCGTCGTCACCAGTGTCGGCGAATGGATCTTTAGTTCATGTTAGTTAAAAAGGCCTCGATGAGATGGCAAAATGTTGTTATCAGTAAACTTACCAAATGATTTCAAGTTTTCGATAGAGCTCATATAAAAGTAAGGACTAAGGGGTGCTAGGTAGGTTGCTAGAAAAAGGGAAAGATTTAGAAGTTAAAGAAAGGTAGTTCTTTGTAGATGACTAGCTTTTTATGCGTTCTTGCCTTTTGATTTAGTTACTTGTGTGTGAGCTGCTTTTTGGCCATTTTTTTTAATAAGAGAAAAATAGAACATTTCGAGCGGTAGAGACACGTTTTCTCTACAATTACCGCGAATTCGTGATGCACAAAGTGTCGCAACGCGGTCAACATGATTGTGGCTATGCATAAATATCTTTATTGGGTAATTTCCCAATCTGGAAACACCAATCAGTCTAACCGCAGTATTCCACAAGAAATGAAAAAACAACATCAGTTTGATCAAGATACACCTCCGATCTCTGGTTGAATAAACAAAGATATCGAGAGTTTCCAGCGACGAAGATTATCAATTACTGCTGCTAAGATCTCAAGGTATGTCAGAATGAGTTTTATGAGCACAAAATAGTTGAATTGGCTCTTGCAAGGGTGTGGTTGTCTTCATCCGATAAGAGCAGTAACCCCTATCGACACTAATCACATTGCTCAAGTCCAACACAATCACCGACGAATAATACTAACACTCTACAGATTCTCGATGTCCAAAACAATCTCGGAGTCAGACTTAGCTACAAGTCTTAGAAAGGCAACATCGGTCGATGAAACCGCCCCAAAAAGAAAACACGTCAGAGCTTGTATCGTCTATACATGGGATCACAAATCCTCTAAAGCATTCTGGAACGGATTAAAAGTCTTACCAATCCAAGGTGATGAAGTCCAACTTTTCAAGGCATTGATTACCATACATAAAGTCTTACAAGAAGGTCATCAAACAGCTTTACAAGATGGTGTTAGAAACTTAGATTGGATCGATAGTTTGGGTAGATCTATTCATGGTGATGGCTTTAAAGGTTATGGTCGTCTGATCAAGGAATACGTTCACTTCTTGCTACGTAAATTGAGTTTCCACAAAAATCATAGAGGTTTCAATGGTACCTTTGAATATGAAGAATATGTTTCATTGGTTACCGTTCAAAACCCAGATGAAGGGTATGAAGCCATTTTAGATCTAATGGCATTACAAGACTCATTGGATGATTTCCAAAGACTGATCTTTGCATCAATCTCACACGATAGAAAATCAGAATGTAAAATCTCAGCTTTGGTTCCTCTGGTCACTGAATCTTATGGTATCTACAAGTTTATCACCTCAATGCTTAGAGCCATTTACCGTTCAACTCAATCTGAAGATGCCTTAGAACCATTAAGACAACGTTATGATTCACAACACGATAGATTATTCGAATTTTACGCTGACTGTTCTTCAATCAAGTACTTGACTTCATTGATCACCATCCCAAGATTGCCAGAAGCAGCACCAAACTTATTCATCAAGGACGAAGATGATGAAAGTGACATTCAAAGACCAGTCTCAAGACAGACCAACCAATCTGTGAATACAGCAACTGCAACTCCAGAACCTATCTCAGAACAAGCAACTGCTGCACAATTCCAACAACCAATTGCGGTTCAACCTACCGGTGTTGATTTCTGGAATACTCAGCAATCCGTCTATGAAGCTGAACAACAAAGACTTGCCCAAGAACGTGAACAACAAGCTTACCTACAACAACAGTATGCTGAACAACAACGTCAACTCTTTGAACAACAACAAGCACAACAAGCTGAACAACAAAAATTGGCTCAAGAACAACTATATAGAGACCAACTACAAAATCAGGCCCAAGGACGTGTCGCCGAATTAGAACGTGACTTGTTAGCTTTGAGAGGCCAATACGAGCAAGATCAACTATTACTTCAACAGTACGATCAAAGGGTAAAGGCACTTGAGAGCGAAATTCAAACAACTACAGAGTCTGCTACTCAACAAATTGGTTCTAAAGATGAGCTGATTGCCAACTTACATGAACAGATTAACTTATGGAAGAACAAATATGAATCACTAGCAAAGTTATACTCACAATTGAGACAAGAACATTTGAACCTATTGAACAAATTCAAAAAGTTACAACAAAAAGCTGCATCTGCTCAAGAAGCAATTGAAAAACGTGAAAAATTAGAGAAAGACTTGAAATCTAAGAACGTTGAATTGGCAGGTTTGATCAGAGAACGTGATAGAGTTAGATTAGAACTAGAAAAGATCAAAGGTGGAAAAGATAGTGAAATTGATAAACTTGAACTTCAAATCAGAGATCTGACCTTCAAACTTGACAATTCTGAAAGAAGTCAATCTTCAAATCTATCCTCCATTTTTGCTCAACATAAAAAGGAAATTGATGAGTTACAAGCAAAACTGACTGAACAATCCAGATCTTTCAATCCAGATCTCGAATTAAAACTGAAAGAAAAAGAAGAAGAATTAGAAATTGTTCAACAAACTATGGATGATGCTTTACAAGAACTTGCTAGAGTTCAACAAGAAAACGACTCAGCTATTGAAGAACAAATCGATCAAGTCTTGACAGATCATCTAACCAAACTAACAAGCTTAGTTGATGCTATCTTGGCCAGTGGTGTTAAAAGACTTCAAGACTCTTTGTACGAACTAGATTCACCAATGCAAGCTGGTAACCAAAATTCATCCCCAGAATTCTTACTATCTGTCATCGAGAAAGCTTCATCATCTGCTACTGAGTTTGCCAACTCTTTCAATGATTTCATTGCTGATGGTCCAAATGGGGATCATTCTGAAATTATCAGATCAATCAATGACTTCACCTCCGCCATTTCAGATGTTTTACTAAACTCAAAAGGTATTACTAGACTAGTGAAAACTGATGAACAAGCCGATACTTTACTTGATTCAGCAAGATTAACAGCTCTAGAATCCGAACATTTCTTCAAATCATTACTATCCGAATCTTTGAAAGGAACCGAAGAAGAGAAAACCGATGTTGTTATCAATGGTAACTTGAATGTTCAAGAGAGTCTTCAAACTTTGACTGAACTAGCTGAAGAGCTTGTTCCAAGAACCATCATTAAACACAACTCTGATGATTTGGGTGAGATTGTTGAAAATGAGTTGAGCTCCGCTGCTAATGCTATCACAACTGCTGCTTCTCACTTGAACTCCCTTTTGACCAAAGCACAGGATCCAAGTATCTCTCAAATCGATTTCGAAATCAACAAAGCCATTCTTTCAGCTGCCATTGCTGTCACCAATGCTATTGGTTTATTGATCGAAGCTGCTATCGCATCACAAGCTGAAATTGTTGCTCAAAACAAAGGTTCAACCACCAAAGCACAATATTACAAGAAACATAACAGATGGACTGAAGGTTTAATTTCTGCAGCTAAGGCTGTTGCAGGATCTACAAAGATCTTGATTGAAACTGCTGATGGTGTTTTGAGTAATAAAAACTCTCATGAACAATTGATTGTTGCCTCCAATGAGGTTGCTGCATCTACTGCTCAATTGGTTGCCGCTTCTAGAGTCAAAGCCACATTCTTGTCAAAAACTCAAGATAAATTGGAGAGTGCTAGTAAGTTGGTCTCATCAACCTGTAGAGATTTGGTGAACCAAGTCCAAAGCATTTTAACTCAAAGATCTGGTAATGACAACAATGAGATAGATTATGCCAAGTTATCAAACCATGAAAATAAAACAGTCGAAATGGAACAACAAGTTGAAATCTTAAAATTAGAGAATGCATTGAACGCTGCGAGAAAGAGATTAGGAGAAATTAGAAAATATGGCTACAGAGATGGTGATAGCGACGAAGAATAAATATGAATTCACAGGAAACCTTGATCTCATCTCGAAATATCATGTAGACTTACTCCGCATACGTTTATTGGTGAACCAGACACGGACCTGAAGAGGAGTTAATCCACATTTCTCTGCAATAGCTTGTCTCTCTTGGCTGTTAGGCATTCTCTTTGCTTCGAAGACAGCCTCTAGGAATCGTTTCGAGTCTTTGGAAATGGATGCCCTCTTCTTCGAAATCTGTGCATCAGACTTAACTAGTAAGCTATTTTTTGGAACTTCTCTTGGTGAGGATTGTGCACTGTCATATACTTCTTGATCGTTGGAGTTGGTATCACTACTCGACTCATTGCGGGCAACTTGAACAGATACAGAAGAAATGACGAATTCCTGGCCAGACGAAAAAACCGACTGACCCTGTTGTTTTCTTGCATGATATATCTTTTGAATGTCAGAATCCAAGAGATCTTGATATTGTTTAACCAGGTCTTCTTCTTCAAGTTCTGTTTTATTCTATTTAGATTTGTTAGTCAAGGAAACAACAATTATAAGAGAATCTTTTAACTCACAATAAGGTTGCGCAGAGAAGCCTCATAAACACTGATTTGTTCTTCTACCAATGGCCTGTAGTTGGGTGGAACTTTTGAAAGTGTTTCGTTTCTTCTGAGTGGGTCAGCGATCTTGGGATTTCTGCATTTTGACAGCTTTCTCGGTTCTGAAAACCTTGACGAAAAGTCTTTAATGGACTCTATGTGGTTCATAGCGTGCTTGTACTGTGAGTTCAAATTTCTTTGCTGTAGCATCTCGCTAGTTATATGTTGATTTTGAGCGTTGAAAAGTAATAATCCGATTTTATTGTTTCAGATCTTTCTTAGATCTAAGTACATAGGGGTCACATTTCCTATAACTGTTTTGGATAAATGTTTAGATTTTGCGGAAATAGTCGCGAATATTTTTTCGCGAATACTTCGTATTTTGCTAAAACTCGCTTATTGTGAAGCGCACACTTGTTTCATGTCAACCGTTAGCCCCAAATCGTGAAACTAATAAATAGCGTTTTAATAAATTTATCAAGAACCAGTCCATGACGCCCAAATGTCAACAATATATTTGTTATGATCTGGGAAGATACAGATACTCATATTATCAGTAGTATATCCTTCATTGCTGAGAAAGCTGATGTATCCTACCACTTAGACAAGAGTAGGTTTCCTGCCATCAAGAGATCAGACAAGGGTCTTCCCACAATCAGTGTGAGCCAGCTCATCTACAATGCATCCAATGAAATTCCTATCCAAACTGTAAAAGATATTCCTCGCCCAAGAAATATGTTTATCCTGGTCAGGTCAATATTAAGCAAACTTGTTAGAAAGCAAAAGATTAGCTCTAACGACGATGTTTCAACTATAGTCTCAATTGTGAGTATCAGTTTTTTTGTTACTTTTGAAATTTACTAACGAAGACCGAAAGGCCTGGAAAAAACATACAGGGTATTTCAAGGAATACTATCATTATCTCTCCTTTGTTGAGGATATTTGGCATGAGACGTACTACCCATCTTACTGTTACCAACCAAAACAATATCAGTCGTCTCCTGGATATATTGATCCAATTTTACAAAAGCACAAGCCACAAAACCAAGGTGAATCAGTCTTCTCACTGAGTCCACAACCTGTTGCAGCCCCTGTACCTAATCCAGTGCATAATATATTGTCGTTTAGTACTGACTTAAGAACATTATTATATGAGTTGCTTCAACAAAAACCATCAAAACCTCCCAGGTCGAGTGCAACACCTGAACCATCTTCTTTTAACAGCAAAACCATTGGCAGGTTTAAGGTATTTGATGGAGAACAGAAGGTCAACAAGCCCATGAATAAGAGATCAAAGAGGGCCAAATTACAAAGTAAGATGAACTTAATAGCTTCAGACTTGTCACTCATGAGCAGCTATGAGGAAAAGATCCAAGATGTTACTGTTGATTATCAAAAGATGCAGTAACATGATATTTAATAATTCTTAGAGACACTTCCATTTATCTATATAGTTTAGATGATGTATACATATTAAAGGACAATTTTAGATTTAATTTCAGCATGTTAAAATGTTGTATGTACGCATTACGTCCTCAGGTGATATACTGGGATGAGCTACTAGCTACTAGTAAATTATTGGTGTCAAGTGAGATTTCGAGGTGTATTTAGTTGTTCTTCTCCACAAAACTGAGTAGTGAACAATAGAAAGAGCCCCGGGGTATCCAGTGACATATTATACACCTTTATATACTACATAGTGTATTACTATGTCTATTACTATGGCATTATGCACTGAGATTTGTGAGTCGTCCGCCATTGTTGAGTTTATCCTATTCTTTCCGTTTTAGTACAAACCCGGGTAAAATTTTTTTCTTCCTATAACAAGGCAGTTTATGTATGAATCAATGTTGTAGACACAAATTTATTTATATTCTCTGAACTTCAGTGCAGTTACTTCCAAACTTACCACACAGGTCTTCTCAGTACCCTGAAAGTACAGTTCATCCCTTAATTTTAGTTCAGCCAGACCCTTCATAGAGCTTGCATACGGCTGGATTCACTTTAATACCTTAAGCATCATCGCACTTAGTTATATATAAAACAATAGAGTGAACAAACTGACAAAATGGCTACCACTATAACTGACATCGACACCCAGAAAACCAGCATAGCCAATAAGGTATCCATCACCACTCCACAGAGTGAAGTAAATCAACACAAACAAACCCCTCAACAAAAGTGGCCTTTCTGGTATGGGGGCTTCGGTGGTGGTGTGGCATGTATGGCTACTCATCCATTAGATCTTGCTAAAGTTAGACTACAAACTGCTCCATTACCAAAACCTTCTCTTTTCCAAATGGCATTCTCCATCTTTAAGAGTGATGGTATTCTTGGTATCTATTCTGGTCTTAGTGCTGGTTTACTAAGACAAGCAACATACTCATTAACAAGATTTGGTGTCTACGAGTACTTGAAGGAAAACTTTGTTCCTCAAGACAAACAAAACTCCATGTTATACTTATTACCAATCAGTATGTTCAGTGGTGGTGTTGGTGGTATTGTTGGTAACCCTTCAGATATCGTCAATATCAGAATGCAAAATGATACTGGTTTACCATTGGATCAAAGAAGAAACTATAAACATGCCTTTGATGGTGTTTCTCAAGTGATCAAGAATGAAGGTGTGGGTGCCTTATTCAGAGGTTTGGAAACAAATTTGGTAAGAGGTGTGCTAATGACTTCTTCTCAAGTTGTTACCTATGATATCTCTAAAAACATTCTAATTGAAACTTTTGGTATGCATAAAGACTCTAAATTAACATTCTTTGCTGCTTCTATGTGGGCTGGTTTAGTCGCAACTACTATCTGTTCACCAGCTGATGTCTTAAAGACTAGAATCATGAACTCAAGTGGTACTGGTGAAAGTGTGATTCAAATCTTAACCCATGCTTTGAAACATGAAGGTCCAAGTTTCTTATTTAGAGGTTGGGTTCCAAGTTTCGTTAGATTAGGTCCAAACACAATCATCACATTCTTAGTCGTTGAACAATTGAAGAGTTTGAAAGTTGGAGTATAGATAATACAATTGACGTTTTTGTCTACATCATGAGGGTTTTCATTAATCATTGAATTTTTGTTGTGTATATACAAGGAACCACTTTTAATGTAATATTTATTTTCCAGAAACATGTTTAACCATAAGATCTTTTAAGAATCCTAGTTGATTAACTGCATTCAATCCAAAACTTCTTAGTGCAACAATAGGTTCAGCTGTACATGAATATAATTTATGTAACTTATCAACAACTCCTAGAAGTAAATTATTCTCTGGGAATCTTTCAGCCCAGTATGGTTCAAGAACAAGGGTATTACCAATATCTAAACCTCTTTGTAAACCAACCTCAATAGCCTTCACTAATGATTGAACATCTCCCTGACCCATGTTCAAACCTTGTCCTGCTAATGGATGTGTAGTATGAGCAGCATCCCCTACAAGTGCAATTCTTTCAGAGACATAACTATCAGCATGTGATAATCTCAATGGGAATCTAGCTCTTGAGTTTTCATCAATTGATATCACTTTAACAGGGAATTTCTCATCTAATTCATCTTCAGAAAATTTAGATTGTGCTAAGTTTAATCTCCATTCAATATCTTCAATCAAACCTTCAGTCTTACCTTCTTTGATAGCATTATAGTAATAATTCAGGTCGGTATCACTTAAATAGAAAGCAGCATTAACCAAGCTTTGGAACAATTCAACATCAATCTCAGTCAATAACTTGGACATCTCGATAGTTTGAGACCAAACTAAAGTAGCATGATCATCAGGCAATGGTAAGAAAGCAATTGGTCCATTTGGTAAAAACCTCTGCCATCCGACAGATTGGAATGGTGGATATTCTAATTTCATAGTAGCAACAACACCAAATCTATTATAAAACCATCCTCTTGATTCTATTCCTGAAAATTTACGAACTGGTGAATTGAACCCATCAGCACCGACTAAAAGACGTGTTTTAATAGTCTCACCATTTGAAAGATGTACGATTGGCCATTTGTTCTCTGAATCTTCTGTTATGTCTATAACTTTAGTTTTATCAATAATGTCTAATCCGAAATCAACTTTCGATTGACTCTCTAGTTCTTTGATTCTTTGGTATAATGATGATTGTAAGTTCACATTTTCACACATTGTAGCTAGTTCATCATGATCGAAATGTAATCTAGCATCACTCAATCCTTCAGTGACAACAATCGAATCGTATGGTTGGATTCTATCTTGTTTTATAAACTTCCAACTTCCAATTTTTTCCAAGTAGTCAATAGATTGTGGTGTTAAACTACTGATTCTATTAGTGAATCCTTCAGGTGTATCATTATAGAATTCTTTCACTTTCTGAAGATCAAACCCTTCAATAAGTGAAATCTTCAAGTTTTTGGCAACATTAGAATTCTTTAAAGCTGCTGTTAATGTCAAACCTGCAGGACCACCACCAACAATTAAAACATCAACCACTTTTGGTTCCTTGGTTTCCAATGTTTTTGGAATGGTTTCTGAAACAGTGGCAAATGCCCTTCTGAAGAATCGGGACATCTGTGTGGTATGTCTTCTATCAAAAAAATAGATGTTGTACTTGCTTTTAGTTTTTGGTTTCGTTTGTTGAGGAATCTTTTTCATGTTTTTGTTTAGAGAGCGAAGAGCATCGCTTCAAACCAAACTATCAAAACATGCGATTTTTATCAGATGATTTGAAGATTTGGTGAACAGTTTGAGTAGTTGAGAAGTATGTAGTTAGTTTTATGTAGTTACAGATATGTATACATTAGATACAATAATAGGGTAATTTAAATAGTCAAAAAAATCTGTTTATAATATTACTATTTGGGTAACTATTCAACCTGTAAATCATCAAACAAAACTTGATCCTCATCATACAATTCCTCATCCATTTCGACGTCATTATCAATAAATATCTCTTCATGAGTTGTGAGATCAGAACACTCATCTGAGCACTCAATAGTTTGCTGAACAGTAACATTCTTCACTGACTTGAAATTCCTGGTCTTACTGATATCAAAACCCTCAACGAAGCGTAATGCTTCCTGATAGTAATGATCAAGTGCAATATCAGCAGCTTTCTTCAAAGCAAGTTTCCGCTCTTGTGGAGTGAAGCTTCCACCATACTCTCTGACTCTATCCTCTGCTTCTTCCAATGGCCCATAAAACCCTCTGTCCGTTAATGGAACATAACCTATTTCTGAGTCAATACCGTTATAAAGCATACACGAAGGTGGTGCATAAGAAGTTGATCTTTTCTGTATCGGCTCAGGCTCAGAATGTTCATTTTCAGCAGCACTACCTAGAGCGTTATCAAAAAATCTTTGAACCTTACCATCAACGATTCCATAGGGCGATCCAGCAGGCTTGTCCACGTTAGTTATTCCACTGTATGGGTTTGGACTAGCAGGTGATTCACAAACTGGTGTTGGAAGCCTTCCAAATGGAGTAACGTGTGTTGTAAACTTTGCTCTAGATCTTAAAAGTCTTATTCCTGACTGTGTAAAGATACTTGTGTTTTTACTAGGATATGCCATGTTTCTTATGCTTGGGTTGTAGAATAGCTGAACACAAGTAACATAATAAACGTCGTATTGTTTGGCCTCTTTATATGAATTGAATCATATGTCAAGGTCAGACCAGCTTTCATCGCTTGCTGGAAATGAAACAATCTTCGAACAGTCGTGAAACAGTTGGCTCAAAACATTTGAGCTATTCAGAGACATCTTTATTGATTTCCTAAAACAGATGTCAATGGTCATCTCCATAAATGACACATCGCTTCGTGATATCACCCGAATATTTCTTGAGAATCTATTAGACAAAAGTCTGATAAGCCGTACCAGTGAATACTCAGACTATCATGACTCTTCTAAGCTATTGTAAACTGCTCTTGGAAGAGTTCATAAAATCCTTTATCTTTTTGCTTATATCAGAAAAAACACCAGGGCTTCAAACACCCAATTAGTGGAAAAAAGCGTCGATAAAGTATGACAATCAGAGTCATCACAATAAACTACCTTGAAAGTTACTACTGTTGTTCTATAATTGCACGATATCGACCACGCTTAGCCAATAAGCTAATCAATATACTAGAGTAATCACACACAGTGCTGCCTTTCAATCTGCTCAAGTCTGCTGTTATTCCAGCTCGGACTATACTCAAAAGGTTAGTTTAACCGACATCTTTAGGCATCTTCATTGATATGTACTAACATTGTTCAACAGATCTGTTCATACGATGTCAAAAGACACTGTGCTCATAAACAAACTGCATGTGCAAGCGATAAGTGGGAAGGATTTCTGGAATAGGCCCACAATCCAACCTTTAGAGGTTTCAGTCAATTTACATACCGATTTCAGTTCATCTAGTGAGAGCGATGATTTAAAACATTCATTGAATTATGCTGTGATATCGAGAAATATTAGTAACTTCTTCGAACAGAATAGTAACAAGAACTTCAAATCATTTGACAATATAGCTAATGCTGTTGCTGAAGTCGTACTTGATGAGAAGAGAGGCGGTGGAACTAGTGCCGAAGTCATTATTAGTGGTGCTAAAACCGAGATCAAAGTTGACAAAATTGAGTTCAAAATCAACAGAATTAAAGAACTAGGAGTGGTCACAAAGAACCATACCGTCAATGATAAGATCATAGTGCATAATCTGAAAGTTTCAACCCTCATTGGTGTCTTCACATTTGAAAGATTACAAAAACAGTATGTTTCTTTAAACTTAGAAATAGACTACAACAAGCCTGTTGATGTTTACTCTATCATTGAAGACGTTTACACTTATGTTGAGAACTCAAATTTCAAAACCGTTGAAGCTTTGATTGAATCAGTTGCTCAAATCGTTTCTCAAAGAAGTATTCTAAGAGTTGTTGCAGAGGTACAAAAACCAAATGCTATCACATTTGCTGATGGGGTTGGTGTAAAAGTTGATAGAACACCACAGGACTTCAAAAACTCAACTAAGATCGATGTTAATGCCTCTGCCAATCAAGACTTCAAAGAGTCATTCAACCTTCCTGGTACTTCATCAATCATAGAATCGACTTCTCATGATGTTTATATCGCATTTGGATCCAATATTGGAGACCAAGTTGAAAATATTGTTAGTGCTATTAACCTGTTAGGAGAATTACCAGGAACTAAAGTTCTTGGAACTTCATCTCTATATGAATCTGAACCAATGTACCACTTAGATCAACCGAAATTCATCAATGGGGTAGTCAGAATCACAACATCATTAACACCTCAAGATTTACTTAAAGAGTTGAAAACAATTGAATACGAAGCTTTAGGAAGAACCAAAATCATTGATAATGGCCCAAGATCAATCGATCTAGATATTTTACTTTATGATGATCTGATCTTAAATGAGGAAGACTTGATAATTCCACATATAAGAATGATCGAGAGAACATTCGTTTTACAACCTTTATGTGACTTAATCTCCCCTGAAGCTATCCACCCTGTCACTGCAGAACCATATCATAATCACTTGAAACAACTATATAACTCTGCTACTGATCAATCCACTCAAGCATCCAACTTATTGAAGACTCATGTCCCATTATACAACAAGTTTTTCCAATTTGAACAACCAAAAAGTTTGGTCTTTGATTTGATGAACTATTCCCATAGAACTCAACTGATGGGGATCTTAAACACTACACCTGACTCATTCAGTGATGGTGGAAAGAATGCATCTGTTGATATCGCTATTGAAAATGCATTGCACATGGTGAAAGCGGGTGTTGATATAATTGATATAGGTGGTGTTTCTACTAGACCAGGATCAGTTGCACCTGATGAAAAGGAAGAATGGAACAGAGTTGTTCCTATCATCCAAGCAATAAGATCACATGAAGATCCAAAGTTGAGAGATGTAATCATTAGTGTTGATACTTATAGAGCCTCTATTGCACTTGAATCTGTTAAAGCTGGTGCAAATATCATCAACGATATAAGTGGTGGTTTATATGATGATAAGATGTTTGACGTTGTTGCAGAAACTGGTGTTCCATATATCTTGAACCATACTAGAGGTACACCTCAGACCATGTCTAAATTAAATCAATACACTAACAACGATAATCCAAACGTCTTGGAGTATATTCGTCATGAGGGTAAATCATTGACCAAAGAGGATGAGACTTTAATCAAGGCTGTTTCTTATGAACTTGGTGTGCAATATTTGAAAGCAATCAAAGCTGGTGTTAAAAGATGGCAAATAATCACTGATCCTGGTATTGGATTTGCCAAAGATTTGAAACAAAATCTTTCCATTATTAGAGGAACTCCATTCTTGAAAACATACTCTAACTATGATACAACCACAGAAGATTATGTTTCATTAGACGGGTTACCTATCTTATTAGGTCCATCTAGAAAGAAGTTTATTGGTGCTCTAACAAACGAGAAGATTCCATCTGAAAGAGTTTTGACTACTGGATCTGTCATCATGTCTTGTGTTGGATATCAATCTGATATTGTGAGAGTTCACGATGTCGAAGAAGTAAAGAAGGTGTTGTTGATCGGTGATGCATTGTATAGAGATATCATTTGATAACGTGCATATTTATCCATTTGAAATCGAAATATTATTTAAAGCATCGTAGATCGTCTAGTAGATATAGGAATATAGACGATGATTGAACCCTACATACTTTCCACATGAGAGTTAAATAATATATACGTGAAATAACATAAGAAAGAAAGAAAAAAACAAACGATATAGTTAATTATTATGAATGGTCGTTAAAACATGACGAATCCCCACTTTAAAAGCTTCAAAAAGTATAACAGCTTTAGCACCTTCACACACATACGGACAACACACACATCTTAGTTAGCTTCTTGGGCACAGTCACGAGAGATGTGACCGGTTTCACCACAAGTGTAACAAGTTTTTGGGTTAACATTAATGGCACCACCAGCAGCAGAAGTACATTCTTTAGAGATGTGACCAGTTTTACCACAAGCGTAACATTTGACAACACCAGATTGACAATCACGAGCGAAATGGTTTGGACCACCACATTTGTAACAAGTGGTAGCTTTGTTGTTAGATCTTGGAGCATTGAAAGTTCTTGGTGGTCTTTGTTGAGTTTGGGATTTTGGTTCGGTACAGTTTCTTGAAATGTGACCGAATTGGGAACAGTTGTAACAACGAGCACCTTGGGATTGTTGGGTACAGTCAGTTTGGACGTGACCAACACCACCACAGTTGTAACATTGTTTTTGAGTATTTTGACGTGGTTCTGGACATTCAGTCAATTCATGACCTGGTAAACGACAGTTGTAACACAAACGGGCTTCTTGAGTACAGACTTCAGCCAAATGACCGACTTCACCACATTTGTAACAGGTTCTTGGGAATAGAGGAGCAGCAGCTTGCATATTGTTTATATAGTTATGGTATAACAATGATAGTGGTTCTTTTAACGTCTCATCGAAAAAGTTTTCCTGCAATTTTTTTTATATGTCCCAACTCCGAAAACATGACATATATTACCCGGTGCGATGAGGTAAAAGTCAGCTCAAAGAAACGCTCCTAAAGACATTAACAGCGGTTTAATTTAAGCAGATTAGGACATATATGTGCTTACTGGCTCATATTAAATATAGTTATCTCTTTGAAAATCTCTCTACTAGTCCATTATAGATGCATGACAACTCCATCCATTGTCTTTCAAACTGTTTTTTGATCAAATCGTGATTCACAAAGCTTTACATATTTCGCGAAAAGAATATATTCGCGGGTACTAGGCTAATTAGGTCACGTGATAATACTTACAATATATGTAAATGAAGAGAAATCGTTCATTTCATTAAGTTAATTATTGGATAACTTCAATCTCATCAGTGTCATCAACATCGTATATAGGTTCGTGGTCTGATATGTATTTACCATAGTCCAATGTATCATTGAGACATTTGATCGCTTCGTCTTTTGAAAGAGATAAATCCTTAGCAACGATTCTCCAAACAACTTCACAGGTTAATACATGTAGAACGAATGAGTCTGTAGTCCAGAATTGAACAGTATGGTTCGTCATTGAAGCTTCTTTGATTTCTTTAGCATATTCCTTTTTGATAAGAGACGCAATAAATGATTGTCTTTTCATACCGTAAAACCCTATGGATATTTTGTTCTTTGGAAGTCTCAAAAAGTCACCTCTCGTTAGCATTGAACTTCTTGAATTCTTGCAGACGTCTGATGCATATTCAAAGTAACGTGACCCAATTTTACCATTTAAGATTGAGGGCACACAATCCCAATGCTCAGCAACTTTCTTGGTTAATTCACCTGCTTTGATTGATCCATTGAAGTTCTTGCCTTCATATTTGGCCTTTACAACCTTTCTTTGTTTCAAAGTATTCTGTCTTTCATCCATAACTTCCAAATCGTTATTGAGACCAAGTGATAGATCAGTTTCTTTATCGAGTGTTTTGTCATCGTTGATGGATGATTTTAAGATCTCTGGTTTCCATACTGTAGTCTTTTTGAGAGTAGACAAAAACTGTGCTTCTTCTTCGTCTTCTTTCAAACGGTTGGTAAGTTTTGCAAGTTTGGAGGCTGTAACCCTACTTTCTCTTATGAGTTTTAGTTCATCTGCTTCAAAGTTTACTTTGGCCAACTTTGTTAGCTTTGAAGTAGGTTTTGCAGTGGTGTGAGCGGAGCCCCTTTCCTTATGTTGAGCTGTTCGTTTCTTGCTTTTAGATATATGACTGTCATTGTCTTCTTCCAGTAGGGAGCTAGACTTCCTGGAGAGCGGTTTTATAGCCTTCTTAGTATTATTATCAATTGGTTTTCTCTTAATCTGATTGAGAAAGTCATCTTCGTTATCAGTAGGTTTTATTATGCCTTTTAGCTTCTGGCTCAATCCTCCACCAAGAAGTTCTCTATCTGAATCATCTAGGTACTCATCTGATCTCAACGATGGCTTTGAAGCTTCTGATCTTCTTTCTCGTTCAGAGAGTCTGGATGATGAGCGATGCCTTACGGATTCCAGGCCCGCGTTTGGTTTCGTCACACGATCTCTTGGTGCTTTGTTGTGTTTCCTCTGTCTTTGTGATGATGTAAGGATATTTAGTGGATCATTATTTACGTCTTCCTCATTGAAGCTAGAATTTCCAGAATCACTAAAGCCCTCATTTCTAGTTATACTTTTGAAATTACTCTTTCTCTTGTTTGTTTCTTTCGAGGGGCTGAACACTTGATCATTGAAGGAGCCATCTTTTACAGAAACAGGTGGAGATGAGCTATCCCTGTCTTTATTATTCAGTGATCTGTAGGATTTTGAGAAAACAGGACCTTTCTGTGACAGCGACAGCAGACTCTTCGACTGTGTTGACATTTCGAGCAGTAGCAGCACAACCTTCGCCAGCAACTTCTCTTTTGTGGTAGTGTTTTTGTTATGAAACTGTTGATTTACTTAGTGAAAACTGCGTTCCGAAAAGGGAAATAATGAAAACATCAAGAATTCGCGGGATTCTTCAGTTTCCAAGGACAGTCAAAGACGCATTTTGAACAGTGTTCCAGATACTTCTGCAAGCTTATTAAACTGGGAGAGGCTCACATAGAAAACTCAATTGTCTAAAATGAGCAAGAACAGCGGTGATAATATCTCAGAACTGAAACATGTTCGTCTAGCTGATGCATCTTCTGGTAGAAGTAGAACTGTTCAGGAAATCATCTATTTACAATGGAACGCTCTAGGAACAAGAATCGCCGTGTCGAAGACAGACAAATCGCTAAGAATATGGAAGATTGGCGAAAGAACAACACCGCCTCCATTAGTTATTGAAAATGCACACGAAAAGAGTGTTGAAGGTATCTCATGGAATCCATTAGTTGATAATGTGCTATCCACTGTTGCACTGGATAGATATGTGAAGACCTGGAACGTTGTCAGAGGGGATCTCTTAAAACAGATAGACACAGGTGTTGAAAAGCTATATATACTAGAGTATTCTCCTGATGGAAAGTTCATAGCAGCTGTTAGTAAATCCATTAACGTTGTTGTCATATTAGATGCTTCTAATGGTGATGTTGTCCATAAAATTGAAACAACTGCACCAGTATACTCTATAACGTGGAACAATACATCAAGATTCTTGTTTATTGGTCTTGGAAGTGGATCCATTCAAGTTTATGATTTCAAAGATGATGAATATACTCTCCTGACAACATTGAGAGGACATAGATCTTCCATAAAGAGTTTGAGATTTGATCCAAGAGCTAGATATCTAATTGCGGGAGGTAACGAAGGTGTTGTTTCTATATGGTCACTTGAAGACTTTTCATTAGTGAAAACAATAGCAGAGGTCGATGAACCGATTTATACTGTCGATTCCTCATTTGATGGAAGCTATGTTGGTGTCACATTTGAAGATAATGAGGCATTGAAGATCTACAACATCACAGACAAAAAAGAGATATTGACAGTATCAAGATGTGTTTCTGGAAGACAAACATTCCCAGTTTTCAAGTTTGCGCCTGTTAAGCCTTACTTTGCATATTCAACAGCTACAGGAGAACTTTACCATACACTTCCTGCTAGTGTTGAAACCACTGTTACACCAGCTGTCCGTACTAATACCAGAAGACCAGTAAATCGTTAAGGTTTGAAAGATTACTACATTGTTGGGTTAGAAATATGTTTCATAAGTCTATTTCATCAAATATATACAGTACTTTTTATTATGAAAGCGGTCTCAATCACTCTTTAAACACGAGAAAATAGGAATTCAGTAGCTTCAAAGTATTCTGGAGTAACCAAATCTTTGATTTCTTCTCTTGTTAACCATGCGTACTCAGTTCCAGAAGGTTTGAAAGATCCTGATAGAATGTTTGATTTGATAACAAATTCTCTAGTTAAACCTTCAGCGGATTCTTTACTATCCACTATTTTATCACTTTTATATTTCAAGACTGCAGCTGGTGAACGGGCAACAGTCCATGTATTTATTCCAACACCTCCAAGCTGTCTCAATCCGGATTCAGCAGCTTGATGTAGTGGTGTTTGTTCGCTTAGACTGAATGCAGGTAATTTCCAACCAAGTTTGGAGTCTTTTGTCAATAGGTATAGTGTTCTTGGTAGTTTACGCTCAAGACTCTTGGTGTTGTTTTCTTCATCAGCTTTAGTAATTCTAGAGTTTGGAACAATAGGTCTTGAGATTTCAGACATTGTGGATTCTTCGTAATCATCTTTTGGAACAACAACTTCTTGTTTTAATCTTCTTTCTCTGTTATGGACAACATCTGGGACACCTTTTGGGAAGAAAACACCAGGTTGTCTGGCAACTGGACCTTTTTGGGCTTGAACGAATTTACGTTCAGACAAACTACCTTTCTTGAAGTAATAGTAGTGTGGGAAAGTCCACATTAAACGACGCTCAAGTTCTTCTTGGTAGTTATAGTAGGATTCTTCGAATTTGGTCAAGTCTGGTGTAACGATTGGATTTCTAGCAAGAAGAATAGCTGCCTTGATTGATTCTAGAGGGACAGTAGTGTTTTGTGATGTAGCTGTCGACAGACATCTCTTTAGAGCTAATCATAAAATTGTTAGTTTATAAGAGTTCTAAAATGGGTATTTACCACCCAAATTGGTGTAATATTAGAGTAACATACATTGAAATCTGAGCATTTTTGAGATCGGGTTCGAAGATCAACAAATCGATGAGGTGAAAGGCTCAAAATAGAGAACTGTTTATTTCGATGTCTTCTGTTTTCATGAATTTTTCACTTTTTCATGGTCCCAAAAAACTACCAAAAAAAAAAGTATATCTTACACCGGGTAACTAGCTTTGTAAGGTTATGAGCAATGCTCTTGAACCCATATATTAGTGTTTGAGATATCATTTGTATATTAGTTTGTGTTATCTGGATCTGTTGTTCTGTGGCGAAAGTACAGAGAAGTCTATGGTCTACGAAGAGTAATGCATGTGCTATACTTGGATATATTTTTATTTCATAATATGTATGCAAATGAGTAGTAAAAGTAGGCATGAAAGGCGATCATAATGTCTCCTACTTCCATAACCAGCTATGGTAAGGCTCAGGTATTGAAGAATTATCAGTCAGTATACTTGCAGCAGTGTGTGCTTCATTGTCAAATAGAGTAGACGTATGTGATACTAGCGATTCAGAAGATATATGACTGTTTGTGTCCCAAAATTCTTGTGGACTTAAAAGTTCATTAAACGTTTCGGACAATAAGAAACATGTTTCAGAGTAGTCATCTGTTGTTCTATAGTGACATCTCCCTGATATCTCGTCTTTCTCTTTCTCAAACTTCCTCATATTTGAGTTCTGGTATTTGAAGCTTTTTTTGAGAGCTTTCTCGACCAACTGCTTGAAAGTGGAGTTTACGGTATCTTTTTCTTGTACAAGACCAACCATTATGACAGGACCGTAGTGTAATGTTGAGTGGTCAATTGAGCTTTGGGTTGACTGTTTGAAGCTGTTAGGTCTCGATAGATCGCTAAACTTTCTCTCGGTGTATTTATTGAAGCTGTTAAATCTCACTTTGGAAAAGTTGAATTTAAAAGGATGTATGTTGATGCTTTTATTGAAGAACTGCATTCTGTTAACGAGTTGGCGTGTGTTAAGATTAGTATACCAAGGGTATGAGTGATACCATAGATACCATTGTTCATGATCATTTGGGAAATAGTCGACGATTAAATATGGTGCACTGGATTTTCAGATACATGTTTCACATTTGTTTCAAGTTTTATATGGATAAGTTCATGTGGTTTCAACTTTGAGCGATAGTCAGCTAATAGAGCTAGAAGACAGAGAAGTCAAGTCTGGAGAGCTGGATACTTATAGACCATGAAGACAGTCCCTTGGTAGCTCAATTTATTGGCTTAGAGACGTACTTATTTTACACATACTCTGTTGTGTTCACTTAACAAATAATCTTGTTGATTTTTTTAGATTAAAGGGCTACATACAAATTATTAACTATGGTAGCAAAGTCTTTGATTGTTTGAAACACCTATCTACTGTTTATGTGTTTGTAAGAAAGCCATCAAGTTAGACAATCCAGCATCAGGAGCTGGTGCAGCAGCTTGAGGTTGAGCAGCAGGAGCAGGAGCAGCTTGACCTTGAGCACCGAATAAGTTAGCCAATGGGTTAGCTTTGTTGTTACCTTGCATGAATGATGGTAAGTTGGATTGGTTTAATGGATCAGTGTAAATATCATCAGGTTCACCAGGTTTGGTGGATCTTGGACCATTTCTGGAACCATCTGTTGGCATTTTTTGTGAAATAGCTTTAGATGAAATACCTTCACCAATTTCAATATCTGGTTCTTCCATGACTAAACCAGAAACTAGTGGAGTATCACGACCAATACCACCCCATTCAGCAGCATTGACCCAACGTGTATCAGCATCTGTTAAACTTTGAATGGCGATAATACTTATACCATGTTGGTAATCACAACATTCACGTGGACCGAAACCAACACCCCAACGAGTTCTTAGGTTGTATTGACCATTCTTGTTGAAATTAGCAATAACATTTTCAGCTTCTTTTCTTGAGTAAACTTTAACGAAAGCATGCTTACGTTCGTTGTTTAAAATAACACTTTGAACTTCAGCATATGGTCTTAGAATAGAAGATAATTCTTGGTCTGTCATATGGTTTGGAACACCACCAATGAATAGAGTACGACTTAAAACTTTGATATGACCAGCTGGGATTGAAGGATCTTGGGAAACAAATTTTTCTCTGTAATGTGGAGTACCTGGTAAATTACGTTCACCAATGACATGTCCTTGTGGAGGCAGTTCCCTCTTGTTACCACCTCTTCTGTTTGGAGAACGAGATCTATCACGACCTCTTCTTGAATAACCACCATCTCTTTCTCTCACACCACCATTTCCAGATTTATAACTTCTGAAAGCATCTTCTTGAGAAACACCAAGACCACCTCTGAAACGGGAGCGACTGCCAGAACGATCATCATCACGATTTTGTTCGTAGGATGAGCCATATGAAGGAGTAGCGACAGGAGCAGGAACAGCACCTGGAACAGCACCTGGAACAGCACCTGGTAATTGTGGCATTGGTGGAAGTTGACCAGCAGCTTGAAGTTGTTGTAACATCTGTAAAACCATGGCTTGTTGAGCATTTGGATCTTGTAAGTTTGGTAAAGCTGGTGGAGCTTGACCTGCTGGTTGAGGAGGAGCTGGTGCTGAAACACCGGCTAAGGCGCTAAGACTTGCTAGAATTGCATCTGATGATTGTGGGACTGGAGCTGGAGCTGGTTGAGCTGGAGCAGCAGCAACTGGAGCAGATCCAGCGGAAGAAGGATAATGTTTAGCTTTGATGGAGTCGATAGTAGCGGTGCTGAAAGTACCAGATTTTTTCCAGATATCTAACAATTTACTAACTTTCTCTTTCAATTCAGGAGACAGAGTAGGGATAGTAATATCAACAGCTTCTGAGATGATGGTACCGAATTTGTATACACCGTGTCCGTAAGTACCTTCTGGTGCGTCGGCGGAAACAGACTCGCCTTGTTTCGAAGCACGATCTTTATAGTTTCTAGCAATGGAGTCAATGATATACAAGGCACCTAGTTTATGAGAATCCTGTATAGTTTTCAAGTTTTCAAATACTTTATCAACAAAGAAAGACTCTGAAGCAACATTATTACCAGCAATTTCTGTTAATTTCTTAATACGACTACCAGAGATACCACTTTTCAGACCTTTAAATTGACCAAGAACCTCTACGAATTCTTCAGTAGCGGTAGACATTGTTTCTAGTACTTGTGTCTCTTTTTATGTTCTTTTGATTCTTTTGGGTTATGATTCCTTTGCTTTACAATTACTCTTACTGAGTTACTGTTGTTACTTTTTGTTTGTTGACTGAGGGGGTTTTTGTAATACTGTCGAAGGACTATCAAAAAAGACTAATTTCCAGAGGGATAAAAGCAGTATAATTTATTGACGATGACGACACAAATAGATTCCACTTAGTTCCAGAACTCAAACGCTTCAAGTTCGATTTGATGTTTTGTTCGACGTTGTTTATGTTTTCGAAGGCGGTTGTTTGTTGTTTATTAAAAACTTTTTTTTCTCGATGAATTTTATTAAAACTACACCTGGCTGGCAGGACTCCGCGAAAATTACTCAGTTGGGTGTTAGCGTAATCAGTCTTAACAAGTTGATACATTGTTCAAGCAGCTTGGTTTTAAGAATGACTCTTGATGATGGAAGAAGACCTGTGCTCATCTAAATTGCTGTTCTACTCACTAATGTGTATATAGGAAATGGTACGATGGCCTGGAATATGTCTGATATCAAGTAGGGTCATTCAGGATGTCGTTTCTGCAGCTCAAACAGTTCAACTAACCCATGAATACAAACGAGTCATGATCAATAGAGGTCATGGTCGGTCGTCGGTGCCTGATTAGGAAGGTCAATTGCGATAGTGATATCGTTCTTTATTCCTTATTTCTTAGGTATTGGTTGGTGTTAGACGGACACGGGAAAATAAAGTTCCCAGTTCATCGCTAGTACCCTGGAATAAGAACATATGCTATGTAGCATGTATGCATGTGTTAGGTATAAGTAGACCGTCTCCAAATACACGATATTGCTTTCTACAGTTTTGAAAGACTTTAATTAAGGGTCAAGGAGGCAACACGGCAAACTGATAGGTTATAAGATCAATCTGATTAAATCAGTAGGCACTACTATACATGACTATACTTCTGATAGTTACAGTGATTTTCATCTTTTGAGCACAAACCACATATAACGGGGTTCTAATGAAGATATTACCCGTTAATAATTGGACCGCGTGCCGTTTCCCTATACTCAAGATGCCAAGTACCAAGAGTTAGTAGTAAGCAGGTCCATTCCTTCTCTACTACTGATCGAAACGATATAACCAAATCTGTCAAATCTCTTGGTGTTTGTACCAATTGATATGATATAACGTTTGAGAAACTATGAAGGACCGTTGAGCTCAATAAACAGATATTGATCCATTCTGCGGTATTTGTTGTATACCTGATTTAAGGCTCTAACTAACGATGGGTCACACTGCTTCAGTTCTTACTGTAAACACACAATAATGTCTCGTGAGTTGATACCCTGCATCTGCTGAAAGATCACCTGAAACAACTAAGTAGACCCGGAATTGAAATAGCCTCTCCTGTTACTAGCTGATGGGTATGTTTGGTTCCACACTTGATTAAGATTTAGACTTGTACGATGTGACCGGCAATATAAGAACCAATTAGCATGCGTCGTATAAAATGATATGCCTCAATATGGCCGTTTACAAACCCCGACAAATGGAGTCTATAATTGAAAAGCTGAAAGATGCTGAAGGAAACCTACAGAGTGTTTGAGGAGTATATTGGTCACTCTATGATCTCCATGGGATTATACTATACGTCCTTCCAATTTATACAATCTTCAAGCTGTTGCTACCAATAACTTCAAAGCTGGCAATAACTTGGAGAAATTAGTAAATCTACAATTGCAGTTCCACCAAATTAGGAATTACATGTAGCTTCAGGGTACCGTGCCAGAGTCCCTGAACAGCCGTCGCCAACTTCCTAAGGACAAATGCATAGTTCTACAGTGGGTGGCTTTCTTTTATTGTCGAATAGGTTACGGGATTTGATTTCTCGAAAAATTTAAGCTTAATTTCCATGAACAACAAGAGTTTAGTTGTATAAATGTCACTTCACTTTGCACGGGTGTCGGCTCCTGCTAATCTATATATTGTGCATGGTACGAAGTATATGAGAGACTGACTGTAAGTACTTCATAGTCCATGTTTAGCAAAATGAATAGACGCACAGGTGAAGCCAATCACAGTCTGTTAAAAGGAAATCGATGTGCAGATCATGCATCTTTCACTATTAAGTTTTAAGCTTAAGAGTTGGTAATTCATATCAAACACAATAGCATACAGTAGGTATCTCAATGATTCAGATTTCAGAGACCGCTATCTTATTATAAATAGCGGAAGATCCCTATATCATGATACAACGGGCTCTTTCCAGTTTCTTTAGATCTTCCATTTTGATCTAGCTTATCTGATCAATCAGTCACCATGAGGCTTCAGATATATATACTCTTCTTAATAGGCTTACTAAATCAAGTTACGGCCTATGGTAGCTCACCCGCTAAGACAGAAAAGTTAATGGTAGCCTCCAAGACTATTCTTTGGGGTTGCAAAGCTGGTTTGGATCAATTCAAATTTGGTTATGGATACGAACGAGTAAAGAAAGGGTTAGGTAAGAAGTACTATGATTCATTCTGTGGATATGAACCTTCTGTTGCTACAATGACTATTTGCTTTGCTCAGAAGTTTGGTGCCTACACTTCCGACTTCAACAAATCTTTGGATTCACTCGCTTTGAGTTGTCGTCTATATGATTCAATGGAATATTCTCGTTCTGATCTATTCAGTATCTATGAGAATGGTACTAAGTACGTTTTGGACAGAGACCCTAATATAAACTACACTGCGGTTACATTGTACCAGCCAATCAAGGTTAACATGAAAAAAGTGGCTCCAACATTCAAATACTATATGGAAGTTGATTATAACCTGGATAAACCTTCCACATTTGCTGGTATCATGTATTTATATTTTGTTCTTGTGTTCATACTCCATGGTTTCGCTAACCTTATTAAAAGAACTGGTCTCCATACGAAGTTCAATAACAAACTTATCAACTGGTTTAGAGCTCATATTTCTATCCCTGCAACTTTCAATAACCATCATACTGAGTCAAAAGTGTGGTTCAGATACATATCTACATTGATTCCAACTAGAGTTGAATCCATTGTTGTTTTCCTCTTCATATGTTTAAATGTCTTGTTAACTACTATTAACTATGATCCCACTGATACAATAGCTTCGGTTGAAAAGGTTCTCTACAGAGACATTGCCAACAGAACTGGTCTTATTTCATTTGGCTTGATTCCCTTGCTGATCATCTTTGCCGGTAGAAACAACGTACTCACAAGCTTGACAGGTATTCCATACACCAGTATGATCCTCTATCATAAATGGGTTGCTAGACTAATGTGGATACATGCTGTTATCCATAGTGCTTGCTGGACCGGGTATGCTATTGCATACAACACCCTTCATTCGTACTTCCTGAAACCATATTGGGTATGGGGTGTAGCTGCAACCATTATTGGAGGGTTTATTTGTTTTCAAGCCTTTCACTGCTTCAGAACAGCTTCCTATGAAATATTTCTGGCTATTCATATTGTGCTTGTCATTATGTTTATTGTTGGTTGTTGGTGGCATTGTTACGACTATGGTTGGTTGGAGTGGATCTATGCATCTTGGGCAGTATGGATCTTTGATAGACTGGTAAGAGTAATTCGAATGGCAGTGTTCGGTATTCAAACAGCTGAGATCGAAGATGTTGGATACGGTATTCTTAGAGTTACGGTCCCATATAATAAATGGTTCAGTTCATTCCCAGGCTCATTTGGTTATCTATATTTCTTCACAAGATCAACTTTCTTTCAATCTCATCCTTTCACAATTATTCAATCTGTTCGTCAAGAGAATCATTTGACTTTTTATATCAAGACTAAGAACGGTATCACTAAAAAGATTCAGGAACAACTGAAGAATTCACAAGATGGGAAGGTTCAAATGAAGGTTTGTGTTGAAGGTCCATACGGCCATAGAGCCCCTGTTGAGAAATACAATAAAGCTTTGTTCTATGCTGGAGGTAACGGTATCCCAGGATTATACTCTCATATAATGGATTTATCAAAGCGAGGAACTTCTTCTAAGCAACAACTGAAACTAGTTTGGGCAGTAAGAAGCCTTGAATCGTTAGGTTGGTTTAGTGAAGAGCTGAAGACACTACTCGAAACACCTGCTGAGGTAGATATCTACATCACTAGTGGCGGAGCTACTTCAGAGACAATGGGTACGAAATCTTCCGTATCATCAGACAAACAAAAAGGTTCAACCACAGAAGGTTCAGATAATGAGAAATCCATAACCACTGAGAAGTCTTCTAGTGAACAAGGCTCCGAGGTCTATAAAAGTCTTCAAGGTAGAGTCAACTTTCATTATGGAAGACCAAATATTGATGAGTTGATATTGAAAGAATTCACCGAAGAGTATGGTCCATCTATTGCTGTGATGAGTTGTGGTGCTCCAAAAATGGTGGATCAAGTAAGAACTTCCGTTGCTAGACACCTACAGAAATCCAAAGGTCGTGTTGACTTATTTGAGGAGCTTCAAGTATGGTAATGGGTACAGTTATTGAATATCCTCTTCCATCCTTCAAATACATCACTATATTTATAATCGTTATTATTATTTTGTCGAACCAACTTGTCAGTAGCATAATCATGTAAATCAAAACAACTGCTTTCGTCACTTCTACAACATGTATCTCATCACATCAGTAGCCATCTATTATATTATATTTACTTCCAGCTGTAGACACAAACTATATATCAGAGAGCTATGTCCCTAAATAGCAGTGTTTTTGATTAAAGATGCAAGGTATTCATCATGTAGTTTCTTTTGATTATCATAAGCCTTTTGTAATTTCTTCTTTGCACTCTTGCTGACTTCTTCACCATTTTTGTCCTTTGTAGGTAGTCCATTTTCATCCCATTCTGAATATTCAGCAGTCTTGAATAAATCAGATGGTGCAATCTTGGCTTTCTCTAATCTAGCTTTTTCTTGTTCTTCTTTAAGTTTTTGTTGTGCTAGTTTTTTAGCTTTCTTTTCGGCTTCACGTTGTTCTTTCTCTTGTTGAAGTTTCAAAAGTTCCTCCTTTTCAGCAGGACTTAGGAATTTAACTAAAGCAGCTTGACCATCAGTACGATCGTCCAATGACACACCAAGTTGTAGTAAGTCATGGTTACGAATACTGTCAGTAGCATTTAAGAAGTCAGAGTATGGAGCTTTGGCAATAGCTGAAGCACGAACTTGATCTCTGAAAGAAGATAAAACTTTAACAAATGGTAAAGCAATATCTTCAATAGAACCAGAAGAAGATCCATTAGCACTGGCGTCTTCCCAACCGAGTTTATCTGAACGTGATGGGAAACCTAGAATATCTAGAGTTTTAGTAATCCAGTATGTGACTTGTAGAACAGGGTTGATTCTTAGTTCACTACCACTGTTGACAATGTATGAGTTAGTTTTGGTGACAAGTTCGGAGATGACTTTGATGGCTTGTGGAGTGGACAAGTTATCACAGAAAGCAGCATGAACTGCATCTCTAGCTTCTTCAAGATCTTTCAAAAGTTCTCTTTCAGATGAACCAAGTTTCTTAGAAACAATAGTAGATTTAATCTTTTCTTCGTAATCATTGTTCAAAGCTCTAACATTTTGGAAGAACTTACTCAATGAACTTTCAAATGATTTGACTTCACTAATTAAACTTGATTTGAAATCTAGTTGATTATTCCATTGTGATGAAGCGAATGCAAGTCTTAATTGACGAGCAGAATATTGATCCAAAGCTTCTTGTATAGTGATGAAGTTCTTCAAACTTTTACTCATTTTTTGTCCTTCGATATGTAAGTGACCAGTATGTAAGAAATAGTTAACCCATTGTTTGTTATCAAAACAAGCTTCGGATTGTGCTAATTCATTATCATGATGAGGGAACGCTAAATCAATACCACCAGAATGAATATCCATTTGTTCGCCAAGAATATCACTTGCCATGACAGAACACTCAATGTGCCAACCTGGACGACCTCTACCCCATGGTGATTCCCATTCTGGTTCACCAGGTTTTGAAGCTTTCCATAGTGCGAAATCATTAGATGATTTTTTACCTGATGGGTTGGAACTTAATGAACCTTCACCTTCAGCAATCAAATCAGCTTGACCTTTGTTCCAAGGTTGTAATTTAGCATAATCATGTTGTTCAGATTTATCGAATGAAACGGTGTCAAAGTAAACTGAACCATCAGAAGTGGCATAAGCGTATCCGTTAGAGATGATCTTTTCAACATATTCGATAATTTCTGGAACGTATTCAGAGACTCTAGTGGTAACAGTTGGTGGTAGGACATTAAGAGCTTCCATATCTTCATCGAATTTCTTTTCCCAAAAAGATGGTAAAGTACGGAAGATCTCTGGATCATTGATAGAAGACCCTTTCTCTGAGTCAAGAACTGGAACAATGACATCTTTAACGGAGTCCAAAAACTGAGATCTTTCAGAAGTTTTATAAGATTCTAAGGCTTTCAATGCAATAGTAGCTGATTTGAAATGCATTGGGAACTTTGGGTTGGCAACTTGTTCTTCAGAAACATTCACAGTAGAAGTCCATTTGGTGAAGGCAGCGGTGTCAGTTGGTGCAGCTGGAAGGTTCTTCTTGACGAAAGATTCCCAGCCAGATTGAATCTTACTAATAACAGATTCTGGGATCTCTTTCTCGTTGGCCAATTCTTTGGAGAATTGTTCAAATAAGTAGTTGTGACGCGCTCTAATAATGATCTTGTCATCGATATCTGTGACATTTTGAACAAAAGTGACATCGTAGTTGAAGTAGTCTTGTAAGATACGTCTGTTGATATCGGTGGAAACATAGTTTCTGGCATGACCCATATGACTTGAGTCGTACACAGTTGGACCACAACAGTACCAAGTGATTTTTCTATCAGAGATTGGCTTGAACTCAGCTTTTGTTCTTGTCAATGTGTTGTATAGCTTTAGTACTGGTTTCTCACCAGCTTCTTGCTTTGTGATTGGTTCGTGCCATTTTGGCTGGGTGACTTTTGGTTTTGTAACGGTGGCCATGGTTCTGAGTAGTTTCGCACACTTCAGATTCACAGACATAAACAGGACACTGCTGGCTGAATAGGTGGTTTTGGCTAGAAAAGTGAGCTGAACTTGTTGTTCGATGTTGATTTTTTTTTTTTTTTTCTTTTTTATTGTGACTAACAAAACACAGAACAAGTTCGCGAATACTGTTTTGATGGGGGTTTCAGTTTTAAAGGCTTTAAGAAGACTGATCTCTTTGTTTGGTGATTTGTTGTTTTTGTGAAGTGTTTGTGAAGTGGTTGCTGTGTTGATTGGCTGTGTGTTGAATGTGAGTGCTGTTCTGCTATTTACTATTTATATAGTTACTAACAATTTACCTCAGGTCTGCAATTTATAAAGTGAGTGTGATGGTGCTATTTACTATACTGTGCTCCATATTAACAGATATATCTAGCTTTCCATTGCGGGTGTCAGATCCTTTGACCCATACAAACAGGAGACCATCGAGTTTGGTAAGCCATTGACGCTTATAGTCGGTGCTAATGGTACTGGTAAAACGGTATGTATCACACAATTACGTTTCTAATAATTGGTGTTCGCCTTACTAACGACGTCTTTCAATAGACAGTGATTGAGTGTCTGAAGTATGCTACAACTGGTTTCCAACCGCCAAACAGTAAAGGTGGGGCATTTGTCCATGATCCTAACATGATAAGTGATAAAGAAGTCAGAGCAGAAGTGAAGCTAGCTTTCACTAATCTTAACGGTCAATCGATGGTCACTACAAGAACAATGCAATTGTTACAGAAGAAAACAACCACCACCTTCAAGACTCTAGAGGGTCAATTACTTTTGATGAACAGAGGTGAGAGAACAACGATAAGTACCAAATGTGCTGAGCTAGACTCTCAGGTTCCCAGATTTCTTGGTGTTCCTCCAGCTATCTTAGACTATGTTATATTTTGCCATCAAGAAGAAAGTCTATGGCCTTTACAAGAACCTAGTTTGTTGAAAAAGAAGTTTGATGAGATATTCCAGGCTCTTAAGTTTACAAATGCTGTAAATAACTTGAAAGACATCAAAAAGGAGCTAAATATAGAGGTGAAACTACTTGATCAGTCAGTAAAACACTTGAAGATTGATAAGGAAAGAGCAGATCGTACTAGAGAAAAGCTAGAGAAAAGTAGAGATACCATAGAAAACTACTTGAAAGAAACCAAAATGATCGAAGAAGAACTTAAATTTGTAAATGAGGAAAATGAGAAGCTCTTTAAATCTAATCAAGATTTCCAAACTGTGCTTGCCAATTTGGAAAAGTTAAAACATACACAATCATCTTTAAATGATCAGATTGCAAGACTTTCGGATTCAACTAAACTATTAGCAGATTCTGATGATGATTTAGAATATAAAAATACCAATTTTGAAACGACACTAGAGCGCGCTGCTGCCCAAGTGAAAGAGCTGAAAGATGGTATTCAATCTAAACAAGATAGTTTGAAAGAACTCAGAGAGAAGAAAAACAGACTTGTAAGAGAAGAAGGTCAGTTACTTTCAAAGAAGAATGAGTTTGAAAACAATGTTGTCAGACGTGAAGATGCCCTCAATGAAGCCTCAAAAGAGTATGGCATCGAACTTATAAATGATGATTTTAATGCATTTTTGTCAAGTTTGGACTCTCACCTTAAGAAACAAAACCATGATCTTGTATCACTAGAAACTACTTTCAAGAAAGAGGAATCCAAGATTGAAGCTGAATTAGCATCCATATCTGAGTCTAAGCTGAAAGAAGCCCAACAAAAGAGTTACATTACGAAAGATATCGGTAGTATACAAAATGACATAACCAGTATAAATAACAAAATCAACGGTTTAGATGTTAATGAGGGTAATATTGAGTATGAAAGGTCATCGTTGGAAGATGCCGAGAAGAAACTTACATCTTTCAGGGATACTAATTTCCTAGACTCTATCAATAAATCAATAAAATCCAAGAATAATGAAATCTCAACTTGTGAGAACTACTTGGAGGAGATAGCTAAGGATATCTCTGAAATTCACAAACAATCAGACTCACATGCCAGAATTGGTATTCTACAAGATGAGATTAAATTCAAAGAAAAAGCCTTGAATAAATTGAAAGATAATAATGAGCAGCTGTTATCTCAACTGGGTATACCGTTAGATAATCCAGCTGAATACTTGAACGAGAAGATTTCAAGTACTGATAGTGAGCTTAAAGAGATCTCAAAGAAACTTGATGAACAAAGAAGTATTGTCTCTCAAAGTGAATCTGAAATCCGTCACCTGTCTGCTTCTAAATTACAGCTCGAACAAGAAATCGAAGCATCTCGTGAAAAGGTAGACGAGGCTCTAGAAGGTGAACCAATTGAAGAGTATCAAGAAATTGTTACTGCTGCAGATGAAGATTATAAGATGACAGTTGAAAACCTTAAGATGTTTACCACCACTTTTGCATTCAATCAAAAAGCACTTGAGTCTTTCAAAAATGAACATACATGTTACTTATGTCATACCAAGTTTGAAGAAGGTTCAGTGTTGGGTAATCTAGTGAAAAGACTGGAAAGTCTTGTAAATGGATCTCAAGAAGCCGTGTTCAAGGAACAGGTCAAACAGGCACAAGAATATCAACAAAGAGTTCGTGGTGTTGCTACTGATGTTGAAAGTATACTGTTAAGCAAACCGAAAATTGATCGTGTTGGCGCTGAACTAACAACAGCACGTGAAAAGTATGAATCCGAGAAGAAATTGCTATCAACTCTGGAAGAAAGTTCAGCAAAACTTAACGAATCTTTAAATGAATTGAAATCGGTGATAAACCCAGTAGGTGAATTAAAGAGGCTTTCTAACGAACTACAAGGGCTACGGACTCAATTAGATGAGAAAACTGCAGAATTGGCTGCATATGGTCTTTCTTCAAAATCGCTAGAAGAACTACAAGCTACCCAAAACGAAAAGAATAACTATTTGAAAGTGCTCAGAAAGTCTGTATCTTCACTGTTTGAGGAAAGGGATTCGAAACAAAGAGAGTTCACAATTCTGGAAGGTAGTGTTAAAGATAAAAGATTGAAAATAAGTACTATGGAACGTTCATTAATTGAAAAGGAGAATTTGACAAGGACTGTGAAACAGTACAAAGAGAAGATTACACAGTTGGAAGAGCAAGTTGAAAAATCAGATGTCATAATAAAAGAGCTTGAGAACCAGCTGAGTAAACAGAATGACTTGCTTTTGGAAACACGTGAACGGAACCAAGGTAAATTAGGTGTTATGAAGGAACGCGTTGCTAAACAAAACAAGATCTTTGACAATTTTTCTAAGCTAAATTCTGATATTAATGATTTCATCGAAAATACCTCAAAGCAGTTGGAGGACTGTCAGGCTACCATCAAGACCACTAATGATTTAATAAATGATTCTGAATCCGAGATTGAAAGCATTCATAATACAATCAACGAAGAGGAAATGAAATTAGCCAACGCAAATAGTGAGCATACCAACATCAAAAACAACATTGCCCTCAGACGTTTACAGAATGAGCTTTACGAGATCGATGGTGAGATCGATAGTTTTGATGTCACAGAAGCCGAGGCAAATCGTGAAAGATATCAACAAAGATCAAGTGAACTACGTGAAGAGTATTCTAGATTGAATGCATCACTTGCTGGAAAGATGGGTGAAATTAAACAAATTCAAGATCAGATTCGTCAAACTGAAAAAGAGTTAAATACCGAATTCAAAGATGTTGCTGAGACTTATAGAGAAGAACTTGCAAAGTATCGATTCAAATCAGTTGCTTTGAAAGATGCAGATACTTATACAAAGGCTATCGACACTGCAATCATGAATTTCCATTCGTTGAAAATGAAGGAGACGAATAAGATTATTGAAGACCTTTGGAAAGGTACATATAGTGGTACTGATGTTGATACCATTAGAATCAGAAGTGATCCTGTTTCAGGTAATGCATCGAACAGATCATATAATTATCGTGTTGTTATGGTGAAAAATGATGTTGAAATAGATATGAGAGGAAGATGTTCTGCAGGTCAAAAAGTTCTAGCGTCTATTATTATTAGATTAGCATTATCAGAATGTTTTGGTACTAATTGTGGTGTTATTGCTTTGGATGAACCAACTACAAATCTTGATGCTGATAATATAGATTCATTGGCAAGATCGTTGAGTAATATCATTGAGTTCAGAAAAGCTCAAAAGAATTTCCAGTTGATTGTCATTACACATGATGAAAAATTCTTGAATGCTATGCACGCTTCGAAGTATACTGATCATTTCTATAGGATTAGAAGAAACCAAGCCCAGAAATCTGAGATTGATTGGGTTAAGATTAATCGTATATCTGAATAAATGACTCTATTCTATGGATTCATCGATAAGATTTCTGTAGAGTATCTGCTTTTCCGCAATGTCCTTCATGATTTTATACTTTGCTTCTAAAAGTTTTTGTAGTTTCTGATCACAATCAATCGGAGGCTCTACAATCTTTCTCTTAGGAGTTTTGGAGCCTTTGATGACATCTAGAAGTGGTACACCTGTGTGACCAGATATAGCAAGATATATTGCACCAGTCACTCCAGCTAGATCTGCAGACTGTAGGTTCACCTCAACAGGCAGACCTGTGATCAACGATATCAGATTGATCAACCGTTTGTTTTTGGCTTGACTGCCACAAATAACAATCTTTTTGATGTTGTATGATTGCATCAGTTCAATGGTTTGTTTTGTTTGGAACGCTAGAAATTCCAATATACAAACATACTTCAAGGTCAAGTTATGTACAGAGGTATCAGTTGATTCTCCAAAGAACACACCCCTCATACTACCATCACAGTATGGTGCCCTATTTCCTGAAAGGTCACCATACAGGAACATGTGCTTTGATGAATAATGGATTGATCTGCCTGTCCGTTTCTCGATATCCACAATCAAGTTATCGAGTTCTTCAAACTTTTTGATTGGATTTAGTTGACTAAAAGCTGGATGTGTTTCAAACAGATGTTCAAACAGTTTACCGGTAGTTGACTGTCCTCCTTCTGATACAAGTAGTTCAGGAAAAACACCTTCATATGGACCCCATACACCGGGAACTGTAGTATGACTTGTATGTCCAATCAAAAAACATGTGGAAGTTCCAGCAACCATTGTTAACGAATTCTCAAGATCTTTACCACAAGACCCTAACCATCCTGCGTAAGAGTCAATTACACCTTGGCATAGTGATAAAATATTCTTGGAAGTACCTATTCTTGATCCTGCTAGTGGAATTTCACTAAACTGAGCAGATGATGACGACTCTAAGCCCCCTATGGCCTTGAATTTCTCTTTAGTCAATATATCTAGGCCTATCGATTGAAGAAACTCTGCTGACCAACCTTTCAGTTCACCATCCAGCGCTCTTTGTGACTTTGAATTCGCAACTTCGAATGTCTCTGTATGAGTTGTGCCTTCGCCTAGCTTATATATCAAGAAATCATGCAAGTCAAAAAATACAATGTCGTCCAAGTGTTCTTTTGGGATATTCTTTATCAAGTTCTTTACTTTAGGTATACCCATTTCTTCAATGAAGCGACCTCCATAGTACTCCAATACGTTATGACCCTCTAAAGTTTCATTTATTTCCTTTGTTTCTTCTGTGGCCCGACTGTCCATCCAAAACACAATATTCTGGTTGTTATCATCAAATTCACGATTTACTGCGTAAGGCTTCAAGATTCCATTTTCATCACGTTTCATAACAACCATAGAGCACGTAGCAGCAACAGAGATACTAACAATTCTATGATATGGCTTGATTTGGGATTTCAATTTCACTAGACAGCTTTGTAAAGCCGTCCATACTTCCTCAGAACTTTGTGTTACATATCTCGAATCTACCTTATCCACATGGTAAGTGATCGGAACAGATTCCGAATAAAGGAGCTCACCATCACTCCCGGCTAGTCCAACACGAACTGCACTAGATCCAACATCCACGCCGGCAAATAGATCCATATATGAGACACGGTATCAAAGACTAGTAAACAAGCTTTTGTTTATAATTTCAAATGTCAAGAACTCTCGTATCAATTTGACATCAGATTCGAGAGCATTGCTCATAACCATAAAAAGTTCCAGTTCCATATAAAGCGAACAAACATTTTATTTAGCCAGATTCTTTTAACACGAGCAACTTTTGATCAGGAAAGTCACCATATTCGATACTTTGTTTGTTTCTTGTGTCTTGTTTCTTATTCCTTCACTTGTTCAGTACAAAGCACTGCCACAGCTAGACATACAGACACACTCACTCACACTTTCAACATCCACAACACTGCTCATCGATATTAACCGAGGCTTGTCACATATACTTAGGTGCACGGATAAGTTAGAACAACAATGAACGTCAATGAGAACGATCACGACGAACTTGTGGGAGATGTTGATAAACTCTCAATCGGGGCATCATCTGATGAACTGGATACAATGAGCTTCATTGGGGAACCAGGCACTGAGGAAGACCAGATGGAAGTAGCGGGATCACTAATTGGTGGTTCGGCCGTACACACGCTAAAGTCCCGCCGTCTTTCTGAACCAAGTCCTGTTGTTGATGATCCAAGAACCCATCACGATGAGGATCTAAATGATGTCAAAGCATATAAGAATCAGAACAAGATCTTCACGTTTAGTCTTCCTTTTGGCGGTAACCCTCTATCACATCTTCCATCTTTGCGTCAACTCAGAAGCGGTATACCCATAATAGGTGAACTCTCGGGAAGTGATGATGATGACTTCAATGTTGGTCTTTCAAGACATGAAATCAAAGAACGGTTGAAAAGACAGGAATCAATCAATACTCTTCAAGAAGCATATCTATTCAAGAAGATGAAAGGTCAAGGTAGTTCCAGACTACGAGCTGTGAAAAGAGCATTGACCCCAAGTATGAGTTTTGCATCGCTACTTGAGGATGGTAAGAAAAAAGAGACCATCTGGGATACCATAGATGGTGATATAGTGATATTAGGTGGATATAGAGGAAGTATATTAAGGGATACAAAGACGTCCAGAAGACTATGGATACCTATACGTGCTGGATTTAATATCAGAAAAATCGATCTACTACTAGGTCCCAAAGATGAAGATGAGTACCACTCTGAAGACACGATATATCCAGATGGTATGATGACACATTTAGGTCCTGTTGATATTGCTAGAGGTCTTGAGAGAAAGCTCGATAATGGTAAGACGAGAGTTAGAAACTTTGGTTATGATTGGAGACTATCGTCTGACATAAATTCTGATAAGCTGCACAAATATTTGTTGGAGTTGAAGAAAACAAGAAAAGACGGTAAAGGTGTGATTGTCATTGCGCACTCAATGGGTGGATTAATTGCCCATCATGTTATGCAGAAAGATCCTTCTTTATTCAGAGGTCTCATATATGTTGGTGTTCCTTCTGAATGTCCTAATATTCTTGGTCCAATAAGATTTGGAGATTCTGTGCTATTTAGTCAAAAGATCCTTACACCTGAGGTCAACTTCTTCATGAGATCCAGTTTCTCATTCCTTCCTAAGGATGGACGTTGTTTCATTGATAGAAAGACACATGAAAAGTATAATCTAGATTACTTTGATCCAGATGTTTGGACACAGCATGAATTGTCACCATTGGTCTCAAAAAGTCGACTAGCAAGTGAACGTAATGGAGTCGAAATGAAGAGATCATTTTCAAAACAACATCATGATCCTGAATTTATTACTTCGTTTGAAGACTCTAAAGATTACTTGGCCAGAACTTTGAAGAGAACAAAGAAGTTCCTTGAAGAACTTGAATATGACGAAACAAAAGAATATCCACCATTGGTCATCGTTTATGGTAATGAAGTCCCAACAGTTAGAGGCTGTAGAGTTAATGGGATTGAAGGTATCGCAAAAGGCGAATATGATGATTTCTACTACGGTCCTGGTGATGGTGTTGTAAATCACAGATGGTTGATGCCTGAAAGAAGGGGCTTCCCAATAAAAGCTAAAATACCTAGTGCTTTTGGTCATATCTCTTTAATGACCGATTTTCCTGCGATGGGCGCAGCTTTAGAAAACATTCTAGTTGCAGAAAAACTTGAAAAAGAAGACACCATCAGTTATGGTTACGACAGTTTATGATTAATTTAATCTTGTATATAATGTGTTATGTATCTAATATATCTATCTTGTATTTTCATCATTAATTTCGTCATCATCATCCTGTAGATCAAAGTACTTAATCTTCAGCCAAAGACTGCATGCTGAACATTGAACAATGATATCTAGTCCACCAAGTCCATCTGGTGTTCCGTTATCTGCCAAATCATCTTCTGTAAGCTGGAACCCATCGACATCAGTGCATCTAGGACACTGTCTTTTGAATATAGCACCGTTCTCATCGTCTTCAATGCACTCAAAATCGTCTAATGTAAACATGTCTAATCCCTCTCCAGTACTTATGAGACCATTCTTCTTGAAAAGCTCAGAGAGTTCATCATCATACTCCGACCGCAGTTTATCATCGGATAACACTCTATAAGCCTCTTTTATCATTGATATCAGATTACCATCACTCAGTTCTTTATTTGTTTTATCTGGGTGTGTGCTCAGCAGTTTCTCTTTGTACGCTGTCCTTATTTCGGTTGAAGAAGCTGACTGCTCGACCTCCAAGATCTCATAATGTGTCTTCCTACTCAGTCCTGACATACCAACTGTCTCGTTATTGTGAATACCTGAATAACAAATAACTGAACAAAGACTAAATACAGACATTTAATACCTGTTCTGCTTATATCTCTGCGATGAGCCGGATTCCCGGAATTTACCCCTTTAGGAAATTTTCAACCTGAAAAAAAATTTATATGGCAAAAGTAAAAGAAATCAGAAAAAAGTGTTATGCTGGTTTGGATAAAGCTGTGTGTGTAGTTGAGCAAACTAGTCATGAGCGAGAGTCTAAAAAGAAAGAGAGATGACCACCGCACAGAGCTGCGTGTGACATCTTTCACCGAAGAACCATCAGTCCAAGTGGCTACTTTTTTTAATGGGTTCAATGCTCCACAGAACACTGAGATCGATCTATACAAAAAGAAGAACTCTGATGATACAGTCTTCCATGGTGAAAACGAGACTTTAGATTTCGATGGTAAACCAGCTGACGATGAAGTCAGTGAATATGCTGTTGCTGTTTATGATCCTGTCACCAAATCAGTCGAACTATACAAAACCCCTGTTTTCATTGGATCTGTTACTTCAAAAGCTCATAGAAAACTTAAAGGACCTTCTATCAAACAAAAAGGTGTCCGTCTTAACGTCCAACGTAATGCCTTGGGTCAAGAATTCGGTACCAAGAAAGCTAAGAAAGCTATTTCTGACTTGGAAAGAAATCGTATTGATGCTGAACAACTATCTTCTGCTCAAAATGATATTGTTGATTCCGTTAAAGCTGGTACAAGCTCCTTACCATCTAGAGAAGAATTAACTCAAAAAGTTGAAAACGATAGACCTACACCATTGGCTGATGTTGATGCTACTGATGTTGCCGACATCTACCCAGTCCACAATATAATACCGAAGAATGAACTTTCTGCTATAAGAGTTTCTTCTTTGTTGAACGAAACAGATACAACTGCCAAATTGGCTTTATTACCTTATGCAGACTCAGAAATCATCACCTCCAAATTATCAAACTTGGACAGCAACACATCTACTCAGAAAGCTCAACTGGTATACTATGCTTCCTTATTACTAGGTTTCTATCAAAACAGACGTATCTCCACTAAAGCTGCTATTTTAACAGAATTGAAGAACCCACCTGAAGTCTTGATCGATGGTCTATTGGAAAGATTCACCATTCTAAGACCAGGTCAGTTCGGTCGTTCCAAAGATCGTGGTTACAAGATCGATCCATACAATGAAGATAAATTACTATGTTATTTGTTAACAGTTATCCTACACATTAATAACTTCATTGTTGAAGTCACTCCATTAGCTCAAGAATTATCTTTGAAACCAACTAGACTTCTAAGTTTGTTCAAAGTTTTAGGTTGTACTGTTAAGAGTGCTTCTGTCAGTGAAGCTGAAGCCTTTGGTATCCCAAGAGCTGCTGCTGCAACTTACAAAATTGCCACTTTGAAGGTTCCTTTCAAACTTCCAGTCATGACCAGAAGAGGTAGAAAGAACTAATCTTTGTATACTATTCATATAAATTAACTACAAAATCACTGTACATTTCAAAAGAACTGTTGTAGGAAACATAAAACATGACATATCTCATTAAATGTCACTTATCCTGGTGCCATCATCTTCATCAATTCAACTCATACCACAAGAAACTACTCATTTCTTCAGCTAATTTCTAGTGGATTCATCTTTATAGGGTAGTTATTGTATTATGTAATCATTTAAGTGTATGAAAATATTACAACTTTCTTTTATCGATTTACTACCTCATCGTTATTCTAGGTCAGTTTACAGAGTTTGCAAAGATGTCTGAAGAAGAACAACAGTAAGTAATGATGCAATGAGTGCTATTATAGTGCATATGGCTAACAATATTTCAGTAAATTAGTCGAGAACGCCTTAAATGGTCTTGTCAATGTGGAAGAAGAGCTTGAAACAGCTGAACGTAAAGCAGGTAAGTTTCCTTGATTAACAATTGGATAAATTCCGTACTAACAGAAGATTAGAAATCGCTCGTTTGAGAAGTGTTCAAAAGATCTATGAAAAGAGAAGCACATACACCAAAGCTTTGGAAAAGTTCTGGCACATTGTTTTATCCCAACATCCGGAGTTTTCTGAGTTCATCAGATCTCAAGATTTCAAATATATCGAACTCATAAAAGATATCTATGTTTCATGGGATGTTGCCACAACTTCTGATGACAATGTTGATCCTTCAAACTTCACCATAACTTTCACATTTGAAGCTTCTGAAGATGATGATTTCCCAGCTCAAACTGTTACCAAGAGCTTCAAACAAGAGAAAATCGATCCAGAAGAAATCATTGCCAACAAGAAGAAATCCAAAGACTTAAGCGATGATGAAGATGGTGACTTCGATGAAGAGACTGAGAGACTAGTGAGTGAAGCTACTTCTATAATATGGCCAAAATCCTATGACAATATCAACCCAGCTAAAATCACTGATAAAAAATCTAAAGAGGGTAAGAAAAACTATAGAGCTGGTATGAAAAGCTTCTTCGGTTGGTTTAAATGGACTGGTAAGAAACCTGGTAAAGAATTCCCATCTGGTGATGAATTTGCTAGACTTTTCTCCAATGATATTTTCCCAAATGCTGTCAAATACTACACTGAAGCTCAGCGAGATGGATTAGAAGAAGAATTGGACTCAGATGCCAGTGAACCACTAGATCTATCTGACAATGAAGAACCTTCCAGAGATTTAAAAAGAAAGAGAGATGAATAGGTCATTTTGAATATCACTAATCAACTACATTATCTTGTGTAACAAAAATAATTGTACTTCTTGAAATATTCGAACTATGTACTTGGATTATTAAGGCTCTAGTGAGAAGTGCGAGCTATAAAAAGCACCACCACGAGCAAAATTATGCATCATTTATACTTTTTTTTTTCTCTTTTATTATAACATATTACGTCGTTTATCATAGCTGACGATCATCTTCAGCTTCAGTCAAATCACCATCATCTAGTAGTTCATCATGGAACTCTTCAGCTGCTGTTTCAGTTTCATTATCTAAAGTAGAGTAAACAGTTGTTCCTAGATCATTTGAATCTAAGGAAACAGATCTCTTGAATACGTTAACTCTAACAAAGTCAACAGCACTTTGAGCACCTTGTTTAATGATGTTCAAACCAGTTGAAACAATATTCACAGCAGTAACGACACTGTATCCAACTACTGAGGAGGCCTTAGTCAATGGTGTAGTGTTATCGAATTCGACATCTTCTTCTCCCAATTTGATTTGACCATATTTACCAACATAGTGGTTGTAAATAACGTAGACTAAGACAGCAGCACCAATGATTGGGATGATGATAACCAAGAATAATGAGAATCCAGTTAAACCTCTGTGTTTACGTTTGAATTCTTCTTCTCTACCAGGACATGGTTTAGCTTCAACTTTATCGAATTCTTGACCACCTTTACAAGTACTCAATGGGATTTTTCTGTAACCAGTTGGTAACCAGAATTCATCAACACCAAGCTCTTTACAAACCAATGAATGATCTGGTGGGTTGAAACCTGGAACTAGTTTACATTCACCATTTTGATCACGGAAGTAGTTGAAATCACATTCATAATCTTGTCTGGTACAAGCACAGTCACGAATGGTTTCATATGGCTTGTCAAGTTTTTCACCAATGTAACAGTCCTTACCTGGAATCTTTCTGTAGTATTGAGCTTCATGACCAAATAGACAGTTATCTGATTGATGAGGATGTTTTGGAGTCCATAGATCGAAATCATCAGTATCTGGGTGTTTCAAGTCCAAGTTACATTTTCTCTTCAATAATTGAGAGAAGTCAATTTGGTAAACAGTTGATTTATCACCACTGGAAGATGGTAGTTTAGTGAATAATAGGAATTTTCTGGAATCATCAGATGGGACAGTAGAGATATCATTAACTGTGACCAAATGATCAGTGAATTTGTAATCAGACCAGGTAGCACCTTCATCTAAAGAGTAAGAGATGGTGTTAGTGGAATCTTGACCATTGACTAAGACAATGATAGAACCTTGGTCACCATATTCCCATTGGTAAACACCCTTTTTAACTTCTTTCCATGTAACACCACCATCTCTGGTCAAGAAAGTGGAAGAGTCTAAGTATGGAGCTAATTTATCACCGACATTACCAACACCAATCATCATACCAACAGCTGAACCAGAAGAGAAAGTATCTCTGTAATCAGCTCTTTCAGTGTAACCGTGTAGATGTAAGGAACATTCGTTGATTGATTTACCAGTACATTCGTATTTCTTACCGTTAGAATCAACACTTGGTGGCTGTAAGTAATCCCAGTGGGAACCATCATTATGAGTGATCAAAGTCTTCAATTGTTTTTTAGCACCACGTTTGGCATCTTCAGCGTTAGCAACAGAGTTGATAACAGCAACACCTTCAAGGTTTTCTAATTGTTCGAAATCAACGAAACCAGCAGCATTTCTGTTAACAAATTCACTTGACAAGACATATGAAGTACCATTAGAGTTTGATTTCAATATAGCACCAAATTCAGAACCAGTTCTTGAGTTGGTTGTGACGTGTAGGAAGATAGCGTGAGATTGAGCAGATAGAACAGTGTAAGCTTGTTGTTTATCAACACGGAAGTTGCTTGGGAATAAAGCATCAGCCCAAGTTCTACCATCAACAGAAACGTGAGCTCTCAAAGTGTTATCAGGACCAACAGTAGCAGCGACTAAGTAATCATCTTGTTGAACGAAAGCAATAACATCTTTCAATGGAGTGTTGACATCGTTTTCGAAGAAATCTTCAGAGAAGACTAATTCACCAGAGTAGACGGTGTATTCACTTTGTTCTCTTTGACAAACAACCAATTGTTCATGGGTAGGTTCTAGTAAGTGACCAATGAATTCACAGTGAGTGACATGTTCTTGCATTGGAGCGAATCTTCTACCGTATGATTTGGTTCTGTAAGTGACAGTTCTGCATGCACCTTGTAAGGAAGCAGAGTCACAACCTAATTGACCAATGTAGATGAACCAGTTGCTGTGTTTTGGATGGAATCTAAGCGGTTGAACACCTGGGATGTATGGAGCTGGAGTTCTGAAGAATTTCCAGTTATCAGCTCTGTCAGTTGAGTAGATAATCTTTTGATTGGTAGATAACAAATAGACATGGTTGGTGTTGTAAGGGTTGACAAAGATTTCTAGAATTTCTTCACCTGGGGCAATTTGTTCCCAAGAAGAACCTTGATCATGAGTAACATAAGCTTTGTTGTGGGATGTTAACAAGACAATTGTTTCATCTCTTAAAGTGGAGCCTTTCACTCTGTCCAAGTAGAAGTATTGAACAATTTGACCGGAGAATGGGAATGAGGAAGTTTTAACTCTACCATCGTTGATACCTTCTTCAGAGTTTTCTTTGTCACCTTCTTTTTCATCAGGATTGGTATCTGGAGCAGTTTCATCTGGAGTATCGTCATCATCGTAATCAATCAATTTATCATCACTGTTATCAGCATGTGGAACATAGTTTGGACATTTCTTTTCGGTGGAAACAGCCAAGTTCAAACCTGAAGATGGAGTACAAACATTACCTGGAGCTAAAGTGTAAGCAGCTGGAATGGTGTATGAGTTGGCGTTGTCAACACAGTATTTAGCTTGTAAGTTTTCATCAGTCAAACCTTGGATAGCTGGAACACATGAGCCATCGGCAGTTCTCTTGAAGTTCAAAGAACAGACGTAATCAGCGTTGGTACATGCACAGCTGTCTTCGATGGCAACTGGTTCATTGTATTCTCTGTCAACTTTACAGTTGGCATCACTTCTTCTTCTAACGAATTTTTGTTTGTGACCCATGATACACATGACATCACGAGTAGCATCACTAACATACCAGTCTTCGAAATCAGAGTCTTCACATTTTCTTTCGTATAGGTTATCAAAGTTCAAGAAGAAAGCTTTGTATTGACCATCAGATAATTGACCAGCGATCAAAAATTTGAAGTTGGTGGAATCAGGAGTGGTAGTCAATAGCTTAGCACGGATAGTGGCATCTAAGCCAACTTGTTGCCATGATTGACCTTGGTTGGTGGAGTATTTAACTGTGTTTGTATCAGAAGTATCTTCAACTGCAATGATAATTGAACCTTGATCACCAAATTCGAATAAGTGAGCACCGTTCAAAGTTCTTGACCAAGTTAAACCAGCATCTCTAGAGATGAAAGTATCACCTTCTTCGTATGAACGTAAAGAATCACCAGTGTTACCAACACCTAGCAAGATACCTGGAACTGGAGAGGAGAAGTATTTACCTGGAGAATTTGGGTATCTGGAAGCTCTTTCAACTAAAGAGTGTAAGTGTAATTTACAGTTATCACCGGAACAGTCTTTGACTTTCAAGTCAGTCCATGAGACACCTTGGTTGAATGAAATCTTGGAGGCAACACGTAGTGATGAATCTTCACCTTGCAAGACTTTGTCACCATTTTGAACATAGTTGGCTAAAACAACACCATCGATACTTTCAACAATTTCATAGTCGACAACATCGGCATTATCAGCGCTTCTATGAGTGTATTCTAAAGATTTTGAAAAGAATGAAGAGTTAGCGGTTGTTGAGAAGAATAATTGACCAATTTGTTTAGAAGCTTCGTATTGAACATCAACAAAGAATGAGTTATCAGTACCTTCAACAACAGTGAAAGTATCAGATAATTTGGTTCCAGTTGGAAATTCAACTTGATCCCAAGTGTTACCATCGTTAGACACATAGACCTTACTGCTGGTGTTATCACTCAAGTGAGCACCAACTGCAATTAGGGAAGTAGATCCAGAACCTAGTTTTGAGACTTCAGTAACTAAACCACCTTTGTAGCTGACATAACTTCTTGAGCCGAAGAAGTCAGATGATCTAGCAAGAACGGTAGAGAGACCAGAATCACCGGCAACAATACATGTGATTTGGTTTGAATCAGTGGCTTTAGAGTTTGGAGTAGCGGCGGAGAATAGACATGAGTGAGCTTTGGTCAAAGGATGAACTTCGTTGAAGTTATCTTTGGTGTAGTAGTATTGTCTTTCACAGTTTTTGTCAGAAGAGTCGGAAAGACATTGACCAGCGTATAGTGCGTATTCGGAGGATTGAGCGTTGAAAACAATAGGAGAGTGGTTAGAGTCCAAAGTCTCCACTGAGTGAAGAGCTGGTTTCTCAGCAGTTTTGAACTTGGTCCAGGTGATACCACCAGAGACAGTTTTGAAATGGGTTAGATCATCAGAGATGGCATAGGCATGTTTGTTTTTAAATGGGTGTTGAACCAAGTATTTGATTTTGACACCTTCTAAGTCGACGGTGGAGAAGGATTCACCCGAATTCTTAGACAAATACACCGAACCAGAGCCTTTATCGAGGAAAATGACATTCTGAGGGGGTTTTGTTAGTATAAGCTGTTAATGAATGAAAATTAAACAGGTGTAGATGACTTACTGAGGAATCTTCAAAGTACACCAGTTCTGGAGCACCTTGGAAAGAAGTGGACTTGATAACCGGATTGAAAATGGCATGGGCTGTGGATGCCAGCAGCAGGAGAAGCAGCGAAGGAAGCTTCATTGATAGAGGACCACTTTCTTATTAGCACACAGAAGAGAAGAAGAGGAAGAAGAAGAAACTGACAATTTTTTTTTTCTTTATTTTCCAGCTAAGCACTTTCTTTCAGGGTGCAGTATAAAGACCAAGATCAAGAATATGTAGGCAGTTTATCGCCAGATTGGGATTTGCTGGAAGGGTGCAGTCAGATTTTGTGCACACAATGCTGTAAGTGGGCGAATGCGGATGGGCAGTGAACACCGATGAGTCCGTTTATGAGATGCCTTTTTAGTGGAAAAGACGTTTTGGCTGGCTATATGTCACAGTTAAGCTACACTCTGGCTTCAGTTATCGGACATGATCTTTGTTCGGGGTGTTTTGGTCAAAATTCTTGGTACTCTAAATTTTCACGGGCTCATAACATTTTAATAAACCCGGCTTTTCGTATAATAGTGCGATGACTTGAACTACATGGTCGTATTTAACGTTACTTGAATGTTTATTATATTAGCCTGATCTATGTGGGTTATCTTTCTCTGTAATCATTAGCAGCACGATCATCTGGTCTCTTCTCATGTCTATATCCAGGGTCTCTTTCCGATCTGTGTCTATCAGAGCCATATCTATCTGTGTTGTATTTGTGGTCTTCGGCTCTTCTGTTATCAGTTGAGTGTCTATGAGATTTGTAGTCATCACTTTTGTCTTTGGATCCATCTCTGTATCTATCGTCTCTCGAACTATGTCTGTCCCTTCTGGAGTCATGCCTACTCGAATCAGAGCCAGAGTCCCTATGCGACGACCGATGATGGTCTCTTTTATCTCTATCGCCACTTCTATGAGAATGTCTGTCACTTCTGTGTGAGTGTCTATCAGTTCTATGCGATGAAGATCTTTCACCATGTCTTGAATGGCTCTTGGATTTTAACTCTTGCAACTTCTTCATCTGTTGTTCTCTTATCTTAGCCATAGGATCATCTCTAGATAAACTCTTAAGATCTTTAGGCTCCTCTTTGAAAGATTCTGTGAGTTTTTCAAATCCTCTTTTAGTATTTTCAGCCTTTGTTTGACTGGCACCACTTAATATGAGGTCATCTACTCTTTTCTTTCCTAAAAGATACTCTTCAGACTCGCTCGTTATCAGCTTTCCTCCATCACCAACACCTGATCCATCATACATCCATTCTAGTCGATCACTAACTTTCTTCCCAGTCTTAGCATATTGCAGTCTTCGTAGTTCGGCAAGTTCCCTTTCTTTGGCTATCTCTTCTTGTCTCTCTTGAATCTTCTTACGCTCATTCAATGCTTCTTGTTCAGCTTCCCAAACCTTTTGCTGATTTTTCATCAGGCCGGGATGCCATGACTTCTTTAAATTAAGATCACCTGGTGCCATCTTTAATAAGATATTCTGTCACTGTCTAACAACTCTTCAACAGTTTTGAAACTAGTTAACATCTCTTTCTAAAGTTTCTATACTGTTTATTTTTTGCCATTACCTCATTAAATATTACGTAATATTCAGCCAATTTTTTATCAAAGAGCATCAAGTACGCCATTAATACCAGATCTGAAAAATAAGAGTGTTTTGCAATAAGAAGAGGAAAGTTGGTCACAATGAGCGTTCTACTACAGACATCTTTAGGTAAGTCTTTATCACTATTCATCTAACTAGACAAATACTAACCTTGTATAGGAAACTTGGTGATTGATTTATTCACAGATACAGCACCAACAGAATCAAAGAACTTTATTAAACTATGTAAAGCTAAATACTACACATTTGCTCCAATCTACAACGTACAAAAGGACTATCTTGTGGAACTTGGGGATCCGCTCTATCCAATAAGCAAGCATGGTGACAGTGCGTGGCATTTAGCCGATAACAAGAATGGGAGATATCTGAAAATAAAACAAAACAACCTACATAATAACAAGAAAGGTATTGTGTCTTTTGTATCCCAAAAGGACCTCCATGATCCAAATACTCGCTATATAACATCATTATTCACTATAACGCTGTCTGACATTGATGAATCAAGAAGCTCATTGCGTGATAATATAGTATTTGGGGAAGTTGTTGAAGGGCTCGATGTTCTGGATAAAATCAATGATGCCATCGTTGATGATGATCATATTCCAATACAGGATATTCGTATACATCACTCCTACGTTCTGGATGATCCATTTGATGAAATAGAGGGTCTTTCAATCCCTGTGTCTACCCCTGAGCCTACTAAAGAACAACTATCGACCATCAGATTGGATGATATAGAAGAGCTTAAGATCGATGAATCCGAAGAGATAGATGAGGCAGAACTAAGGTTGAAAAAAGCAAGAGAAGCTGAGAATAAAGCTTTGACATTAGAGCTTATCGGGGATCTTCCATCTGCAGAAGTCAAACCAATGGAGAACGTTCTTTTCGTGTGTAAGTTGAACCCAATCACACGCGACGATGATCTTCAGATTATCTTTTCAAGATTCGGTAAAGTTAAATCGTGTGAGGTTATTCGCGATAATGAGACTGGTGACTCATTACAATATGCTTTCATAGAGTATTCTGATAAGAAGAGCTGCGAGAATGCTTATTTCAAAATGGATGGGGCTCTTATAGATGATAGAAGAATTCATGTTGACTTCAGTCAAAGTGTGTCAAAATTGGCTGATGTTTGGAGAAAAAAGACTAATGAAAAACGACTCAAGTATGCTGGAAATTCCAGAGGTTTCAAAAGAGAAAGATCCAGAGATACAGATGGCTACAGAAACCACAATAAGAAACCGTACAGCTCCAGAGAAGATCACCTAAATCAGCATTACAAGAGTTCTAATAGATACTAATTTTGACTATACTAATGTATGTAACCAGGGTAACTAATTTTTTTGTAGTATTAAAATTGTGTCACAAGATTGAAAGTGCTCGTACCAATTTCAAAGATATGTCTCGGTAATCGGTGAAGGTGAAAAAATCGAAGAGCAATCAATCAGATGCATCTTTTGATTAGTTGTTTTTAGTACTTATCCTGAGCTGTTATCTGTCCATCATATCTATAGAGCTGATAGCAGAAACATAATCTCGCCATCATTCATACATTTTGTTTTCATCCGAACTTGCATATACATCGCATGCTACAAAACGTAGCGTAGACACACACTAGTACTATGAATAGATTACGACTTTTTAAGTACGGTGCCACTCTCGCTACATCGGGAGTAGTAGGTACAAATTTTGCCAATAGCATTATCGCAGCTGAAGTAGAAGGTGCAGAAGATGGACAGTCAAGATATGAAAAGGTCTTCAAGAACTTCAAGAATTCTTTCACCTGGTCAAAGATCGATGATAAAATACCTATTTCTAAAGACAAAAATGATCCAACACTGATACGTTCACTTCCTGCCAAGGACCAATACCAAGCACCAAAGTATCCAATAGTTCTCTGTCATGGTCTTTCTGGGTTTGATAGACTAGTTATCGTTCCCTCATTGAACCAAATGGCTGGGTTGCTAGGTGCGAAACAGAAGACAGATGGTCCTGAACATGGGTATGTTTTCGAAGAAAAAGGTGGGATCTCATTAGACTACTGGTATGGGATTCAAGAAGCATTAGAAGAAAAAGGTACAACTGTTCTGGTATCCAAAGTTCCAGGATTTGGAAGTATTGAAGAGAGAGCTGAACGATTAAATCATTTCATCACAGGTGCTGTTGATCAAGTGAGGAAGAAATCTAAGGAAGAAGTATATAATGATGATAATGAAACTAATAAATCTACCTTCAAAGAGGAAGGAGAAAAACTAAAAGTGAACCTCGTTGCTCATTCGATGGGAGGTTTGGATTGTCGTTGGTTAATCTCTGAGTTGGAGAAGAAAAATTACGAAGTTGTTAGTCTTACAACCATTACTACACCTCATCGTGGATCTGAAGTAGCAGACTATGTTGTTGACTTGGCAAGAAACTTACCAGAACAGATCAAACTGCCTCCAAGTATATATGAGCTCACAACAGATTCACTGAAGACATTCAACGAGAAAGTTAAAGATGATCCTAATGTGCTGTACTTCAGTTATGGTGCAACATTCATTCCGAAATGGTATAATGCCTTTTATGCAACATGGCTGATCATTCATAGCAAGGCAGGTGACAATGATGGAATGGTTAGTGTTGAGTCAGCAAAATGGGGAACATATCTTGGAACTCTATCCAACCTGGATCACTTAGACTTGATCAACTGGACAAACTCTTTGAAGAGAATAGCAAAGGAACTTACACCAGGGGTTTCAGAAGACGAATCCGGTATTAATACCGTCAACTTATATTTAGACATTGCAGATAATTTGGCCAAGAGAGGTCTCTAATAAACTTACATACATATTATATCTTGTAATGAAATCATACATGTAACTTTAATAAATGTACTATAACAAATTGTATGTACTTGATGCTTTTTTGAGTTCGGAAGAACACAACGAACAGTAATCTTTCAATGCTTCATCGTCAACATTCATTTCTTCCAATGCGATATTGCACATATTCAGTTCAGATAATAGAAAGTTTCGATAATTTCCAATTACCAGTTCTTTCTCAACTTTCTCCAAGATTTTCAACTCGACGAGCAACTCATTTCTTTTCACTGCTAGTTGATGTTTGGTCTCTCTAAATCTTGCATCAACACCAGAGCAGGAGGGATCTCTTATTCCAGTCGAATATAGATACTTCTCAAAGGGAGAAGATGTATTGTTGAAATCAACTGATGACAGAAGATCAACTTCGTTTATGCTAATTGATCTTTCGACTTTATTTAGTTCAAGACCCTTTCTAAAATCAACCAAACTTTTTTCTAATCTCCATGATCTCCAGAAAGAAATTGTAGATCTACCAGACAAGAATAAATTGAAGATGATAGACAATGTTAGGAAGAACAACAAAACTCTATGGGCACTCAAGTTTTCCAGAAGCTTGAACCCATCAGTAAACACCCATCTTGCTAATCCAAGGATGATATTGGTGATTGTGAACAGTATTATCTTCGAATAGTATTTAAGAACCAATCTGAAGTTTATTGAAGGAATAATTTCCTCTTTCTTTGGAAGTGGCTCATTAGATTTACTCAAGTTACCATAAGTTCTTATAGACTTGATGATTTTACCATGAGCTCCAAATCCTTCAGTCAGTTGTTGTAAAATCTCAAACATCTTGTATGCTGCCAATTTGTAAAAATGGTAAACACTCTTCTTGTAGAAGTTTGTAGCTGGCCAGATATCTGAATCGAGAAGTTCAACTCTTCCATAAATCAAAGCTTTACAACTTTTGGCATTTTCTTCAACTATCAAAGTCTTAGTTACCATCCTCAAAGTACATCCAAAAATCTTCAAGTAATTACTGGCCTCATTAATTCTGTAATACTTGTTATCAATAGCTTGTTCGATAGTTTGCACTCTTCTAGAAGGTATATTACCTTGAGTACCTTGTAAATTAATCCAGTTATTGGATATATTATGCTTGAAATCAATATATCTGGAAAGACCATTCTCGGTGGTATACCATGGGGATATTCTGAAATCATCAGTATCAACAAATGGAGCAGTATCTTTGAAGATTGTAGAGTTATCACCATACATCATGTGAAATAAGGCTTTTGCAGGAACGTTAAAACTCTGGATGTAACATTTTTCATATTCTTGTCTGTAATTTGTTCTTCGACTCTTGTCCTCAATGGCAACACCGTCAAATGGTTTAAAAGAGTTCAACTCGTTATGGTGGTGGTGAACTTGATTTCCCTTTGATGATTTTCTCTCCATCTTTGTAGATGCTTCTTCCGATCTCAAAGACTCTATTATTGGAATCAACTCTTCCTGTGATTTGGGGTTTTCACTACTTATATTGTTGATAAGCAGATCAATTGTTTTTTGGATCAGTTTGCCATCTTCCAAAAAGACTCTACCTTTCATACTCAGTCCATCAATATCGTAGTATTTGATAACATCCCATCCTTTATCACTAATGACATCAACAGCGACCACATCAGACAGCGGTCTCTTCAAAAGTGATACAAACCCAGTACTGTTCAAATAGATATAACTGTTCTTAGTGGTGGCAAAGCAACTACCCGAAAGTTCTTGACCTGGATTCACTGACCATAAACATGTAAAGTGTAATACAACCAATTCATCCCTATCAAGCACTGTGTCAAATAATGATTTCAATTGCATATCAAAATGTTTTAGACGTGATGGATAATATGCCGGATACCTGTCTTTCGTATCCAATGATGTAAGTTGATTTTCTTGACTATTTGGTTTTTTGTTCAGAGTTTCAGACATGTAATACATGCCCCAATTCACACTACCCCATATGTTTGCAGTAACTGCAGTTGGAACCACCGTCTGTGATAAGAATGTATGAGAAATCAAAGCAATTCTGGATTTTGCTGTTGTTAATGGGGTATTCAAATCTGCATCTCTGAATTCTGGAGCTGCAGAAAGTTTCATCTCTAGAGTATCATTGTTACCAACCAGTGCTGATAGATGAGAAGACTCAACAGTGGTGAAAGTATCATCTTTGTTTGCATTTTCGACTTTAGAACTAGTCAACTCTACATCAACCGATGTGAAAGACGTTGAAGCAAAGTCATATAAAAGAGGAGGAAATCTTCCAAATGCATATTTTCCTGATTCACTTTGAGAGTTTTCAATAGCTCTTTGTTTCTCCTGTGAAAACACTCTTAACCAAGCTCTCAAATCTTTCAGACTCTCAGCTTGGAAAATAATAGTTGACTCGATTGTCTTTACTTCAAAACAAAATCTTCTGTCTTCATCTGGAGCATACCTTATATTGGACAATAAAACACCAATCTTGTCAGTTTCTTGAACATAGTTTTTAGACGGTGATAAAAGGAATAAACCGAATATACCGGTCTTTACAAAAACCCATCTTCTGACCCAGATTTGTCTTGCTGGTTTTCCCACAGTAGTTTTCATGAATAACCAGCCATGCTTCTCATATAAATGTTCTTCATTGGGATTATCGATTTGAGAATCATATGTAGTTAGAGTCCCAGGATTTAACAGTGCCAAATTGTGTTGTTTCAAGTCTCTGGTTGGTTCAAACTGTGCGATAGTAGCTTTTTGGATTTGTTCTTTGGATCTATTCATATCAGATAATAACGATTCCACTGATACTTGTATAGCCTCTGACCATGCAGTAACTTTGGCAAAATATTGGTCATTATATGCATCTTTTCCTTTGAATATAAGTTCAGATAGTTTCACGAGTGATACATCAAGAACCTGATGGAATCTTGATATCTCTATACAGATTTCTAGAGAGGCTGATAAATAGGACTTTCTTATATCAAATAATTGGAAAGCGTCTTCTCTTAGAGATGAAGGTTCTTTGGTTTTTGACAATGAACCATATTTTGCTAAAGCATTATCATATTTTGACTGTATGAATTCAAAATTCTTTCTTGCCTCTCTATATTTCTTCAAATGGTTCTTACTTATTTCAGATAACAATTCCACAATCTCAGTATGATTGACGTCTAAATCCTCAAAATCCTTATTCCATAAACTCTGTAAGTTGGTCCTTGTAGTGTCCAGCACTGAAGAAGTATTCTCTTGGTCTATAAGACCTGATTTCAAAAAGTCGGGTATGAGTTGATTGAGGAATACCGCATTCACATCTTTGAAGTCGTTGTATTGTTGAGGGTATCTCTTTGTAGACTTGATTAGTCCTTCAATCCATTGTTCGGTTAGATCTATTTGTGAGTTGAGATGGTTACAAGAAGCTCTAAAACTTGGTGAGTCCAATGCTGCTTCTTTCAATCTAACAGATATCAACTTGATCAGCCTTGGAGTATCCCTTTTCTTACTACTAGAGCCAGAGTACTGGCTGTTAGCAGGGTTGGAGACATCCCGAGTTGAGTTCTTGCCCAATTCATCTACAAACTGTGACATTGTCTCTTCAGTAGACTATCAATTGGTTCCTTCTCTGTTGTCCTTTACCCACTCTAATTCCCTATTTAATCAAAGCCTAATTGAATTATGTAACAATACTCTGCCAATTTTGACCGGGTCGATAACTCCATTGCTGTTACCCGGTGTTTTACTATTTTTTTGTCTTTCGCTAAAAATTTCTTCTTTGTTCTTTGTTCTTTGAGACCACTTTTAGTGAAGTTCTTATAAACGAGAAGAAGGTTGATATGTTCAATTTGTTATGATTGATGTTGAGAAGTCACTTAGATATACTCTACGTTTCACGATTAGTTTCTAGAGTTTTCAGGAGGAGATTTTAGTAAACTCTGTCTGTTCTCCAAATTATGATGAATTGGGTATAGAATTCCTTCTTTTAACGCATATCTTAAGTTGGTCGATCATGCTCTGAGATATGGGCCATACATCGTTCAATTAGTCTCTTTGCGAAGAATAACAGATCGTATAATGCAATCAAACCTATCAAATACTGGTTTGTCTTAACGAGTACTAGCTTTTATTTCAAAGAAAATTGCGTTCTGCAATTCTCAATCTGAGATAAGCATAGGTTAGTATTCTAGAACTTTGTATATGTGTTTGAGCTTTTTTACACAACTGAAGCAATCAGTGAACACTTTGATAACTTGAGATGGTTGTTGACTAGTTTTTCTTGTTTTGATTTGAATAGATTACAACAGCTAAGTTTGTACGATCTTTGTTCTGAGTTTTTCAGCACTGAAGTTGACTACTATGACTTTGGCGTGTATGAAATGACTTCAGAACTCGGGAGAAGCTAAGAGATCACTTTGAGGTATATCGATTATATCACTGTTGTTTCATTATAGTTGTTTGTTTGACGTTGTGAAGAGTAAATGTGTGAAAACACTTTCTTCACCATGCCATATGTCAATACAAAGGCATTTGCATCTACATATCCTATCTCTTCTATCATTTTTAGGTTTAATACATAATATCTAGTGATAAGAACGTATATGTAAGCAAATTGACGATGTGATAGTTGCTACACACTATAACTATCTCACAGTACTGAGTAATTTTCACTTCACATAATCTACGCACTTCAAGTACAGAGCTCTGGTACAAGATCTCATCACCATCACACGTCTATCAACCTCAAGTGCGGTGGCTATTACTCAGGGATGAAGATCCGCGTCTCATGCTTTTAATTAGACCGATAATTATTTAAAAGTTTCTTTTGCTGTAACGCGTAAAAACTGGAAAATAAATCGCAGTAATAACCAAAAAAAAAAAATCTCTTGGAAGAAGCTAATAAATCGTATCGCGTCGTAACATAAGCTATGAAGCACTTAGTCCTCCCAGAACTAGGTCTTTTGAATCTAAATTTAACGTCATCACTGACTGACATATTGGTCTAAATAGTACGATAGAAGGCACGTAAATCCACGTGTTGAACGCGATCGTTTTTGTGGGTTTTTTCTGGGTTTTCACTTCTCACTGTCTATGACGATTACAACGATCAACCATTTGTAGATCCTATTCAGATAGGAATTAGCCTGAAATTGAGCAGCACTCTTTGACAAGGCTCTGAAGTGAAGCACCCCTTATCAGCTTGAGTAATACACATTCTCTTAGGCTATGTTACACTAGTACACATTCTTTGTTTCCAGTGTATAGGCACTCCATGTTATGCTACATACAGAGTACATATAGTGCGTGCGAATTTGGCACCGCCATCGTCTAAAAATCTCATCTCTGAAACATAAACATGCTCAAGAAAAAAAAAAAATTCAAATATCAGCGTGTATTGTGCAATCGTCGATCAGGTACAAATTCACACACTAAAAAATCTTTCTTTGTGGTGCAGTGTGATATTTTTAGACTGGGCCGAGAGATCTTGCCTAAGTGGGTCTAGCTTAGATAGAGTTTTCTTACTACTTCTGCCTACACACAGGCAGAAAGACACATGAGTCATGAGATGCGAACTGCGTAGAGTGTCTTTCTTGCAAAGATAATGCAGCAGGCTAATTTGAGTGGGCTCAAATAAATGTGAATTGTGAAACCAGTGCAGCACGTAGGTCTTAACTGTAGTAATGTGATTGACATCCGGTTGAATAGCATTCACCACAAAAGTTACGAAGTGTGAATAGGAGGTCTTGTACTGAATGCTCTGTGTGTGTAGGAATGCAAACTCCAGACTCCAGTGACATGCAAGCGACAGGTCATACCAGAAGGCCTGGTACCTTCAGCTGCAACCGACGTGACAAACCCTGGTCCGAAAGCATTAGGAGTAGTACAGAATTCCAGAGCCTTCTGTGGATCGGGCCTTTTTAGATTCTGGCCCAAAAAAATTCAATCTTACAGCCTCTTCATGTTTTCAATTCTGTCCCGATTAGGAAAGTTAATGTTTTAAACAGGAAAAAACGCGAGACCCACAACAATAAAAAAAGAAATGCACCACAATTTATCCAGTTGTGCAGTGGCCGTACCGGGTTATATGGTGAGTGAAGAAAATTTTTACTGATAGCGTCTGCCAAATTGACTCCTGGCAGAAATTTATATATAAAGCTCACCATCCTATTCTTTCTGTCTGAAACCTTTACCAATTTTTTTTCTCTTCTCCATCCAAAACATATTAATCACAATGCAATTCAAATCTGTTGTCATCGCTTTAGCCTCTGTTGCCGCTGTCTCTGCTCAAAACGCTTCTAACGCCACTAACGGTTCTAACGGTTCCACCTCTGTCTCCACTGGTGCTGCTGCCTCCAACGCTATGGGTGCTGGTGTCTTCGGTGCTGCTGTCGCCGCTGGTGTTGCTTTCCTTTTCTAAATTGCCTAAACTAAAAAAGAATCAAAATCTCATTAAGAGATTCATATTTTCAAAAAGGTTTTTCTAATATTCTTATAGAAGAACTAATGCTTATTTGCTTAATTCATTGATATAAACAATATTAATTTGTTTAATGGTTTTAATACTTGGTTTTTGTTAGGTGTACTTTTTATAGTTAATTGAAAAGGGATTTCTTATAGACAATCCGCGTAACTACAAATTTATTTACCCACTATTGTAGCTATTAATTTATTAAGACTCATATTTGTCTCTCTCTCTTCTCTCTATTGTTTTAGCGGTTAATATTTCAGATTTCAAATTTTTTTTGAGAAAAAAAAAAAAAAAAATACAGGAACAGTGCCTCAAAAAAAAGAAATTCTGGAAAATTCGCCTTTTTGCTGATATTTCTACGAGTTCCATTGGCAGATGGCAAATACGTGCCTAGGTTTCCGATTACCGAATGATTTAGATCAGAGTGAGCTGATCCGATATTGGCAATTGAACCAATGGCTCTTGTAGAGATATAACGTTCAACGTTGATCTTAAACGTTACCGCTTATGTATCCCCTCCTATAATTACTATTGTTCCACTAAAGTTAATTTGGAGATTCTTATGTTTTCGCTACTAAACTCTGTGATTTTTTCCGCTCCATACAATTTCTATTTTTGGCGACGTCTGTCTCCGTCTGAGAAGAGAATTCCGGCTTTTTTCGAGAATTTTTTTGAGACAACTTTCGCGAATACGGCTAATTTCTGCTATTTGGAAATTTGGGGCTATGAGAGTAAACGGTCACGTGATAGTTGAATATCATACACATTCCGTAGTGTTAGACAATAATGTCATTAATGGCTCTTAACTCCAATGTAGATGCCTAAAATATTCAGTATTTAGTATTCCGTCTACCCATGTGTTCAATACTTATTGTAGTTTTTTGCTTCACACTTCTGAAATAATGGTGAAAAGCAGAAGGCAGTCGCCATGCACCCATATGGAGTATCGCATAGAACAGACGCGTCTAGCTAATATACATCTTGTGTACTTGTTAAAGAGCTGTGATCATTAATGGTTATCAATACAACTGAGAATTACAGTTCGAAAACTTGATATTTTCATAAGCATTTTCACTTGTTACCCTAGAGATAGAACAGTGGTTTGTAGCAAACCTGGAACTGATCAATGATACATGCGCGTCGTGTAATATGATCACATTCTCAGAATGATTCCAAAGGTGCACCATCATAACTGAATGTAGTCTCTAGCTGGATTGGTCATATATGAAAGATATCTGCTCATTTATAGATCTATTTTTACTCTTCCCATTGAACTTGATCCTGACGTTTCATTGTTAAATTATAGCTGAGCTGGCCGCACTGATAAAGTAAGATCATCATTTTTGGTATAGTGTTCTAGAATCCTGGATCAAGCGTCTAGCGCAGGGAAAAAAATAATTCAGGTACCAATATCCACCACATAAAACCAAATCATTACCACTAAAAAATCCCTTTAAACGTTCATAAAGCTTGATTTATACTTAATCTGATAGGTCACACTGCTCTAGTGACGCTTGGTGTTGTTTCTGTTGTACAACTATTGTCTGATCTCACCTCAATATACTCGTTTTGATCAGCGCTTTTTTGGTTTTTTTGAAGCCTCGCTTACACCAAGTGACACATATCTAAATTGTGGTGGATCAATAATGGGACAAATAGCCAGTGTTGACAACCCTTCAGCTGCTCATCCATTATATCTATCACCAAAGCTTGTTCTGAATAAGATTGAAATAGACCCCCAAGGAAAATCAAGTCTGTTCAAGACGATAGATGTGGATCATGATACTGGGGCATTGGTTCTTCCCAAATCACCTTTATCTAAATTCACCCAGAACAAAGCTTTGAACGAGTGGCCCTTTTTACTACATGTCGAAACAAATGATAAAGTGACATTCCATCTTAGTGCGAGTGATACGTTCTTGACAAAATTCACTGATACTGTCGCTGATAGAGTTACTATGATAGCAAAAATACGGGTTTTATTCTATGATGGCTCTAAATCTTTGATTGATGAACATTTCATAGCGTCAAGGCTAGAAATAACGAAACACGGTAGGACTACAGTTGATCCCAAGATATTTCAAATAACACCGGATATAAATCACTTCAGTTTCTGCATTAACCTGACAAATTTAACAAAATATGGAAGACTATATGTATCAATAGTAGGGGACAATGAAGAGCTTATAAAGTTCCCATTCTTCTTACAGGAATCAGATACCAAGATACCCAATGATATTCCTTCTTACTTCTACGACCCTCAATTGGAGTTCTATGCTGATGGTCCAACCTTTAGATCCAATGTCTCAAGTATTGAAAACTTCTTAGATGACTTCAAAGTCTTATTGAAAAATGTTATCAAAAAGACTCAAAAGTTGGATGAACTTACCAGGGATCTTGCACTAGCTAGATCTTCTTTGACCGCTTCGCTCTCTGAACTTATAAAACTGGCATCACCATTTGAGAACCATCTGCTCACGGATCTGATTAACGATCTTATACCCTTACTCACCGACAGATCTGCTGCTGATATAAAAGAATCTAGTAATATTTCCAAGTACCTGCTGGTGCCCTTGACGTCGCTCTATAATTCTGAGTTGAAGTCGTTAAGTGCTAGAAAGAAGGAGTTTAACGAAGAGTCTGATAACTTCTATCTAGAATCGTCTACTGGTGCCATAGATAAACAAACTACAGTTGATAAAGACCCATTTCAGAAAAGACTTGCCTTTGAGATCAAACGATTTGATTATTTTTATTTCTTGAATAACTTCAGAAATGGATACCTTATGAGAAACCTTCTATATAACCTTGGGATATATCTCCAAATCTCGGATAAGTCAACATCTTCGAGTATTGAATATAATGTTTCAAAGGCACTATTTTACCACACCAACTATCAAAACTTCAAAACAGATCAGGAAAAAGCTCGAAATCTGCTACTGAGAACGAAAAATGCAGATGAACTATCAAAGATCTTGACAACATCATATGAACACAAAGAAAACATATTTCCTGCTGAAGTTGGTTCTACGCCTCCACCTATCTCCAAGAACCATGTACGATCTTCTTCAGGTAATGAAGCTACAGTACAGATAACTGGGGTCTTAAACACAGTTGGCGGCAAAAACAAAACAGGCTGGCATAAACAACTTGTGTCTCTGAAAGGCAACATCCTAAGCGAATACACTGACTGGAAAGAAGTTCAAAAGCTGCGATGCATTCCAATTGACATTACATCAGCTACAGTTAGACCGCTTGATATTAAAGATAAAAGGTATTGCTTTGAAATCACCGCTAAAAACAATATTGAAAGAATATTTGAGGCAGAAAGCTCCCTAGAGAGAGATAGATGGTTGGAGGCTCTGAAAATTGCATCGGGTTCAACAAACAATGAAGCCTCCTCAAATGGTAGGATCTCCAGAAACAGCAGTATACTTTTACAACGTCCTAGTACTCCTGAGATTTTGAAGAGAAATAGTTCAATTCAAAAACGAACATCGATTCTAAAGTCATCATCTTACTATCATGATAGTTCTACTGAATCACTAGTGAATCTCCCAACAAATGATTATTTGTCGTTACTGTACAAGATTTGTCCGTCAAATAGAATATGCTGTGACTGCGGCTCATTACAATCAGTCAATGTGATGTCTTTAAAGTTCCTCACGCTAATATGTGAAGATTGTTCAACGGCTCATAAATCAATGGGTGATTCCGTTTCTAAGGTTATATCAATAACTAGTGATTTGGAAACGCTCAAGTCTAAAGAAACTAGAGAACTGTTATATCATGTTTCAAACAAAATTGCAAACTTTTATTGGGAATCAAACCTTCCACCTAAAGATAAACTCAGTCCATCTGCTTCAAAAAGTGATAAATTGAACTTTGTAACCAACAAATACATCAAAAGGCTTTATCTACAAGTGGAGGACAAGTTCAAACCAACTGATGCATTGATTAAAGGTATCCGCTCATCTAATGTGACACTTATGTTAAAAGCCCTCGCTTATGGCGCTGATATCAATAAACCTGTCTTCAAAACCAAAGGAGATCAGAGACTTGAAGTTTCTTTGTTTGAGTACTCCTTAGGCTATTATCAAGGAGACCCTAACCATCCTATATTCCCTTTAACTCAACTATTAATATTCTGGGATATCCCAATAGGTGAATATACCGCCAATGTATTACCTTTGAATGAACGTCAACTACGGTACTGGTACAAGAGAAGACGTGAAAGGCAGGAACTACAGAACTCGCAGGGCGCTACAGAACCTGATGTACAAAGGAAGTACTCGTTGACAGTAAAGAGATTACCATCAATGAAGAAGAGCGTTGTTTTGAACGTAAATGAGACTGAGACTGATAATTCCACCAAATCTGGAAATACCAAACTGAGCAAAATCAGAATATTTGGAAATAAAAGTTAAGCTTTTCTGAAGTGAGGAATCGTGCATGATCCATTAAACTTTATTCGTGGTGTATTTTTTCCTTTTTTGGTTTTGTGTCAAATTAATTTAAGTTTGGTCATGCACCCTTTTATTACTCTTTTTAGTTTTGTGGTAACTCTAGTAATGAACTTGTGTTTTGTGGTTACTATAGTTCATAAATCATTACCTTCTTTTCTTCTGATGAAGCCATCTTTCTTAAGACTCTGGTTATCAATCCGCTGCCTGTTACAGTTGCTGAAAGCCTTACCAATAACCCATCTGCTATCTCCATCATTTGCCAAATATGAACGAAATCAAACCAGATCCAGGATCTACTGCAACTTTGGTGGATACTCCAGTTGAAGACAAGTCTGATATTTTACAAGATCCTTTAGACCTCTTCGATATTGAAGACTGTATTGGGAAAGGTAACTTTGGTGATGTTTATAAAGCAACAGAAAAGTCAACAAATAAAGTCGTTGCTGTGAAGGTTGTCAACTTAGAAGAAACAGATGATGAGATTGGTGTGTTGGTTCAAGAGATTTCGTTTCTATCGCAATTGAGATCTGATTATATCACGAACTATTATAACACGTACTTGAGAGATGTATCAATGTGGATCATTATGGAATACTGTGGTGGCGGTTCATGTGCAGATTTATTGAAATGTCATAAGAAGTTGAGCGAAGACGTTGTTAGTTTTATCATCAGAGATACTTTGAGAGGTTTAAGCTATCTTCACAATCAAAGAAAAGTTCATAGAGATATTAAGGCTGCTAATATCCTATTAACCTCACAGGGACAAGTCAAATTAGCTGACTTTGGTGTTTCAGGACAGATCACACCTACTCATATCAAGAAGGATACATTTGTTGGTACACCATTTTGGATGGCTCCAGAAATCATTGTCAGAAGAACAGGGTACAATGAGAAAGTTGATATATGGTCATTGGGTATAACAACTATTGAGTTATTAACTGGATCACCACCTTTTGCTCAACAAGATCCAATGAAGGTTTTATTTCAAATTCCAAAGAATCCTCCACCGATCCTTGTTGGTTCAAGCCATAGTGAATATGTTAAAGAATTTGTCAGATTCTGCTTGATCAAAAATCCAATCAACAGACCGGATACATCAATCTTATTAAAGACCAAATTCATTAGAAGTTGCAGACGCAGTGTTTCATTGGTTCCTTTGATTGAACAAAAGGATAGATGGATGGCTGCCAATCGTCCCAACTCTAAACGTCCTCGCTATGATCTAAAGAAAAAGTTGTACACTAAAAGTGAAGCCAGTTTGAGATGGAACTTTAATGGAACCATCAAGCATAGCATAGACTCTAATAATAGCAGCTCCCCACAATCAGAAGTTAGTCCAACCACTGAACATTGTATTGACTCTAGTGAAACAGATATGACAACACCTGAACCTTTGGAAGATCACTCCCCAACTTCCATCATTCATGATGTTTCAGCTTTACAACAACAGCAGAACCAACAGCAAGTACATGCTTATCTTCAATCAGGTAGACCACAGATAGATTACCTCAATCATGTTATCTTACCTTGCTTTAAAGCAGTTCATAATCGTGCGAAGACTACTGATACTAGATTGGCAGTGAAAGCCCTTGGAAAAGTTTTTATTGAATCTGAAACGAGTCAACCTGGTTTATCAGAAGCACTTTCTGAAGAGATTTGGTTAAGAATGACACAATTAAGAGCACGCCATAAGTGAAAGCTCTCAATCCATTAGCTAAATTTGATACGATTATTCATGATTACCTTGTCTAGGTATCAATAGACGTTATAAATTACTAAGTACGAAAATATTTCATATATTATAAGTGTAGAGTAAACGAAGCAAATTGTCATAAAACGAACTATTGCAGGGATAGTTTAGATAAATGTTAGCTTGTAAAGTCCTTTACCTGCACCAGATTGTAATCTTTCTGATTTAATTGAAGAACGAGTAGCCTTTTTAGTGAGAAAAGACTCTAGCTTACCCACTGAACGAGCAACCTCTTCGAATGAGATACCACTTGGGACACAGATCGGGAATTTCAAAAGGTGATTTTTACCATCTTTCAACAGTGAATAGTGATTACGTAGTGTAGCCTCATGATCTAAAGTGATATTGAAATCATCACAGAGAGATTTGAACGATTCATTAGCAGTCAGTTTTGAGAAAACATCTTTTAATAACCCTTGAAGATCCTTGTTTGATGGATCGCCAATATTCACAGCACAGTAAGTGATTGGTTCAATATGTGTTCTATCGGTCTCAGGCAAGATACTCTTCAACTTCTTATTGGCAAACACCTTTGCGTTAGAGAGATCACGGGAATTGAGGAAGCTCTTATCTTCTGAAACATCAAACTCTTCAACTTGTAGGTACAAAGCAGGGAAAGGTAACTCGTTGAACTGTGAGCGTATACCAATTGGTAAATTAGCATTCCCAGCTAAGATACAAGTGACATCATGTCCATGTTCCTGTTTCAACAACAGATAAGAATTTGCCAGTTTTTCAAGGACTGCCTTATTGATAGAAGATTTAACAGTACCACCTTCCTGTGGAATACTGAACTTGCATTGAACAAAGCAGAGATCTGACATGACAGCTTTCAAGATAGGATCAGAGATTTCATCAAGTGTATTAGGCTCATTGAACCCTACCAAAAGGTCGATACCTTGATCGCCTCCACCTGCTTTCCAATTTAGCACGTGTGATCTCTTCTCAATACAAGCTCTGACATTAACTTCAAACATGTCACCATACTTTTGGGAGTAGTAACCACCATATTGAACTTTTGGAGGAACAAATGCTTCTAGAACTGGAAGAGAAGTTTGGGCATTCTGCTCGGTATTTCTGAGATCTCTAAGCGTATCACCTTCAGCAGAAGTAAAGAAGCTGACACCACTATTCTTTGGAGTTTTTGGTGTTCTTGCTTCTAATATATAGTCTTCATAAGACTCAGCAGCTATACCTGAGGTAGATGTACTGGCAAATCTGCAATGAGTCAAATTGGAAGGTAGGGATTTGGTCAAAGGAGAGACAGGCATAGAATGAATGGCATGCTTTGGAGATAGCAGTGAAGAGACCTGCTTAGTACTAGCAAGTGACAGGCCCTTGATGTTCTTTTGGTGATTCTTCAGCATATTGGTGATGGTGATTAACTAGATGTGATAAGAAACAACAGAACCTCAATTCTGGTGACGTGCTCCCCTTTTATAATCATCTCGCTGGAAGAGTAGTCACTTTCATGATCCACTTAAGAATGGCGATGAAACTGTTCTGTAACCAGATTGAAACAATAGCTCAATCAGCAAAACAGATGGAGATGTTTGGTAATGAAAATGATTACCGCTTTGGGTAAGCAATGGAAACCTATGTTCACTTAAAAACTTGATTGAAAAGGTCAGTACATCTGAGAGTTGGTATTATCATGGCAGCCATTGGATAATATCTAAGTAGTCCACACAAGCACACATAGATCAGGAGAGAACTGTTCAATATCAATTGCAGTGTTTATAATGTTTATAGATGTAAACAGTTTTCGCGAATTTCTCTGAAGTATTCCGGGTAACGTCTGATTATCTTTGTTTTGACACAATTTTGGTGAAGTCCGAGATCTTCTCGAGATCTTCTGAGTATCGTTATGAGATTTTGGCTGTGGTTGTTGTTCAATTGAGCTGGATAGAGTCTTTCGAGTGAGGGGACCTAATAGTTAGTATGGCCAGATCATCTTTTCACCCCAGCCAAAGCAGCTCAATCATTTTTGGTGTGTTTCTGTCTTTGTGTCAAGACAAAAGCTTGAAGATCACTCAACTACTGACCACAAAAGCATACCAGCTAAAAGAAAATCCTCAGAATGTAAAAGCTATCAAGCACAATACAAGCTTACATCCACATTCTTATTTGCTTTAAATCATATCAAACAAGCCAAGTGATAAAAAAATGAAAGTCTCAAGATTAGTAACAGTGACCAGCTTAGCGTCCATGGCATTAGGTGCCCTTCTTGAAAGCCATCGTGTCTCAAATGGGTTGAAGCCAGACGCTCCATTGGCTCAAAGTATGTTCAAACCCCTTTTTTCCCAAAATAAAGCAAATACTAACACCCTCGAAGATCGTCCATCGAGAAGCTCAAGCCCAGTCATTATTGAAGAGAGTACTGTATCTGATGACAGCTCAACCGACGAGCCAGTAACAAAGAATGTTGTATGCTCTAATGGAAACTATCAGGTCTCTTCACCAGCAGAACTCTCTGAGCTTTATCAGTGTGATGAAATTTTGGGATCCCTTTATATCACAGATTATTATGGTGCAACAATAGATACTGGTCCAATTCAAGTTATTTCAGGTGATTTGGTTGTTGCAAATGCTTCAAATTTGGTTAGAATCAACACCCCAAAACTTACATTCATCGGAGGAACATTCTCATTGAAGGAGTTGACCTCGCTAACAGCTGTCCATGCGCCAAACTTGAATACTATTGGAGTAATTGATTGGAGAGTGTTGCCAATCATGAGCACAGTTTCATTTGACAGTGGTATTCAACAAGTTAGAAGCATCACAATTTCTGATACTTCTTTGGTTGCCTTTTCTGGGTTTGATAATAGCATATTGGATACTTTGAATATTAACAACAACCGATTCTTGGAAACTATATCTAGTGGATTGACCGGAATCACTGAGAAGTTATCAATCAGTGCCAATGCCCATAACCTTATTGTTGCACTCCCAGAGCTTGAATGGGCTAATAACATCACCATCAGAGACGTTTCATCCTTAGATTTGAAAGCTATTGAGAGTGTGAATGCTTCCATGGAATTGATTAACAACAACTTTCAAGTTGTTAAGTTCCCTAAATTGAAACAAGTTGGTGGTACTTTGAGTCTTATTGAGAACTTCAATTTGAGAGACGTCGAGTTTCCATCTGTGGAAGAAATTGATGGTGGTTTGATGGTTGTCAATAACACGGTTTTAGATAAGATCAATTTTTTCCCAAAATTGAAATCCATTGGTGGTGCCATTGAATTTGTTGGTGACTTCAAAGAAGCAGCTTTCTCCAAGTTGAAATTGGTCAGAGGAAGTGCGCTCATCAGTACTGTTTCGAATGGATTTGATTGTACTAGGTGGACCAAAGGAGAAGATAGCAACGGTACAGTTATCAGAGGAGGTAAGATTGTCTGTAAGAACGGTGGTAAACAGCACACAGTTAACTATGGTCTGGATGGTGAGATTGTTGACGAGGATATCTCCATCATTGAAGTGCCTTCAGAAGAGAAACAAAATGGAGCTCCTAGAACCAGCATTCATGTTGTTGTCTTGCTTGCAATTGCATCAGCAGTTGTACCATTCATCGACTTCTAGATGCATCCACATCCATAATATCAGCTTATCACCACTGATTAGCTCTTTACTGGCTTCCTTCTGCTTCTTTTACTAGTTAGAAACCATCAATTTATCAAATTCATTTTATTCGCTATCAGTTTTTACGTAATTGTTTCGGACTTCCTTTTTCGGGGATATTTAACTGATAACCAATTGTAAACAAACGGTCGAGGAACCAAAAGTAGATAAATTACTCTGAAGTTAAGACAATTCCAGCTGGCTGGTTACTATTGATGATGTCGCATGACGCAATGATTAAGAAGAAGGATCAGATAATGAGAAGAAAGAGAAAAACTTCGAGCTGTGAATCATGTCGGAAGCTCAAAACAAGATGTGATTTTGAGCCGATAGTTGGTAAGTGTCATCGATGTAATGTGCTTAAGGTTGACTGTTCGTTGACCAGTGAGAAGAATGAGGAGATTATGAACTCAATAGTTCGAGCTGAGAGGGAGATTGAACAAGAAGAACTTGATAAGATAGGAACATTGGGATTTCAGATGAATGAAGTATTGAGTAAATTGGACTTTTTAGTATCAAGATCTATAGATGATGAGCATGAAGGACCACCAAAGAAAAAACCAACACACAATGGGATTAACAACGACTATAAGTTCTTTGAAAGTCTTGGATCAGTTAAATTCAACCATCTTGATAATTCAGTCTTGAACTCCCCTCTCAATGCCATCTCCAGAATTGACTCCAGATTGTTCAGAAGAATTGATGGATATGAGTTCTTCAGTGATGTATGTCGTGAAGAATTCTTAGAAAAATTCTACTATCCAAACAAAGAACTGTGTCTTAGATTGGGGTCTTCTTTTCTGAGTACTGCACATTTTTGGATTATACCTGGGGGTATTTCACAAATATCACATGAGTATGTTGAATCACATCCTTTCATATCAGCTGTTTTTGTATTGATATCAATGGGGTTCGATGAGGAGCTACAATCTTCAAAGAAACAAGAAGAATTGTTCTGGATTGTGAAGAAACTACTTGGTTCTGTTTCAAATACGCACTCTATAACAGATCATGATGCTGAAGCTATTCTATATTGTTCGTTATATAACATTGCAAGAAAACCACATGTGTCACCAAATCATTGGTCTATCTCTGTTGATGGCATTAAACAACTGATGCTTATAGTGAGTTTCTCTCAGATCAGAGAACGTGTTGCTCTAAAGAAGTATAATGCAGTTGACTTGTATCACTTGAGAATCTGGACATTGTTAAACATATGTCATTATACTAATTCTATAGGTTATGGAAGACCTTCAATGATACCCAAAGATTATTCAAATGACATTTTTGAACTAGTGATGAATTATCCACAGATAACACTGGGTGATAATATAAACTATGCACATTTAAAACTTGATAAGATCGTTCATAAGATGTTTTATACGTCTCATCTTTTCCATGATGTCATCAAATATAACCAATTCCAAGAAATTCAAGGCCAGAAGGTTTTCAAGTTCACTGAGATACATGACTGGTTCAATGATTGGAAAGAATTGATCGACATGGATACATCTGGTACTTTACTGTTCAATTGTGAGTTCTATCAAGTGATTATCTCTAGAAGGTTTATTTCGTTCTATACAAAGTTAAATACACCAGAAACAGATTTCAAAGTTCGTTCTTATTTAGAAATTGGTTACAATACAGCGATGTATTACTCCATGTCAATATTGAATCGAGTGATTAATTTACCAGGGTCTTTGATTAGAGGGTCGCCAATAAATCTGTGGAATCAAGTTGTCTACTCATGCTTGACATTGTATGAGTTCAATAGCCAAGTCGAGGACAAATTTAATGCAAATCCACTAAATTTAATTTCAAGGGTATATTGGCATCTGAATAAGATTGGCGGAACCAAGAACGATGCTACAGATACGGTTGGGCAAATCATTGCAAGTTTGGTGGATGTCAGTCGTGCGACATCTGATCCAACAGACGTTCGTGATTCCAGTTCTATTATTAAGAATGACAATGAAGAAGACTACAAACCGTTACATGATGAGATCAGCCATGAATTTAGTAGTGATAATTTCATGCTAAAATTCAATAATATGACAAACTTCGAGACCTTTGAAGAGTTCTTTGACGATATCAATAAATGATCTATGAATATGCTCGGTTCGGAATCAATTGCAAAGCTGTAAGGTTATAGTAATATAATATACACGTGTGTATACTGTATACACTTACGAACTATGTAATAAGCCTCTATATGGCATCTATGTTCTCCTATAACCTGAAATCATATCATAGAGACAGCTGATCAACATGCGGTTATACTGTTGAGTCGCGGGAATCACTATGAGCCCAACTTAATATATGTGCATAATTAACTAGGATCTGGGTGTTAAGCCGAAATAGTTTTATGGTCTTGTGGATGTTATGCGTTAACTGAGGAGAAAAACGTGGTCATTAATTGGTTCGACGTTTCTCATTTAAGTGAATAATAACATTGAACCGATCTTTTTTTCTAGGCACTTTCTGTATAAGTGTAGTATCCTTACTAGGTAGTAGGCATGTGCACGTATCCGTAGTGTTGTGGTACATGATCTTCAGTTGGATTACAATAATACGCACTTCTTACGAGCTGAAAGTAGGCAGCACATAGGCAGCAGCCAGGCATTTAGGCGCCATTATACAGCTTCAGTACCGTATTTGGACTAGTAAATTAGGAACACATGTGCTGATGCTAATGACATAATCTGATATGAAATTCACATGCCACATGGATAAGGCTGATTATGAGGGTCCATTCGCGATAAGGGGTTCTTCCCAGGGTCCTTCTTTCTACCTCGAATTGGTAAAGAGAAGAACTCATTATCACACTGATCGCTGGCCCAGGCCTCGTAAAGCGTTGATGAAATGCCTACAAAGAGATACCAAGAACCGAAGTCTCCAGTTATGCCTAGATTAGTAGCTTCTGGTCAGAGTCGATTGGTCAGCTTTTCCTTTAACACGTGCGATTGGACTTCCGCCCTTGCAGCTGTTTGCCCAGACATGTTTATACCAATTTACAATTATTGCCTAATCTGGTAGTTTTCATCAACAAGCTCATCCTTCGGTACCCAGTTTCACCAATGAAAACCCGATGTCTTTGAGAAACGTTGTGTGTAAATGAACCGTGGATCTCTCTGATTGTGGACCATGAAGTGTGTTTTCGGATTGGCACTTGGTGTTAGTGCCATTGTCTCCGATGGGTATATAAACAGCCCAAAAACCTGGTTATTCATATCCTTTTCTTTTTTGGTTTAGATCATCTATTCAATCTCCTACTAGATACCCCATAATTCATACCATACCCCCGATATAATGAGATTACCAACTTCTATCCTTGTTTTAATCTTCGCTGCTCTTGTCTCAGCTTTACCAGTCAAATATGATACCAAAAAGAACATCATCTTCATGGTTTCTGATGGTCTAGGTATCTCTGGTATCACCGCTGCTAGAGAATTCATCAAGACTAGAGATAACTTATCAGAAACTGACTCTGTCTTTGACCTTGAAAACTACATCATTGGTACTTCCAGAACTAGATCTCACTCCACTTTGATTACTGATTCTGCTGCTGCTGGTTCAGCTCTTGCCGCTGGTCACAAAACTTACAACGGTGCCATCTCTGTTGATCCACAAGGTGTTCCAAAAGGTACTTTCTACGAAGGTGCTAAACTATTAAACTACAAAACTGGTATTGTCAGTACCACTTTCGTTCAAGATGCTACCATCTGTACTCCAAACACTCATGTTGCTTCAAGAAGATCCTTAGATTTAGTCGCTACCCAACAATTGGGTTACGGTCACCCATTGGGTCAAGTCATTGATGTTGTCATTGGTGGTGGTAGACAATACTTACACGGTGCTAACCAAACTTACGATGGTACCGTTGGTAAGAGAGCTGATGGTGTTGATTACATTGCTAAAGCTCAAGAAGATGGTTGGACTTACATTGGTAACAGAGAACAATTCGATGATTTATACTCTTCTGGTGAAGTTAAATTACCATTATTAGGTTTATTTGACAAGAACAGTCTTCCATTCGAAATTGACCGTAACGCCTCTACTATTCCATCATTGAAAGAAACTTCTTTATTAGCTCTAGAAACTTTGATTAAAGCTACTGAAGATTCTGAACAAGGTTTCGTCTTATTATTAGAAGGTGCTAGAATTGATCACGCTGGTCACAACAACGATCCAACTGCTCACGCTCGTGAAACTTTAGCTTATGATGAAGCTTGGAAAGCTGTCATTGACCGTGTCTCTGTCTTAGACACTGAAACCTTGGTTGTTTCTACTTCTGATCACGAAACTGGTGGTTACGGTTTAGGTATCAACGGTATTTACGAATGGTACCCACAAAACTTATTAACCACTCCACACTCCATCGAATATGCTGCTAACATCCTTGCTGATTACAACGGTGACAACGTTACTGATTTCATCATCACTGACGTCTTGGGTAAAGCTTTGAACGTCCACACCAACTACACCCTACAAGATGTTGAAGATATTGCTAACTCCAACTTAACTGAACTTGCTTTAGGTAAAGTTTTGTCTGACTCTGCTGGTTTAGGTTGGACTTCTGGTGCTCACACCCAACAAGATGTTCCAATCTATGCTTACTCCAACACCAGAGAAGGTTACAACAGAATCTTAGCTTCTTTAGGTTCTTCTGTTGATAACACTGAAATTCCAAAATTCTTCGCAAAGGAATTAGGAGTTGACTTAGAAGAAGTCACCGAAAAGATTGCTGGTATTGCCACCAAATGATTCATCTGCTCAAACACCACACAGCTATAATTTACCTTGCTTATTTCAATTCTTCATCACGTATTAGGGAACCCTCATGTCTTTCCTTTAGAGGTACCCGTTTAGAAAAAGACCGTTTATAAAAAAGCGTTAGTTTTGTTTGTATAAATTTTAATTATAAAGAGTCCTAATTTAATAGATCTTTGTTGAGTGTAGTTATCTATATGAATATCGAGGTTGCGTACTGACTTGTAGTTCTGCCAGGTTATGTAATGAACTTATCTCTGTATCTTTGAATATTTCCGCCGTTCATTACCTAATTGGGACAAAATTGAATCTGTGGAGAATCTGAAACAGAGCAGTTTCTGTTAGATACGGACAGGGTAAAGATCTGGATCAAGCACTGAGCTACTACCTAGTTACCTGGTAGCCTACTACATCAAATTCATGGTCAACTTTATCAACTTAACGCTCAAAATTCTTTGTAACGGTCAATCTGAATTCATCCCGCCGGAGTTTAATTTTTCAACGGTTTTCATACGTTTTTTTTTTTTTTTTTTTCTGCGTGATAATTGATTATATAAAAACTGCAAAAAAAAAAGGAATTATACATTAAATAATGCTTGAGAACTGCACATTTTTACTTTGGTTCTTGATATATAAAACTATCGTGTCTGCTGTCTAAGCTCCTTGATACTTTATTCTCGAACAGTTATATATTTAGTACACAAAATGCCATTCGACGATCAAAAAGGTTTACAAATAGCCATTGAAGAAGCTATTCAAGGTATGTTCAGATCTCAGATCTCATTTTAACAACCAAAATATTAACATATTATCCTTATTTTTATAGGTTACAATGAAGGTGGTGTTCCAATCGGTGGATCTTTGATCCATGAAGATGGTAGAGTCTTGGGTAGAGGACATAACATGAGAATCCAAAAGGGCTCGGCAACATTACATGGTGAAATTTCAACTTTGGAAAATGCAGGTAGATTAAAAGGTAATGTATACAAGGACTGTACCATGTACACAACCCTTTCACCATGTGATATGTGTACTGGTGCCATCCTTATGTATGGTATCAAAAGAGTTGTCATGGGTGAAAATGCAACTTTCATTGGTGGTGAAGACTATCTAAGAGAAAGAGGTGTTGAAGTCATCAACCTTGATAACCAACAATGTAAAGATCTAATGGCCAAATTCATCAAAGAAAAACCAGAAGAATGGAACGAAGATATTGGTACTGAATAAATATAGACTTCCAAGCAGCTTCTAAAAAAAGTACAGATAATCTACATATGAACATATTAACAAAACACTAATCAATATACGCATTTTTTTCATAATAAAATCAAAACTGATAATTAGAAACAATTTATAGAACTGAATTTTTTGAAAGAAGCAATCCACTGAAATCAAGCAGATTGTGTGGCAGCAGCAACAGTGGATGATAAGGTTTCAGCAACTTTATCAACGGCTTTCTTCTTGATAGCACCTGAAGAACCTGGTAAAATAAGCTAGTAGAAAATTGTTAGTATCGATTGATAGATAAAAGAAAAAACAGGAACGTTTGGTATATTCCCAAAGCACAGATTAACATACTTCCATGTAACAAACACCAAGACCAACAAGACCCAAACTATATTAAGTGTTAATAAGTACTTCATATAAGAAGACCATGTGACATAGTCCTTCCCCATAAAAGAAAGGATATGAAGGGATAGATCCAACAATAAAAGTTTATACATACGCTAATCGTATCAAACCAGATTGAGCACCTTCAGCAACAGGTTCACCATGTAATTCATTCAACCAAGCTTGCACGGCAGAAATGAAAGAAATCCAAGATAACAATTTGTTCTTCATGAACATAGCAGCCATAGGCATACTTTGACTCACAACACCAGTACTGGAAGGAGCTGGAGTTGGAGCAACATGGATGTATGGGACAACGAGGTCTTCGCGTTTAACTTGTGGAGCCATTTTGTAAGATCAATGAGTGCAATGGATATCCAATTTAATAGAATATTGTGCTAATAAATTGATTAAAACAAGTATTAAAACGTCCACTGATTTTCGTCTTTTTCCTGTGGCGGAGACAACAAATTTGGGGGAAAGATTATGTAATCATTTAAAGGAAATATACACTGTTTATTAGATTTTATATTAGTGTGTATAAGTACGTAATATATGTTGATATTATTGCTATTATGGATATATAGAGATGATAAGACTCTAAATATGTAGTTATTTCGTTGTTTTAGGGCATTTTGAATTTTGGAAATTTTCTGTTTTTAAAAATAGAGGACATCGATTAAGCCATACAAAATCTCAAAACATGAGGAAACAAAGTAAAAAAATTTCGAATTTTCTTATATTGAAGTAATTTGCTTCTAAAAAGGTGTATTATTGTATAATAGCCTATGGGAATGAAGAATATATCCATTAATTGACTATTTGAGGGATATTCATGAAGATATGGCAGCTTTAATTTTACTACACCAAAGTATTATTAACTCCGAAGTAAATTCATACTTTATCACTTTCTACGTCAAAACTGTTCGCCTTTTGGCTTATCAACTGTAGTATAATCTGTTCTTTTCAGTGTAACATTAACTCATGATATGAGAACTTTTAACTTTGTTACCCTTATTTTTGGATTACGATGATTTGAACTGGTTTAATGGGCATGTTCATTGGTTCTTTCATCACATAGTACTGTCGTTGTCATGGCTCCTGACGCTATTCTACAATTAAAAACGAGTTTATAGATGATATAGATTAAACTATCTTGTAGTTATGCAGTAAATTAACTAATTATTTGGTAAAACTTCTTCCGCAGTTATAGCGAAATCCTTGGATCCAACAGTTTCAATGTTGAGAATCCGACCAATGAACCATTGTTTGTGTAATGGTAAACCTAAATCATTCTTCAAAAGATACTTCACATCCCCCATATTATTAAAGGCCGCCCATTGATTACTCGATTGTTCATTCGAGTTTTGATTTCTTGTTGGTAAGAATAAGATCAGATCTCCTACCTCAAAGTTTCTTATTGATATCTTATTCTTTACTTTCTGTTCAAGTTGTCTTGATAGTTTCATCTCTTTCTTAGCTAGATGTTCAACTTCTTTGAATCTCATTGATATACTTGGGACATATAACAAGTTTAAATTAGTCATATGGCTCACAAATTTCAAATACTTGTCTTCGAATGTTGTCAAGTTATAAGTAGTTATCAAAGAATCACATATTGATTCTAATGCTTCAATATCAATATCTTCCGATGCAGAATTCAAACGAGCAATTAATTGAGAGTCTGGTATTTGAGTCCAGATATTAGAGCCTTCCCCAATGTTTGCAAGTACCGATTCATACCCTCCTAGTTTTTCTGGATTGATTGATTCACTTGTACGATTTCTTAGACCCCTGACTCTTCTAATATCAACTGTTCCATCTTTAATCGATTCAACTGCAAGCATCCCCATTTGTTTTAAACTTTCATCCATCAATTGATAGATGGTGAATAGAATATCACTTAAATCCCTGCATTTGATCAGTAATGAATCAATGATAATGACAAGTTGAACTACTGTTTGGAGAGTCTTCTTCTCTAATTCACTTGCCTGTAAGTCTTGAGTTTCTTGTTGAAGGGTTTCCAACTCTTCTACTTTGAGTCTTAAGCTTTCAACTTCTTCTTGATGTGCTCCCTTCTCTTTTGCGAATTCATTTTCACGATTTGACATGTTTTCAAGAAGATCGTTCTTCATAACTTTCAACCGAACAAAGTCTTCTTTACATTCCTTCAATTCAAGAACAAGTTTCTCCTTCTCACTCGAAAGTTCAGTAATTTGAACATTAAGCGCATCAATAGATTGATCTTTGGAGATCTCTAAAGCTTCAAACTTCTTGTTTAGTTCTTTGACCACTAGATCCTTATCTTCCAACGATGTACTCAACTCCTCACCTTTACGTGTTTTCTCACTCAGTAACTGCTGCAACTTATTGATCTCTTCCTTTTGCACTTCCACTTTATTCTCTAGTCCTTCAATATCTTTCGATTTGAGCTCTTGTGCTTTAGATTCGAAGTCTTTTTCTTTCTCAGATAGTTCATTCTTAATGTCATTGATGAGATTGCTCTTCTCTTCAAGTTCTTTCTTCAAGGATTCGATAGTTTCTTGCTGCTCTTTTATAGTAGTATACTGTTTAGTCTGTTGTAACCTCTCTTCAGTTAATGATGCTTGAAGTGACGATATATCAATCTCTCTCTGTTCTTCAGAAACTTGAAGCTTTCTGGACAATGTTTGAGTTTCTTGTTCTTTAGCAGATAGCAGCTTACGGGATGATAGAATCTCATCATTCAATTTGGACTTCAATATGTCGGATTCTCTTAGACGCTCCTTCAACTCTTCATTCTCATTGGTCAATTTCGACAATTCAATTTGCTGAGTAGGAGATGCAGACCGTGATGGTCTTCCCGAATCAGACTGTTTCAAAACACTATCAAGACCTCTTGGTGCTTTTGAGAGTGAATTTGTTCTTGAGATTGAAGATGACCAGTTCTGTGAAGAATTCTTGAATTGTTCTTGATGTAGTAAACTTTCAAGTTTTCGAATTCTTGTAACATACCCTTTTATTAATTCATTATCAGACTTAGATGTGGATGATTTTGAAAAGAATGAGGCAGGCTTCTTTGATGATAGGTTATCAAGCTCACTGATTAGTAGATTGATCACTTCTTTAGATATTGAAGACTTTTGAAGCTCTTGAATATAATTCACACAGTCATCGTAAACGACATCCTCTTCTGTCATGGATAACTTATCTTCATTTGATATAACTTCAAACGATTTCAAATTATTACTGTTGAAAGATGAAATGTTGCACTTCAACAAACCAAGAATTGTACCATAACGCTGAACCCAGTTACTTCTGAACTTGACTTCTTTCTCCCTCAAACCTGCAAAGCTCTCATTAGTCTTTGATGAAATTGACTTCATCTCATCAACCCATTGTTTTCTTCTTAGACTTTCAATAAGATACAATCCATATAGCAAAGGAAGATCCACAGTATTTGCTAATGTGGATTCATAGGTTTGTACTTCTTCAATATTGGAGGTGAGGTCTTTGACAGATTCTCTCAGTGATAGCATCTTTGACTGTGCCAGTGATAAGCTCTGGAGAAGCTTTGCCATTGTCAATTGAAGCTTGTAATATAGATCTTTCTCCTTCAAGAGGTATTGATATAGTTGATAAGATGGCTCATATATTTGGTTCACAAAGTCTCGCTTATGCCTCTCAAAAGTTTCCAGAATGATATCAAGATCAAAGTTGTCCAGATTGATGTTTGAACGGTCAAGTAGATTCCTTGTATCTTGCTGTACTTTCTTACTTAACAAACTTATCTCTGATAATGTTCCTTCAGCATCAAAGGTCCCCAAAAGTTCCTGTGACTCACTCTCGAGTTTTTGAATGGATTTGGAAACTTCTGATCTTTGTTTATCACTTTCAGCGATATTTGGCTTCAAGCTTTGAAACTCATTTGAGATATTCTTGCTTAAGTTTGATGCCTTATCACTTTGTAAGTTGAGCTCTTTCACACTCAATAAGCTCGACAATGATTTATTGTTTATCAAATGAATATTTTCTAGTCTATCATAGTGCTCTTTCCATGTGGATGTTAGTGATACTCTTTGTAGCTCATCCGCATATTCATTAGATGTTCTGTAGATCTTGACTGTTTCAGCGCAATATCCATCAACGTACTGGGATGCAACTTTCAACGATTTGAATAAGACTTGAATCCGCTTTCTCAACTCAACAGCTTTCTTTGAAAATCTAGTTGAGTCTGATTCTATAGCAGCTACCCATCCAAGGTTTGTGGTCAACAGACTCACTAACTGTCTAGGATTTCTATTTTTGGTGATAGTGGGAAGGTCAATATCAAATAATGGAGAATTAATGGGCTGGAGAAGACTCTCAAAGTTATCTAAAGATTCTGCTTGAAGATATCTCCGAAGGTAAGCTGAGTAGTTCTCGTTATCATGAGAGAACAGGTTTCTATCAAATGCATATACTTCATCAATCTCATCGAGTATGGAACTCTTTAGTTTTATGCCAAAAGGTGTTATAAGAAAAACTTGATTATACGGTATATTGAACTGCTTCGAGCAGAATTTCTTTAGCTCATCCAGCGAGACAAAGTAGTACCGATTTGTTTGGACTGAAACTCCTGTATGAGGGTTGAATATCGAAAGATCTTTGCCTTCCATTGTGAATTGAGTCACTTTAAAATAGCTGGAGTAGTGTCGATATGGGGTGGCTCAAAATCTGTACTAAATCTTCAGATGAAAGCAGTAACAGGCAGGAAAAAAGCTACCAGAAAGCAGAACTGCCAAATCAAAACAGCTATCGCACTAAAACACTCAACAACAACAGTAATTGGACGATGTTTCCAGCCCTCAAAACAGCTTCAATTTGCCGTTTTGTCTTTTGTGCCAAAATTTCTAATACAAAACACCAAGAAATTCGCGGAGTTCTCCAAATCAGAACACACCGCGAATATTACCGTATGTGGACATATCGTTTCATTGAGTCGAATCAACAAGTCGAAACAATTCTTCAAGAAGCAGCTGGACATTCTCTTCTTGAGGAAGCACCAAGCAGAGATGAGCGACTTCAGATACCACAAGTTGGATATAGAGAACCAGAGCGACTTTGACGATGTCAAACAGCTGATTGGCGAGGATCTTTCAGAACCATATTCTATTTTCATCTACAGATTCTTTCTCAATCAATGGCCTGAACTATGTTACCTAGTGAAGAACAGTGATGGTGTAAATGTTGGATGTATTATAGGGAAGATAGAGACTCATAGAGAAGTGAGATCCAGAGGATACATTGGTATGCTAGCTGTGCAGAAGTCTTATAGAGGAAAAGGTCTTGCGAAGACACTGGTAAAGCTAGTGATTGAAGAGATGATCAAACAAGGTGTTGATGAAGTCATGTTAGAAACTGAAGTGGTGAACACACCTGCTATTTCTTTGTATGAAAATATGGGGTTCATAAGGCTTAAAAGACTATATAGATATTACCTGAACCAACATGATGCTTACAGATTGATACTACCTATCACTTCCAGATCGGCAAAAAGGTCTGGATACCTTGATCCTTTACCTGCTAGTACTGGTACTACTACAAAGCTAAACGTGAAATGAATTAACTAATAATAATTTACCAAAACATTTTATAAAATCCAAGAACCTAAATAATATATGAATAACGCATCAAGCCTATTCTTCATCTTCGAATTTAGGAGCTAAGTAGAAACGTAGGTAACCACTTGGTAATTTATATTCGAACAATGCAGGTGTTTTATCAGCCAATTTAACAGTGATGGTTGGGGATAAAGAAGTACCTTTGATGATATCAGTCAAGTATCTAACACCGAAAGTTAAATCAACTGGTTTGTTTAATTCCACTTTAACTGAGTTTTCAGATTTTTGCATATCAGTGAATGGTTTGATGATAACACTACCACTACCGATATCACCAGTAGCTTGGAATTTAACAGTATCTTTGGTGACTAGAATAGTCAAAGAGTCAGAAAGTTGAGCTAAATCTCTGGTAGTTTTTTGGAAGTCAGCAGATGGGAATGTAACAATGGAGTCGTAATCCATATCGTCAATGTTCAAGTAGTCAGATTCAATTTCCATTAGTTTCAAAGAGTATTCTGAGATTCTATCTTTTTCAGTATCTTCGAAAACAACTAGAACGGAATCTGGAGAGTCTTCAGCTATTAGAGTCAATGAATCTGTGTTGTTACCAGCTTTTAGAACTTTAGCTAGAGATGATAAGTCAATACCTAGAGTAATGTTACGGTCACATCTGTAGGTTTGGAAAGCATCTTCACCAATTAATAATGACACTAGAAGAACACGGGAGTCATCCACGGCTTGGACGGTGATACCTTGTTCTGTACAGTTGAAGTTACATAGTTGAACAGTATCTTTGAAAGATTCAATAATCTAATGGATGGTTAGTAGCTGTAACGAGTTACAGATTCGTGGATGGTATACTCACTTTCTTTAGAAGAGCGGCTTGGTCGAATTTAGCTTCAAGCATTGTGATTGATTGGTCTGTAGTTGTAGTGATGAGGTAGTTTGTAAAAGAAAAGAAGAAAGAAAGCTCGAAAAATTAATTAAAAGTCGTGTTGACGCGTCAGTTTAAAATTGAATAAAGACGCGAAGTTGGCCACTGAGGCACGTGACTTTAAAAATCACGTGACTGAGATATCAAAACTGGTCCGTGCAACAATGTACCCAGAGTCTATATTCCTTGAAACTACTTTTTGTCTGTTGGTTAGCTATTTCATATAAAAGCTTTATCTAAACAAACGCAGTGATAGACACTATTGTACTAGAGAAAACACAATGACCGAGTTGGACACTGGTTCAGAGCTGGATACAGTGAAATTTATAAGGTTAGTATCCGTTTCGTCGAATAGATGTCTAAGAATTCAAATGGGATCAAATACTAACAGTTCACAAACAAAGTGCCTTTACAAGAAGGATTAAAGGGATCTCTGATTCAAAAGACTTTCCTGAAGGTGAAGTCGACGGGGAGTTTACCAATAGAGGTAACAAACTTAAAGCAGGTGCCGAACGTGTCCACAGAGACAAGATTGACGGATTTAATAACGACACTGAAACCATAGAGACAGTTAACTATAATCGTCAACGAAGACCTGTTGTTAAGAAAAGAAGACTTGATACTTATAACTACACATCAGATGGGGAGAATAACAGTGAATATGATGAAGAGGAGGATCCATATGCTGGTATCGATATCGAGAGTTTGTTAGCCCCAATACAACAAGCAACTGATGTTGTAACGAGAAGCTCAATCAGCAAAACATATTCTAGTCCAATCTTGAAAAAACTAGCACAACAAGCCATCGAAGTCATCGAAAGAGAACAAGAATCTATAATACAACTGACTTCACTACTGGATATTTTCTTGGGAGAAGATGCCGATGGGTTTTTGGAGAGTAAACTAGCACTACCAGAATATGACCTCAACTTGACAGAAGCCCAGCGAGAACAACAACAAAGGATTGAAACACAAGAAGAGACAGACAAAAGAATCACAAGAAAGAAAGCCACTCAGGAAGCGGATCCATTCTTTGCTCTACCTACTTTCAAAGTCGACGTTGATTATGGTCTTCCACCAGATGACGCTGATGAAGCTAGACAATTAACTCAAATTGCCGTACAGAGATATCAAGAATACGTTAAAAATTTACAACAGCTTCGAGGTGGTCTAGCAAGAGCTCAATATGTTAAAGAAAAACTATACAATTGGGCCAAGGAGATGAATGGAGATCCTGATGAGAGTGATATTTACCAAAAAGAATTGGCTGTTGAAAATGCAGCAAAAGAAGCAAAAGAAGCAGAGAAGGCATCTTCAAAGAAAAACGAATCATCATCTTCATCTAATAGTACACCTGCCCCAGAAGTCACTACAAGAAGAAGTAATCGGAGAAGAAGAAATTAATAAGGTGTATTTTTATGTTATTTTAATGCTGACAAAAAGTTTACCAACCATCTGTGTTTTGTTCTAATACTTTAACTAAAAGATCGCTTGTTTGTAGTTTTGGTCCATCAAAGAATGGAACCACTGATTGTTTCACGACTGAATCGAATAAGTCATAAATCAAACTTTTCAAATCATCACCAGTTTGTTTGAAATCAGGGTATGCGTTGATTTCTAATAATGTAACGTTGTATTGATCATCAATGATGAAATCCAAACCATAGATTTCAAAAGCATTATCTAAAGGTTGGAAGTTCATTCTGTCCACACTGACAGCAGCTTTGAAGACTTCACCAACAATGGAACAGATTTGATCAAATATTTTAGACTTGTTATCATCAGATAATCCTTCTAATTCCCAGAATTCAACAACTGAATTATTGTTCACGATATCTTCTTCACCTTGCAAACATGTGTTTGTCAGATGACCAAGCATTGAAATCCCTTCATCTTTTAAGTCTGGTTTTGAGTATTTAGTCAATGCAAATAATGTTAACATTTTCTTGTAAACGAAAACTTCGATGGAACCACTTGATAAGACGTATGTTCTAATATGGAATTTCTTATCGTTATATTTAGGTAATAACAATGGATTATCAATATATTGTTGAACAACGAAATGTCTTAATTGAGAAGTGATAATACCATGGTTTTCCGCATCTTCTTCTTGTTCTTCATCATCAGAATCAACACCTTCTTCGAATGAATCAAAGATTTCTTGTAATTGTTCGATTGTGTTGAAAATCCTTATACCTTGACCTTTATCACTCATACTAGGTTTTAAAATCCATGTTTTATCTCCTTGTTCGATTTCTCCTCTTAGTTCATAAGCTTCATCCAAGGAATCCTCGAGGAATTCAGCATAATCAACTTCAAGATTGAATGTTTCAGGGAAAGCTTTTGTTAAGATGGAAGTAGGGTTCTTGACAACATATGAATGAATAGTATGTGCTAAGTAATGCTTTCTAATCAGACCTTTTCTATAAATGTAAGAATTTACCAAGTAGTTTTCATCTGAATGAACACGATCAAAATCCAATTCTTCATAATCACCATATTGGAAAGTCTTGATATTAGAATCAGTTGGTTTTGAGTTTGTAACTCTCAATTGTGGTAAATTCTTTTGAAGTGCTTCTAGGATAGCTGGATAGATATATGAAGTCTGATCAATTGATAGATAAGCCAATCCAGATGATGATGAAACATTCTTATCAGTACTGTTGGACCTAAGTTTCCTCATTGTTAGTAAAAAAGTAATGATGGCAGTAATAAGCTTTCGAATCCCACCTCAAAAAGAAAGTACAAAAACACATAAACACAAACACACACACATATAGACACACGCACACACGTATTTCTTGTATTTCATATACACATCTTCAATTGTTTTGACTCGAGCTTTTTTCATTTTTAAAAAATTCTTGACCTGCAATAGCTGACTTACAATTCTGGTAATTTGATTTCCCCTGAAATTGGTAAACTTTTGAAAATAGCCCTCAATGGAGTGACACTAGAGTTGTAATAGTTAGTAAATATGTTCTGATCTAGAAAATGGGAAAAGTTTGTGGGGTGTGTAGGATACATACGAAATTTCACCTCTATTTAGGACAACTGCATCGTTGAGTTCACCTCTTTCAGCACTCTCAACCACACCTTTATGAACGTTATGGAAATCTGGTTTCCAGCTGAATTTGATTTCATCAGGATTAGATCCATCAACAATATCAGTTTCTGCTTTTTCTTCAGAGGATTGATGAGTTTCAATTTTTTCGAATAATGTAGTCCATTTGTTTTCTAAGATTGGAACATAATTGATTTTAGTCTCACCATATTTCAAAGATGAAGTCAATGGGATATTCACAGTGTATAAGTCTACTGATTTATCCCAGTTTTCATAAAGATATTTGATCAATTGGACACTGATCTTGGAAGCTTCAGTGACTTGTTCCGCGTTCAAAGTTCTAGATTCAAATCCAAAACTTAAACCAATGGCTTTCTTATTAGCAAAAGTGGCTTCCATAGCAGCACCAACAGTACCTGAACTGGTGATATAAACAGCAGAAGTATTTCTACCAAAGTTTGGACCAGAAATGACAAGATCAACAGGAGGTTTAGTATCTTTGTAAAGATGATTTATACCAATATCAGCACAAGAAGCTGGAGTACCATCGATAAGAACCCATTCTTGGTATTCAGATTGTAACTGTGGTTGAGGCTGAGTGTATGGACCTTGGAAAGCATTACCTTCGTTAGTTGGATATATGAAGGAAGCAGTTAGATCTTTACCAGCGAAATGAGCCTTCCCTATCCAAGATCTTTGAGTATGAGGCACACAGATTGAAAGATCCCAATCAGTTTGTGAGTGAATGGCATCTACTAGGAACTTCACATATGGAGATGCTTGGTCGTTTAGTGGACCATCATCATTTGTCAAAAGAACGTGCACCATCTTGTTACTGTCCCTTTGAAAGTTAAGCGTGGTGGTTGGTGTCAAACTCAAGTGTGGATGTGGTAAATAAAGAAATTTTTATGTGGAATGAAAGCCGTTCTTGGAGAAGCACGTGATTATAAGAGACAATCCACGTGATATTCACATGACCAGATAAATATTCGCGAATTTCTGTGCTTTCAGAAATTTATAGTGTACGAAGAAAAGAAGGTGAAGAAGAGAAGAGCTTTGCAAAGAAGATCATCTGATACAGAGATAGATCAAGAGAAGGTCTTTGGACTACAAAACTTATAATTCACGATGTCATTTCTTCTACAGCAGGCCATGAACAGCCAGGATGCAGACCCTGAAAAGGTGAAGCTAGCTGCTATACAATTCGATGCCATGAACACAACCTTCAACAAGTGAGTTATACAACCATAGATCTTTAAAAATATATCAATAACTAACCAAATCTAGTATACTATATACATGTGCTAAGAAATGTATACCTGGAGAATACGGAGAAGCAGAACTAAACAAGGGGGAGATGGTCTGTATTGATAGATGTGTTGCGAAGTTTTTCACAGCCAATTTGAAGATGGGAGAAGTGAGTAATAATGAGTTTAATTTTGACTTTGATCATATACTAACAATATACCAGCTGGTACAATCACAGGGAATGAGTCCCGATAGACTTGTGGCGTATGAAAGGGTAAATAATGTTAATTAGAATTCACGAGACTTAATGAACATCATGTACATATTGGAATCGTTATTTGTAGATATCAGCTATTTCTTGACCATATCAAGACATTAAACTGAGCCGTGTTACATCAACCATAATGTCATGGTGAAAGAATGGTGGTCTATATCTAAACAAGCTGATCTATATAGCAAGCTTGTAGACAAGATTATGGTCATCGTTAGACAATCAATTAGATATACTTCTACTATACTTCAAGTTAGGTAGAAATATTGCTAGCCTATAATACACCTAGCAAGATAATAAATCAGACGGTATAGTGCCTAAAGACAGTATAGCAAAAAGGATCATACATAGGAGTAGTGATTCTAGGTTTATATGGTGAGTGTATTGGTACTTGGTAGTGTATTGGATAACGTAATATATTACATAATCACACACACACCCGGACACCACACCCATATACCGTGCACTGCAAAAAATCATCAGGTTAAAAATTAGAGGCAATTAAAGCATTTACCTATACTTTTCCCCCTAATAAAAAAGTGCTAACAAAACTAACACTAGTTAAATTTTAGTATGTATGAAAAATTGTATGGGGAAAATAAGTCACTTGTGGGAGAACAACAAATTCTGAACAACACATGCAATTAAGAGAAACACAAAGAGCAACCGAAGCAACAAGGTCTTTGAAAATGGTTGTTTTCATTCGTCGAAATGGGTGAAATTAGGGGATGAGACCACTACTTTAACCCAAGTTTGTTTGGTTTTCGTATACCTCTTCGGTTGACACTACTAGGTATGGGAGACACACACACATTACAAAGACAAGACAAAGAGCTTCAGCCAAAAAAAAAAAAATAACGGTTACAAGAGAAGAAATACCAAGTTGAAGAACATTGCCAATGGTTGATTTAGTAAATTGACCTTTGCGGATGTCCAACTTGGGGGTCTGGCTCAAAAAAGTGGGAAACTGTGTTGATACCTTAATTTTTCTGGCATTTGCTGACTTTGCAATTTCTCGAAATGTTTTTCCCGCAGCAAGTTGGATTTTCGCGGAAAATAAGAAAACAAAAAAAGGCGAGAAGCATTTTTTCCAAAAATCATTTGGAGCTTAGTCAGCAAGAACATTGGAAACGCGTTTTTTTTTTGTTGTTTGTTTATTTTTTGTTGTTATGGAAACCATAATTTTGCGTGTCTGTTTTGCTTTTCGTTGTTTATTTTTTTTCCCGCCCGCTTTATTTAAGCACACTCAAATCTTCCCACTTTGTTTTTCTTTCCCATACTGTTTTTTTTAGAGAGACGTCAACTAACAAGTACAAATTAGAAATGTCTACTGCTACCAGAAAACCAAAGTCCTCTAGAAAGAAGAAGGATCCAAACGCTCCAAAAAGATCTTTGTCTGCTTACATGTTCTTCGCCAACGATAACAGAGACATCATCAGAGCTGAAAACCCAGGTATCGCTTTCGGTGCTGTTGGTAAATTATTAGGTGAAAAATGGAAAGCTTTGACTCCAGAAGAAAAAATTCCATATGAAACCAAAGCTGAAGCTGACAAGAAAAGATACGAAGAAGAAAAAGCTAACTACGCTGCTACTGCCACTTTTTAGAAATCGTCTTCTTTATGTTGAATTGTGTTATTACCGGTTATTTTTAGTTCGTTTCTAGTGTCTGTTTCTATATCTATATGTTATTCCTGACGCGTGGCTACTGAGCTGGCTGGGCCCTTTATCAAGTCGCTTGTCACTCGTGCTCTATATATCTTTTGTATGTTAGTACTAATTTTTTTATAATTTGGCGTCTTTATTTACAATTTGTAGTTGCTAGAGTAATAACAAATACCCGCGAATTTTACCTCGAGAAGGCTTTTAAACTTTTCTCTTTACTTTACTTTTGTGACAACTATATTCAGACTGATCATTGCGTCGCTTATCCAAGCATGAATGAACCCATAGAGATCATCTCTAGTGAGGATGAGAGGGATGATGGTGAAGTGATAGAGCTGTAAGTTGTCCTATATGAATCTTTCATTTGGTTTCTGCACAAGTACTAATCAATGCGTTTATACCAGGCTAAGTGTTGATGATGAACCATTCTTCACTTCTACTCAGAAAGATACTGCTCCAATGAAACCTACACCTGAAGTGCTGGAACTATTATCATCAAGCCCAGTACGATCAAGAGTACCACAACCTCCTAAACGTCCAGTTTCAACTAAAGTTTTGGACGATATTCTTTCTTTTGGGATTAGTTCTGATGATGGTGATATAGAGATCAAACATCATAAGCGAGCACCACCCGCTAAAAGTGATACAGTGGATAGTTTGAAAGAAGTCGCTGAAAGTCTTGCTTCAAAATCAAACAAATTGCTTAACATGCCAAAGTTATTCTGCAGTGATGATACTTTTGAATCAATTGTTAGTGATTCAAGGGAAATCACAACTCTTGGACCTCCATTAAGATCAAGTCCTCCACTAAAGAGACAAAGAGTTGTTCCTCAGGAAAACCATGATCATGAAGATGATGATGTTCTCATAAGTGAACATAATGTGTTATTATCAAGCTCCCCAGAACCTGAGAACGATAAGCATAAAGAAGATACTTTTCATGATTCATCCTCTATTGGTGATATAATTATAAAACAACCTAAAAATGGTGGTATCACAGGAAGAACCAAACCAAGTAGTTCCAAGATATCATTAACTACATCAAACCCTTTTCTGAACTCGTTAATGAAGAACGATCTCAAACATCAAAAGAATATAGAAAGAATACGACAGGCGAAGGAACAGAGTGATACACAACCTTTACGTTCAATTACAGATCCTATTATAACAAGACCTGAAAACCCTATTGGAAATAAACCATCTGTTAGATCTGTGGAGTCAACAAAAGTAAGGACATCAAAAGAAGTCAGGGAACAAATCAAGATACAAAAAGAGAAGGAAAAAAGAGCAAAGAAGCTATATCAAGAATTAAACAAAGCAAGAAGAACAAAAGAAGAACTTCTCTCTGAAATGATTATAGAGATACCTGAGGACGTTATTACCATTTTACAAGCCATTGATTATAAAGAAGAGTTCATACCTATACAGATCAAAGAAACTAATTCCTCTTCATCATCAACTGCACAAGATAAATGTATTAAATGGTCTAGGAAATCCAATTCCCACTATGATCCAAGTTCTGATACTTTTGAACCTGCTGATTTCCATCTAATCCAAGAATCAAAACTTTGCTATATATACACTGCAAGAGAGTTTGTTGATAGTATATCAACTGAGAATATTGTTGAAATCCATAAGGAGTTAAAGAAGAAAGCCAGTCCTCACTATAATAATGTATTGATCTTAATCATTGGACTTGATTCATACTATAGCAAACTTAAAAACCAAGAAAATAGAGCATTTCAAGAGCGAGTACGGACGAAACTGGTAGCTGAAGCTTCTGACTCTGATACACCATCACCATCATCAACAAATACCAAAACCAAGAGGAAATCAAAGAAGCCTCAAGAGCCAACAACAGTATTATCAATGGATGAGATTGAATCAACTATATCTCAATTAGAAATCAATGGGATAAAAGTATTTCCCACCAAAAACGTTCATGAGACAATTCAATGGTTGAAATCATTCACATATACAATTGCATCGGCACGATATGATAAATATGAAAGAAATGAAGATCTTGCCCAAATCGGGGTGATTAAATCAGGTATTGATCCAAAAGACACTTTTTCTAAAATGTTACAACATTTTAAACTCATGACAAGTCTCAAAGCAGAGAAAATCATTGATTATTTCCCAACGGTGTTTGATTTGTATAAAGGTATTAATGATGGTGATAATATGATTGATGGAAATGGTAAAAAGATCATGAGTGGGAATATTGAGATTGGATTAAAGAAATTATTCACTACGTATGATGAGACTGAGATATTAAAAGACACTTAAAACCCATGCATTGAACCCATATATAGAAACATATATATGATTGTTCAGTTTATTAATGTTTTCTTGATTTTTTGATATATTCTAGTTTTTCAAATGATTTTAGAGCTTGTAAATCATGAGCATTAACATCATCTTTATGGTCTTTCTCGACTTTTGTAGTGAATTCTGAAACTTTTAAAAGTTCCTCATCGTTGAATGGGTATTTATGTGATAATAATCTTGCTAAGAAGAACACAAGTCTATCAAGAACACTTGAATCTGTTGTTTCTAAACTCAAGAAATTAATAACTGCTCCACTTTCTTGAATCTTACTCAAAACATGATTATCTTCTTGTGATAATGATAAAACACTATTCAGCAATGACAACAGTCTTAATAACACTTTATTGTTATCTTTTGATTGTGTTACTGCAGACCCAAGATTATCCCAACCATTAAACTTATCAAACAATGATAAAGAATCTGGATTATTTCTAATAACATTAGATAAGGCATAAATAGCCTTAACATTGATTTCATCTTGGACTAAACCAATCAATAATTCAATACCTTTTTCATGTTTGATGAAATCCTTTTGTGATTTTTCATTGTTTTGAACAGCAGTTCCAATAACTGAACTTGCAAAGTTTTTAAACTCCAATTTGTCAGAACTTAGCTGATTAATGATATTATCCCAAAGATTTAAATTCTCAATATTATTAGCATTATCTAAATTCTCAATCAACATCTCGAAATTATCCCAGGCAACCAATTTAGATTCATCAGTTGCTTCTGGGTTTTCAATAACGGTTATAGCATCTCTCATTAATGTGACATCATCTGCAGCAGCTCCAAATAGTTGTGCTAGTAATTTTGGATCTGGTGCTGGTGTTTTCTTCTGTGTTTCAGGGTCTGTTTGTGCCAATGACCAGTTCAGTAGTTTCTCCATTGTTATATAAGTATGAGTGTAATGCTATATGTCTGTGATAATCACTAGTTATTAAGGGAAGAAAGTGATGCGATGAGCTTTTTCATTTGACTTTTCATGTAAATTTGGATTTTCTTCTAGAAGATTCGCGAATTTCTCTCTACAACGATAACTAAATCACGTGATACAAAGTGATAATAAAGAAGAAAGTACTTTTTATTTCATTGTTCTATTCAACGTTGATGGACTTGTAAAGATCTTGCATGAGATAATCAATATCCAATCCAACATCTTTCAATTCATTTGTTTGTCTATGTAATAACAAGATTGAACTTTCTAATTGAGTTCTAGTTAATTTAACATTATTCAAGATCTTGACTAAATGTGCAATATGATCTTTAACTTCTTTCATTGCCCAATTAACCAAGTAACTTAATGATCTATAATCATATTTTGTGAAAACCTGTTTGTATAGTTCAATAGTTTGTTTCAAGTTTTGGAATTTAACAATGGAAATCTCAACAAAGTATTGGTAGATTTTTGGGTTACCATCAAGATCTTGGGATTCCAACACTTTATCAATTAATGATTTCATATATTGAGTTCTATTGTTCAAAAATAAAGTTTTGGCAACATCTAATTGACCCAGTTCGATCAAATTTTCAATCAATGATATTATTTCAGAATTTGATAGTTTTAATGATTTGAATGAATTGATCAATTTTTTCAAAATTTCATTGGATTTATTTGAAACTTTCAAACTGACAACATTATGGAATAACAATTCTTCAGATGTACATTTTGACTTGATGTTTGATAATTCAGTCTCGATATATTTCAATTGTTTGATTGAATCTTTCAAATTCTCTTGAAAAATCAAGACTTCAACTTCATCAATCATATCATCTATTTTTTTCAAATTTCTTAATGATCCTGAATTATCAACACTTCTTGATCTTATATGGATTTTGGAACTTAAATCTTGTAATAAAGTATTACTACTTTTTCTCTTATGTAAACTTTGTCTTTTACTTTGAGTTCCTGGACTATTTGAAGCTTCAGATAAAGAAAGTAAGTTCATTGAATCACGTAACTGTTTTTGTTTGATGTTTTCAGCTTCTGAAATATCTCTTAATTCATCTCTTGCCTTTTTATAACCATTAATAACTTTTTGATAATGATCATAACGATCTGTTTGATAAATATAACTTAAACTATTATAAGTTATATTAATAGCATAAAGTTCTCCATTAATAACATTAGGTTTTAATTCAACTAATGAAACTTCTCTTAATGGCCAACATTGATCTGCAACTAATGATTGAGTACTTTTACTATCAATTTGTTTCTTTTGAGTTTTTCTTCTTCTTGTTGCAATCAATATTAAATCATTTAATAAGAAAATATGTGCTGGTTGTAATGTCTTATAAGTAGCAGCATTTAATTCATACCAACGACCACTTTCAACTATGATATGACGACCTGGGATTGGTGCGATGAATTTTTGGGCACCTTCAACATGTTTGAATAAACTATTCATTTCTGCAACCCACATTTTTTCAAGAACTAATATACTACTTCTATCAACTTGTCTTTTCTTGTTCTTGTTAATGGTGTTTGATTTTGTAAGATCATTGGTATGATCTAATTCTAGTTGGATTTTCTTTTCTGCTGTTTCTCTCATAGTATTAGTTATATCAAATAATTGATTGATTGCATTTCTCAGGAATTTCAATTCTTTATCAGTTGATTCTAATTCTTTTGAAGTTTTCAATAATCTTTGATATGTTTGAGTGGAAGTTGATTTTATATCGTATTGTACTTTTTGACTTAATGATGCAAGATTAGAACTAAATTTCTCTATATCAGAAGCAGTTGAATCTGATAGTCTAGTTGAAATGAAAAGTTCAGCATTGAACTCTGGATCGGATAAGATTTTCATGACAGATTGATCATGTAAATCAAGACCTTTTGAAGATGGACGTTGTTGCTGTTGTTGTTGTTGGTTTGGGGGTAATTGAGATCGTTGTTGCTGTAGATCTTGTTGATGTTGATATTGATTTGGTTGTGACTGTTGTTGTAATTGTGGTTGATGATAAGGACTCTGTTGTTGTTGCTGTTGTTGTTGTTGCTGTGCTGTGAGTGAAGAGTATGCCTGTTGTTTTGATTGTGCAATTGTGTTACTTCCAGAAGACATTGGTTGTTGTTGATATTGGTTGATGATACCAGTAGGTAAAGCCGGAGCATTTCCATTAGCGTTGATGAGTTTTGAGATATCAATGTTTTGACTGATGGACATTCTTCTTTGCATTGATTTCCCCATCTTGGCCTTATCCTTAGCTTCGATTGAGGGAAGAGGGACGTTTGGTGGAGGACCATTGTTATAGTTGATGTTTTTGATATTTGAGAGGTTAACGTATGGGTTGGTGTTCTTTGCAGTGGATGGTGCTTTGTTGAAAGCCCTTGTTTTCTTGACGGGTAGTGACATTGTTGTTTATTTGAGTAGCAGAATAGCCGATGTCTCAGTAAGCTGCTTGTGGATCTAACCAGTAACTAATCTCTTAACAGTAGATTAGTTATGTGTTGATGATTTGTTAGTTTATTCGTTTGTTGTTGTTTGTTGTTTTTAACAGGAAGATCAAATTCGCGAAATAGGTACACTCAGTGAAGAAGCGCTTAATAAAGACAGATAAAGACAAGTTTATATAGCAAAAGACAAGTGTTTATAATAGAGAGTTATATCTAAGTGTATGTATATATAAGTGTATATGGAGTGTAGAGTGTACCGCTCTTATAAATTATGTGTATTACTATTTATTCCTATATTTAAATTACACAGAAGATATAGCGCTTAGATAGTATATCTACAATAGAAGTCATGTAGTTTATAAGGGAAATGTGCACTCTCTGTGAAGGTCTCCAAACTGGACTCCACTAATTAATAATTAGTAGTCCCATGGAAAACACTTTGTTGCAGAGAGAAGCACTGTATATTCTTTATATACATGATCACTTGGTTGGTTCTTCTCTGATAGTACACAAACACATATTAAATGAATAAATTAATTAGTGAATTAATGAATGTTGTATAACCTGGTCAGATTAAGAGCCTGTGCGGACCATAGTCACTAATTCTGATCGTAATAACCCTTAGATAACATTGTACATCTCATTCAGACATATTATATCACTAACTTTCGATTTAGTAAACACTTTTTTGTTGGTAAAACTTGGACAAACTGAGACTAAAAATTGAAAAATGCGCTTTTTATAAGAAAATAGAGAAAATAGAGAAAATACCGCGAATTATTTAAATAGCTATTAACAGATTACATAATCAAAAGAACTACATTTTTTAACATAAACAAAAAAGTCGTATAAACACACTAATTTTGTATTAGTTTCTAGTGTTTATTAGTGTTAGTACCATGTCGCTATCTTCAGACGAACTCAACTACTTGGTGTGGAGATACCTACAGGAAGCAGGTCTGGAAACACCTGCTTATGCGCTCCTCAAAGACTCTCCAAACATCTCTAATTTCGACTCTAACTTTGGTGACAGAGTACCTATTGGTTCTCTTGTTAACTTAGTACAGAAAGGTTTGTTATACACCCATGTTGACCAACTCCTCGATACAAACCCTCAGAGATTCTCACTATTCGAAGCTCTAAACATTGAAAAATCATTGAATAACCCAATTGAATTCAAAGATAGATTCCAATTAAGAAGTAATGATGATGATTCTGAAGATAATGAGATTAACGGCACCAATTCAAGAGAAAACTCACCTGATTTTATTAAAGTATTGACCAAGATATATTCATTCGAATCAAGTTTTTGTTCGAAATTCAATCCAAAATCTCCTGAAGTGTTAGCTTTTGGTGGGAAAAACGGTCAAGCTAAGATTGTTGTTTTGATTGAATCCGATACTAAAGAACTCACTCTAAACCATTCTATCCAAGATTCTGATGTCACTGCAGTATCATGGGCTCCATTAGGTCATCTTGTCCTGACAGCTATTGAGAATGGGGAATTGAGATTATGGACTGCAGATGGTAAATTAAGAAATGTTTTATATTTACATCATGCACCTGTTTTAGTTATTGAATGGAGTCCAGATTCAAATTATTTCCTAACTACAGATGCTGATAATTCAACCGTGTTATGGAGTGTTCAATCTGGTGGAATGGTACAACATTTTGATCTTTCAAAAGAACAAATTGGATCTAATGGGTCTGTGTTCCCAACTTCATCCTCTAATACAGTGGCTAATTCATCAAATACACCAACTACTACAACTACCGGTACTAGTACCACCACCATCACCACCACCACATCTTCAACACCAACTATTCCATCTACTTCTGATACTAATGTTGAAAGTGTTGGTATTGATGCCACATGGATTGATAACACTAGATTTGTTATACCTGGTCTTAATGGTGCAGCATTAGTTTTCAGTATTGGTGATAGAACTCCATTAGGTTCTTTAATCGGACATAGAAAATCCTTATCAAACCTAAGTTATAATCCAGAAAATTCATTATTGTTAACAGCCTCAGATGATAAAACTATAAGAATATGGAATGGTACAACTTTCAACAATAACATAATATTGACTGGTCATACTCAACCTATAACTTCTGCTTCTTGGATAGATAACAATTTCATAATAAGTACTTCATTAGATAGTTCAATAAGATTATGGGATTTGAGAAAACCAACAAAGGAAATATTTGCAGAATTGTTGGATGGTATACCCATCCTCATTGCACAGATCTCTCCTGATAAATCACACATTGTCGTTGGTACGTTAGAATCCACGACTTTTGTGTTCAGTATAGACCTGGTTGAAGAATTGAAGTTGAAACTTGTTGCAGAGTACCAATCTGAGTTTGTTAGAGAGACAAGAGACGTTAGTATGAGTGATGGTGGTGAGACCAATACAACTGTCGAAGGAGATGTAAATACAAGTGTTACTGGAGATGTTAGTGTTGATATTAATGGAAATGGAGATGAGAATGAGAATGAGATTGTGGACGAAAACGAGAATGAAAACGTCATTACTTCGCTGGATTGGAGTTCTGACTCGAAACAGATTGTGATTACGTACTCTTTAAGCGAGAGTGTCGTTGTGAAGTTGTGATAATTTACTGATTTATTTGTGTAATTTATAAAGATAATTGTATTTTAAATAGTGTTTAAAGTGTTTTTTACTATGTTTTTGTAGTGGTTTTTTTTTGTAATGAAAAATTCAAGCAATTTCGCAATGTTTAAACAATTTATACTTAAACAATATTTAAGAATTATATATAAGTGAAATTATGGATGCTATCACTGATAAAACATTCACAACAGAATCGAGGACAAGGAGAACAAATGGTATGTTAACAATCTGTTCTTTTCTGATCCTATAATATGAATTTTTTATCTAACTAATCAATTAAAATAGAAGAATCACCTTCATTATTGAGTATAATCATAGATACAAACTCAGCATCATGGCATAAAATTAAAGGCAAAGCTTCGGTGAAATCTGTATTGGAGAGTCTTCTGATAGGTATAAATGCCCATTTAGCTCTTAATAACTCTAATAAAGTATCAATCATTGCATCACATACAAATGGTGCAAGATTCTTATACCCATTAGCTCAAAACATAGATGAAGAACACACTCAGACAGAAGTTGTTGATAATACAAGAGAAACAACTGATGTTTCTGGAGGAGCAGAATCACGTTCCACTTCTCCAGAAGCAACTACTTCAACTAATGAATCCACTAATAAATCACAAAATGGGGAATATGTTAATAAACAGATGTACAGAACTTTTAGAGTTGTTGATGAAGCATTTTTATCACAAATCCATGAATTGATTGGTGAAGAACCAACATCTGAAACACCCAAGAATTACCTTGCTGGATCATTATCATTATCATTAGCTCATATCAACAAAACACAACAAGAAAACCCACAATATAAAGCCAAAATCCTAATCATTAACTTGAGTGAAGATGAAAGTTTGAACTACATTCCAATAATGAATTGTATTTTCAGTGCACAGAAGTTAAAAATATCAATTGATGTTGTACAATTCGAACAGGATTCAACTTTCTTACAACAAGCTGCAGATGCTACTAATGGTGTATACATCCTTGTTGAGAACTTACAAGGTTTAGTTCAATATTTCTCAACTGCATTATTCATAGATCCTTCTTTGAGAAACATCCTGGTTAAACCAACAACAGGGACAATAGATTTCAGAGCTTCATGTTTCCTCACGGGGAAAGTTGTGGATATAGGATACGTGTGCAGTGTTTGTTTATGTATCCTAAGTTATATTCCTGATAATAATAGATGTCCTGCATGTGATAGTCCATTTGATGATCATGTCATCATGAAGTTGAAGAGGAAACCTGCGTTGATTAAAACAAAGAAGAAGAAGAGAAAGTTGAATAATGGGACTCCTGTGCCTGGTGCTCCTACTCCATTATCACAGTCTCAAACTGTTGATAATGAATGATGGATTGTGTATATTTCAATATATATGACAATTGGGGACCATGGAAGAAGAGAATATGTAGATATGTAGGTCAAGATCGTTGATAATATGATGTTGAATGTGAGGTACCATTTTGTATGATATCGAATTGGAAAGTATGTAGATAATTATGTATGTTAATCATATGTTCAGTTCGTTGATCATTAGTTAGGAACATGGAATCACAGGATTCAATCAAACAAGCATAAGTTCTTTCATTGTTTTCTCTTTTGATAGCGATGAATGGATCGTGATGTTCCGTTATATGAAGGTCCAAATATCTCATTGTAGGGAATATCCTCAGACATTGTGAACATTGGTTGAAATGATGGGTTTGATGATGTGATTCAAAGCTCATCTCATTGGTGAACTTGATGTTTTCGCATGGTGCGGTGTTGCAGAAGATTGTTATTTGTTCTGTGTCGTCATTGTCTTGTTCCCGTGGTCTTTTGCTCATTTAAGCCTTTTCTCTCTATATATTTAGTAATAAGTTCATTTATAAAGTAGTGTTTAATAGACGTTTGTTTGATTAAATTTTTCATAGTAAAAAACAATACATTAAACAAACAAAGAAAGAAAGATATAAGAAAGAAGGATTTAAAGGACGTGAAGAAGAATGTCAAAGAAACGAACAAACAACTCACAAACAAACCACAAGAACAAGAACAAGAAACTAAACAATGACGAGGGAAGTACAAGCTCAAATTCTCAGAGATTAGATCCAGTTTTTGGTCAATATAAAGCACTTCCCATATCACAAGATGTTCTAAATTCAATAACACCAAATACGATTCCAACAGATGCAGAGACTTATTTGGCAATGGTGAGGAAACAAGCAGAGAGTGGGTCCTCTGTTATGTTTATCCCCAAAGCTATTGACTATGATGATATAAATACTAATAGTGAAAGTATTGAGAGTGACAAGAGTAATAATGATGAGACATCAGTGATTAATGAAGAGTACAATAAACATCTAGATCAAATACTAAACGAATACGAACAAGAAAAAGCTGAATTACCAGAGATTGGAGAAGTCGATATCCCCTCAAGTTTCATATTCCCAAACAATTTCACAGAATGGAGGAAATTCTGTCTTACCAATAAACCTGAACTTGGTATAATCTCCAATCTTGACCATCCATTGACCATTAAATTGATAATATACGCTACGAAATGGTTGAATGGGAACACGTCCAAGAATGTTTCTCTGTGGATATATGCATTGTTGATAAGGGTTTCTTCATTGTTAGAGAATACTGATATTTCAATCCTGAGAGATTTGGGTGTTAAAGCCAGGAGATTGAATCAAAGAGATGATATTGGTGATGTTACTAAATTTACTGTGGAGTTTATTCTTGTTATTGTATCGAGGTTCTATGGTCAGAGGGACTTGGATCCATTGGCATAACACTTATATATAACAATATAACCATCCATATAACCATCTATACAACCATCTATATAAGTATCTATACAAGTATTTGTTTATTTGTTTATTTGTTTATTAAAGTACGGCTTTGTTTCCATTTTCGGTAATGTTGGATAACTGATAAATTAATTTACTGATAATGGTGAAAAATTATGGGTTGATGAATTTATATAAAAATGGGAACAATTCACAGAGATATTTGATAATACAACTTCATATATATTTGATATATTTGATATTGTACTACTTTAATAGTTAGATACACTACTTTGATAGAACAATGGGTAAGAAAGTAGTCGTTGTTGGGTAAGTTCCTTCTCATTATTCATTAGTATTTAACTATAAGGACGTCATCATACTAACTCAGTTTAATAAAGTGCCGGTGTGGTTGGGTTAACTAGTGCATGGACACTTTTAGAAAACGGTTATGATGTCTCAATAGTGGCAAAAAACATCCCTGGTGATATCAACATCGAATACACTTCTCCTTTTGCAGGTGCTAATTGGGGTAGTTTTGCTAAAAGGGATGAAATCTTCTTACAAGATCTTGATAAACATGGCTATAAAAAGTTTTTGGAATTTGCTAAAAATGAACCAAATTCTGGTGTTCATAGAGTAGAACATTGGAGATACTATCGCAAAAATGAAGTGGATTCTAATGGGAAACCATTGAGTGAAAGACATTGGTTTCTAGATGGATTTGTTGAAGGTGTTCGTGATTTAAGAAAAGATGAATTACCTTCTGGTGATCCAGATATAGTTGGTGGTGTTTCTTATGATAGTGTTACTATCACCACTACTACTTATCTACACTATGTCTTACAAAAGATCTTTTCACTTGGTGGTACTTTGGCTAGAAAAAATTTAAAACATATCAATGAAGCTTATGATTTACACCATACTAAACAAAGAGCTGATTTGGTTGTTAATGCAACAGGTTTATTAGCAAGATTCCTTGGTGGTGTTGAAGATGAGAAAGTTTATCCAATCAGAGGTCAAATCGTACGTATTAGAAATGATTTCAAACAACAAATTGGAGTTTCAGTTCCTGGTTATTTCGGTGAATCTTTTTATGCATTCCCACGTATTGAAGGTGGTGGTATTGTTGGTGGTACTTTCTTGGAAGATAATTGGTCTGGTGTTGTTGATCCTAAATTAAGTGAAAGAATCGTGGAAAGAATCAAGAAGTATATTCCAGGTTTGGAAAATGCAGATATCGATGTTATTGAATCATATGTTGGATTAAGACCAGGAAGAAGAGGTGGTCCAAGAATTGAAAGAGAAGGTTCTATTATTCATAATTATGGGATTGCTGGTGCTGGGTACCAAGCTTCTTTTGGTTTGGCTGATGAAGTTCTTAGATTAGCAGACCAATATTCAAGAGAGTCAAAGATATAATCATTATATAAATAATCATGAGTTATATAGAATGTGTATGAATCTACATGAAGTTGAATATGTATGTAATTATGGGGTAAATTGTGGAGTTTTGAGTATAAAGAAAGTGTGTTATCATCAGAGAAGCATCTCCAATTTCATAACACAACTTATTGTTTATAGTCAAAACTCTTAATGTGTATTATATTATGATAGATATATATTACTAGATCACTGACTAGTATCTAACTCCAATATATAAATGGGAGATACCAAACTCAGTAGAATCTTCATGTAATATAACTATCATCCTTATAAACAGTTCTAATTCCGCTACGTGAATCGGTTGAGCGTAGTTTCAATAATTCAGAAGCACGGTAAAAACCGCTTCGAAGATATAATAGAAATATCTGAGGAAAAGGAGTATACGGCTCTCTTGTATGTTCTGTAGATTACGTCTCGAAGGGACTCAAAGATGCAATTACGCTGAAACATGTTAAAAAATTGTTAGAACTCTTTAAAAATTTTAGCGGTTTTTATATGAAAATTTAGCAAAATGCATTACATAATCAATTACATAAGCAATTACATAATCAATTACGTAATCAAAAAAACGCGGTTTCAAACACGCGTAAAAGTTATAGCGACTGACTGGTATTAATTATATCACAATAAAGTATATCAGAAGAATAAGAAGAAGAAAGTAGAGATTAAAAGAACAATATGTCACTGTGGGTGGATAAGTATAGACCACAGACACTGAAGAACTTGGACTTCCACGAAAATGTGTCTGACAGACTGAAAGCATTGGCCTCTTCTGGTGATTTCCCTCATCTATTAGTCTATGGTCCATCTGGTGCTGGGAAGAAAACAAGAGTATTGGCTGTTCTACATGAATTGTTTGGTGCTGGTGTTGAAAAAATGAAGATTGATGTTAGAAGTTTCACTACTTCTTCTAATCGTAAATTAGAATTCAACGTTGTGTCTTCTCCTTATCATTTAGAAATTACACCTTCTGATTTAGGTAATAACGATAGAGTCGTTATTCAAGATTTATTAAAAGAAATTGCTCAAACTGAACAAGTTGATTTCAGTGGGAAACATCGTTTTAAAGTGGTGATTATTAACGAAGCTGATTCTTTATCAAGAGATGCTCAAGCTGCTTTACGTAGAACAATGGAAAAATATTCAAGAAATATTAGATTGATTTTAATATCAAATACTACATCAAATATCATACCTCCAATCAAATCAAGAACTTTGTTAATAAGGATTCCTGCACCAACTGTATCAAACATTGCAGATGTTCTTGATAAGTTAAGTTCCAAACAAGAAATTGGATTACCAACTTCAGAAGAAGAAAAAAGACAAGTTCTTGAATTAATTGCAGAATCTAGTAAAAGAAACCTGAGAAGAGCATTATTATTAATTGAAGCTTTATCAATGCAAAATGAAACTATTAAAAAGACAACACCAATGATTACTTTGGATTGGGAAGGTGTTATTAAAAAACTAGCAGCTAATATATATAAAGAAAGAACAGTTGCTAGAATTTCACAATCAAGAACGGTTTTATATGAATTAATATCACATTGTATCCCACCAAAGACAATATTAAAGAACTTATTATTTGAACTATTACAATTGGTTAATCCAAGAACTCAACCGGAAATTATTGATATTGCTGCTATATTTGATGAAAGATTGAGTCTTGGTAATAAATCAATCTATCATCTTGAAGGGTTTATTGCAAAGACTATGGTTGCAATCGAGAAGAATATATAAACCCTATACTTCACGAAGTACAAAACTACATATATACAGGTATAAATATATGTACAAGCATTCATTAATCAATTTTCCTTTTATCTATATATCATAAGACATTTAACGACCTCTGTAAAGTCTATAGATATCTTCTTTAGCTTTTTGTTTATTGATATATTCTTTAGTTGGTTTCTTTTTAATCTCTTCAAAGAAATTAACTTTCTTTTCTTCTTTAACAAAAGAATTCAATCCAATTCTAATTGGACTATCTTTCGTTATGAATTCATAATTACCAGGTAATTTATCAGCAGCTCTTCTAAACGCTTCTCTTGCAACTTGTTCATGTAAATTTTCACCACCACATTCAAACAAAACCTTACCGGTAGGAACTCTGGCCATCCAATGATCAAACCCACCTTTACCTTTACCCATACGAGTTTCATTACCTTTAATACAAACAGCTATACTTGTTGATAATCTTCTCCATAGTTTACCACCATTAGCTCTCATGAATTTCATAATTGCTTGATCTGCTTCTTTCAATTGAATGGCTTTTAATCTTGTACCTTCACTTTTTAAACGAAGTCCATAAGTACCAAATTTTAATGTATTACCTTTAGTTGATCCACCAGTACGAACTGGGACTCTACCCTTTTGTGCTTTATTAAGATCTTTGAATCTTGGGGCATATTCATGTGTGAAACGTCTACCCAAATTGGCCACTTGTTGAGTGGTGAATGAAGGTCTCAGAAGACCGAAACCAGAAGAAAACATCGTTAATCTGCCGACCTTTTAACAGACTGATATTGTCTTTTTAAGCTGGTTTTGATGTTTTTTTGATGAGACAAAATCGTTGGTTTTTCGATAATTACCGAATTGGGAAATCCGGGATAGAGCAATCACGTGTTATAGAAATCTTCCGAGGACAGTCCATACAATACAATCTTTAATACCCAAATCACTTGAAGTGTTTTAAGTGTTCTTAGTGTTTTGTGGCTGATTCATTCAAAGATGTTGGCAACTGAACTACGGTTGATTAGGAGACTAGCAAGATCTCCTATCCGTTTGGTTTCTACTAGTGAGTTTGACCCAAGAATATACTTTATAAATATATATACTAATATTAATGATATAGAACGCACTATACCAGATACAATCACTGTTAATGGAGTTAATTATAAAACAGATGAATGGACTAATGTTACACCTTCCATTTTAGCACTCACAGACAGAGCACTTCATCTACGTCCTAATCATCCAATTGGGATCTTGAGAGAATTAATCGAGAATAGATTCCAAGGTTTAGGTTATACTTTCTATAATGATTTCAAACCTGTTGTTTCAACTTATGAAAACTTTGATTCATTAGGGTTCCCAAAAGATCATCCTGGTCGTAGTAAAACAGATACCTATTATATCAATGAACATACTTTACTTAGAACACATACATCAGCTCATGAAAGTGAATGTTTCAAAAAAACAAAAAGTCCAGGTTATTTCATAGCTGCAGATGTTTATAGAAGAGATGAAATAGATAGAACTCATTATCCTGCATTCCATCAATTAGAAGGTGCTAGAACCTGGTCAAGAGATGAATTCGGTGATGGTTTAGAGAAACAATTATTGGATGATATTGCACAGATCCCAAAAGTTGATATCATTGTTGAAGATCCAAACCCACCATTTGATCCAAATACTAATCCAAAACAAGATTATATGACTGATAGGGAAACTGAACTTATAGGTATTCATCTAAAAAAGACTTTAGAAGTTCTTGTTAATGAAGTGTTTAATGAAGCTAAAAAATCTGCAAAATTGGCAGGTAGTGAAGAACCATATTTAAACGAACCATTAAAAGTTAGATGGGTTGAAGCTTATTTCCCATGGACAGCACCAAGTTGGGAGATTGAAGTTTGGTGGAAAGGTGAATGGTTAGAATGTTGTGGATGTGGTGTTGTTCGTGAACAAGTTTTAACTAATGCTGGTATTGAAAACACTATTGGTTGGGCATTTGGTGTTGGATTGGATAGAATTGCAATGTTGTTGTTTGGTATTCCTGATATTAGATTGTTTTGGACTCTTGATGAAAGATTTCAAAATCAATTTGAAAAGGGAAAGATCTCAACTTTCCAACCATATTCGAAATATCCTGGAACTGTTAGAGATATTGCATTTTGGGTTCCTTCAATTGATGAAAAAGTTCATATTAATGATTTAATGGAAATTGTTAGAAATATTGGTGGTGATTTAGTCGAAAGTGTTACATTGATTGATGAATTTGTTCATCCAAAAACTGGAAGAAATAGTCAATGTTATAGAATTAACTATCAATCAATGGATAGAAATTTGACAAATGAAGAAGTTAATGTGTTACAAGAAGAAATCCGTGCTCATGTTACTGATCAATTCAATGTTGAGTTACGTTAATGTTAATCTCTCTACATCAAGCAATGAAGGTTCATAGAGATGTATAACCATTTGAAGTGTTATATTAATGTAAATAGATGGAATCACAAAACAATAAAGTGTGTATGTATATACAAGGAAGACGGAGACATCATTATCATAAAACGTAAAAGCTTTTCATTTTTCTTTCTTACTTTTTTTCTTATTCTTTCTTTAAGTTCTTCAAGCCAAGTTAAATTAATCAGAACCTTTAACAACACCAACTTTAGCAGGACGTAAAACACGACCATTCAAATAATAACCAGCTTGTTGAACAAAGAAAACAGTACCTGGTTCTTTATCTGGTTGTGGGACTTCGAAAGTAGCTTCATGAACATTTGGATCGAATTTTTCACCAATTGGTTCCATTTTTTCCAAACCATGTCTTTTCAAAGTGTTTAAAAACATGTTTTGAGTTATTTGAACACCTTCAATCAAGTTCTTTAAATCATTTGATTGGTTTTCAACAACAGCACCTTCACCTTCTAATGATTTCAAGGCGATTTCAAAAGTATCACCAACTTCTAATAAATCTTTAGCGAATGATTTTAATGCTAATTCTTTAGATTTCTTGATTTCTCTTTTGGTTGATTCTTGTAAGTTACGGAAATCAGCAACTGATCTCAAGTACAAGTCTTTGAAGTTGGCAGTTTCCTTCTTAGCAGCCTCAAGTTCTTCTTGTAAGGCATGGGCATCTTGACCGGTGATTTCTGGAGCATCGGTGGCAGCAGATTCAGCCTCAGCTTCAGCTTCTTTGGCTTGGTCAGCTTTTTTGGCCTCTTCAGAGTAGAATCTGATGAAGGAAGGAGCTCTTCTGGCAGATCTGACTGCGGTGTATGTGGCAGTGGTGACTGGTGTTCTGAACACAGGGACTCTTAAAGCTGATCTGAGCATTGCTATAATAGATGATATATATATATATCTTTACTAATAAAGTGTTTGTTTAAAAGTGTTTTGTTAGTAAAAATTGTCGACGTCCGACATTATTACCCATCACTGCCCTCGGAATGTGTTCTTGGTTCACGTGACCGAATGTGTGTATATCCGAGGGTGCCTCTGGCCTGGCAGTATCAATTTTTTTGGTATAACAAAATTGGCCAATAAGTTTTGTGGAAAATTCAATTTGTAATTAGCAGAAAGCCACTGAACTGGTTTTTACAGACAGTTTTGACGGTGTTGACAGAGTGTTTTCTATTGTTTTGTTATTTATTGGTTAGTCACTGAACCCATCTGCTGCTTTATATCGCTTGTGTCTTTATATCTTTTGGTTTTATCTGTTTTATTTGCCCGGTTTAGTCTACTATAACTACTATTATACTCATCTCATCACCTCATCACATCAACACTTTATATGCATAATTAAGAGAGAGAAATACCATGGAAAGATCGATAGCTGTATTATATGGCTCTGAAACGGGGAATGCTCACGACTATGCTGAAACACTGGCAAGTACATTGGAGAGATACCATTTCAAAGTAAATGTTTGTTCATTGGATGATTTTGATTTAAAACAGTTGATATCTATCAGAATCTTGATTGTATTCTGCTCTACAACAGGACAAGGAGAGTTTCCTAAAAACAGTAGGAAGTTCTGGAAGTTTATGCTTAAGAAAAAACTGCCCACCGATCTACTGAACCATTTAGTATTCACAACTTTCGGTTTAGGTGATTCTTCATATCCAAAATTCAACTATGCTGCTAAAAAACTTCATAATAGACTTATACAACTAGGAGCTGTTGAATTTTCCAAAAGAGCAGAAGCTGATGAACAAAGTTCTTTAGGTATTGATGGATATTATATCGAATTTCAAAAATTGTTATTGGAAAACTTGTTAAAACAATTTCCTTTATCCAATGGACTTGAACCAATCTCTCAGGATGAATTATTACCACCTAAACATGCTCTTAAAGTAGAGTTGAAAAAACCTAAAAGAATCACAGATGATAAGATCAAACAGATCGCCCTTACTAGAGAAGACCAAGGATTTATTCATGGTCAAATTATTACAAATGAAAGAATTACATCACAAGATCATTTCCAAGATGTTCGTCATTTCAGTTTCAAACCAAATCAACAAGTTAATTATGAACCTGGTGATACTATCTCATTATACCCAACTAATGATCCTGCTGATGTCCAAGCCCTAATAGAATGTCAACATTGGGAAGACATAGCAGATAAGAGAGTTAATATCGATGGATTGGATCTTTTGAAAGTTGATGGAGGATTCATCAAAACTCCAACATTAAGATCATTATTAACACATCATTTAGATCTAAAAGCTATTCCAAGAAGGTCATTCTTTGCATTATTAAGACATTTTGCTAAAGATGAAAGAGAACGTGAAAAATTATATGAATTCAGTTCTTATAAAGATCCAGAAGAGTTATATAACTATGCTAATAGACCTAGAAGATCAATTTTGGAAGTTATTCAAGAATTTTTCAGTGTCACTATCCCAATCGAGTATCTATTTGATCTACTTCCATTAATAAAACCAAGATTATTTTCCATTGCATCATCACCTCAAAGTGAAACAATTGATCTAACAATCGCCGTTGTTCAATATAAAACCATGATTAGAAGAATTAGAAAAGGGTTATGTACCTCTTGGATTAAGACTTTGAACAGTGGTGATGAGATTGTTTTCAAAATTAATAAGAATAACTTGAAATTACCTAAATCACCAGAAGTCCCTATCATCATGGTTTCACCAGGTACTGGTGTCGCACCAATGAGATCATTAATTCAAGATCGTATCCATCAAGGGGCTGGTAAAGACTCATTATATTTATTCTTTGGTAACCGTTATCATGATAAAGATTATCTTTACCAATCTGAATGGGCTGAATATGTTCAAAACCAACAATTGACTTTATTCACATCGTTCTCCAGAGAAAATGAAGGATACGTTCAAGATCAACTATACTTACAAAGTGAATTGATCATTGAATTATTAACTCATAAAGATGCGGTTATTTATGTTTGTGGATCTTCAGGTAAAATGCCAAATCAAGTAAGATTGACTTTTGAAACTATCTTACAAGAACAAAGAGGATTGACTGTTGAACAATCAAAACAATATTTATTGGAACTAGAAGCTAATAACAGATACTTACAAGAAACTTGGTGATTGATCTTATGTGCTAATGGAGAATTGGTCTATCACTTTTAATATCATTTATATATTTATTCAACTTGTCATTGTCATAATATAGAGTTTGCATTCTAGCACTACAAAATAGTATCATATCCTATAAGTAGATCATGTGATCATGTCATAACTAGACTAGTAACAAGAATATCGTTGTACAACTAATCAGAATAAGGTAATCGACTACCAGCTACATGGAGCACCTTGCTTCAAAACAAATTACTATAATATTAAATAAAACACCATGACTTGTTGATTCATCATGGTTTTGGAACTCTGAAAATATCAGCAGCATATTGACTAACAGACCCATAAAAATTATACAAATTTTGAGTAGTTTGATTAAATTTGATAATCAACCCATTCGATTCAGGACTATCTTGACCACCAACTTTATCATAAGCACACCATATAAACCCTCTACAAACATCCATTTTTTCCCAACCTCTTGAATTCTCACCACTTTTTCTTCCATCAATGTAATATTCTGCAGATTTTGGAACGATAACACTATCAATTTTTTGATATGAACGATACATGTTCTTCAACTCATCTGATGTATCAAATAAGTTTTTAGTTAATGGGAATCTCATATCATCAACTGAAGCATCCAAGAATTTACAGAATGTAAAACCGGAATTAAACCATAATAAAGTTGAATTATCTTCACTTGAAACATGTGCAGGATGAGTTGAACATAATTCATTACCAACTAATTTAGATCTTCTTGAATCATCTTTATCATCAATCAATCTTCTTTCTCTTGGTGTGATTGCACCTGCTGCACCTGCAGGCCAATGATTCAAATAATATTCTTCATCACCAGCCATTGACATACCTAACCAAAACAATTCTTTATCACCCCAAACTTTTGATGCGGCTGGTGCCCACATTAACACTTGGATTGTAGCTAAGACACCTGTGAAATGTTTGATTTTATCAATTGCAACAACACCAGATTCCATCAAATGAGCAAATCTACCACCAATGAATCTGTTTTTCAAAGTGAAATCAGTAATTTCTGGAATTCCAAATAAGATTTCATCCATTTTGGAAGGCATTAATTTTGTATAAAAGATTTCATCAGATTCAGAGTTTTGTTTTTGTAATTCACGATCTTTGAAGAAATAAGCACCATTTTCTTTATAAAATGATGATTCCAAGATATATTCTTCTAAATCAACAACAGGAACAGTATCAGTATCGATCAATATCGAATGTTGGAAAGAGTTGAAGAAATATGCTAATAATTTATTAGCATATCCACTGAATAATTTCTTATATTCAGAAGTGATGGCTTGTGAAACATCAACAAACCAAAGTTCTTGTGGTGGGAATAATTTAGTGAAGTATTCTTCAGAATATTCATCGATTTCAGTCAAGTTTCTAAGATGTTTGATGTATTCTAAATTATCAGCTGGATCAGTCTTTAGGTTCTTGGAAGTTCTTGCTAATTCAATCAAATTCTTTTGAGTTTCTTCACTTAAATCACCAGAATGAACAATTTGAATAGGTAAAGTGTTTCCTAAAGCTCTTAATAACCCGAATAACGATAATAATTGATCATAATGTTTAGAGGCAGCACTGATGGTGATACCTTTACCATTATATGAATCTCTTAAATCTTTGATATAACAACCACTGGAACCATCACCTTTAGATCTGAAATGGTTATAATCTGGGATATCAGTTTGATCAATATAATCAGACATGATAGGCATACTGGTTAACACTGTACCATCCCATCTTTTATAGATTGGAGATCTTCTTGAAAGCCATTGAAACATTCTTACTTCGATATCATGACATTGATTGATGATGGTGTGTGCACCTTTTTTAACCTCTTTGTTAAGATGACCAAATTGATCAAGGAAACAAGCACCATAGACTCTTAAGTGAGTGGATGCATCGACTAATCTTTGTTCTGTAGCTCTGGAGGAATCCACTAGAGTTTTCCATTCGATCTCAAATAGTTCTCTCCAACCTTTTTCTTTGATTAGTTTATCTCTTTCTTCATTAGGTAGTTTGTTTAATTCAGGGTCCTTGAATTTCTCATCCAGTTTCTTTTGAATGAATTTGTCTCTACTTTCAAAGATGTATCTTTCGTATTTAAGATCACTGAACTGAGTAAGTTCCCAAGTTTCTTCTGTTTTGTATAGTTCTTGGAAATATGACTGACATTTATCGTGATATGGTAATGAATGGATAGAGTCCCCATGAACTTTTAGTAGGTTTTCATAAGGAGAAGCCACATAGTTCTTATCGTTGAAGTATACTTTGTTCTGGTTCTGGTACTGACTTAGTAGTGCTGATGTTATTGAAGTAGAACCACTCTTGTGGTAAGTATTGAAGAAATGCAGCTGAAATGCAAAGAATAGAAAGGCAGCTATAGGAAGTGCCAGTCTTGGTCGAAGAAAGAATCTTGAACCTGGAATTCTCACTACCATCTTCTGTATTGTGTTTATAAAGCGAGGGTAACCAGTTCCTTGGTGGGTGATGTTGTTGACTGAAGCTGAAGCTGAAGTTGTCGAGTAGCTTGTGTCGCCTGGAAGTGAACAGTCAGCAGACAGAAACAATGTGTTTAAAAACGCATTTGAAGATAAACTTTTTTTTTGTTTTTACACAATTCGCGTCGGACGATGGAAAAAGTCCCTCGAGATTTGGAATTTGAGTCCCTCGAGACCGAAAGCAGCAGATTCGAGATACGGACTGGGCCCAATCTGAGTTCCGGTTCAGACAGAGATCCCAGGCGGGTTAGTGGGCCTTTCTGGTTTCTACTGGGACAGTGGCTCAATCTACTGAGGGTACAGTAGTGGGAGCCAGCTGTGCCCCTCCCAGAAGCCCTCCTAAGGCCGGTGGAGCGAGACCCTACATTTACAGTAGCACAGGCGTAGATCTTGCCCTGGCAGAAGATTGACGCTGAGAAAATCACTGTGAAACAGTGATCCGTATTGGCTAGTAGCGGTAGCCCGTAGGCACTGGGCAGGAGGCAGCAGGCGTTAGGCGGACGTAGTAGTTAATAGGCAGGCAATAAGTATCACTAAACAACGCTGCCTTGATAACGCTCTCGGTGATTCACGATGTGTTACAACATACCACATACGAGAGGCGTAGTTCTAGAAACGATTGTCACTAGTCCTGACGCCAATCACCTTAACTAGTGAAGTGGTAATCTGTCACAAGACCATGGATGTACCGATTGGTTCATGATGATCTTGAGTATCTTGAGTATCCATATGGGATACCCTGCTCAGTTCTCACAGTCTCTGGTATTCAGTAGAGTAGTACCAGAGTCCCTCAAGGGGTTGTGACCACGTAGCACTAAATTCACTCTACCACAACATGAAATGCTGATCCTAATTTTCTGAGTGCTACGGTTGTATGGTGTTGTAGCAGTATATGTATCTCACGGGCCTATTATCTAGCCCACGATGCACTTAATTTATAGTACGAATGCCTCTGGGCTCTGGAGTTGACATCTGAAAGTGTGATATGTGTATAGCTGCTGTCAGTCCAAGCCAGAAGTACCAAATCAAGCTGGTTGGCTATTACGAATTGGGAACACTGACATAAGCGCATTTAACCAGGTAGTACAAACTAGAATCCAAAGTGAAATCAGTATGGTTAATGGTACCTGGGGCCCTGCGCTGGCATGGTCCTATTAACCAGTGACACCCAACACGATGTACACCCCAGTACCACCATATAATAGACACACACACAGAGTAATTTCAACTCCATATTCACATCCAGTTACTTTTGAACTACTCTTCGATATCTTTCAATGTAGATTCAGATTGTAGGTTGTACCCGGGAACTGATGGCTAAGACAATGGTCCATGGCTCAATTGCTACATTGCTCTAGGTCTCGTTATCTTACAGGAACATAATAATCTGACCGATACAGTGGCATTATGATCCTGTGCCTGTGTACCTGATCACTGTGCCTCATACTGGCTACTTTATAAGTACTGAATACTGAACTGATCTGGGAACAGTTCCCTTGTTAACAGTCGAGAAAAAGTGCGGACATACAGCCGGCATTTCGGTACGCCCACAGCACCGTGCTCTCTGTAAGATCTTGTAAGATTTGCAGCTCAACCTGCCTAAACTGTGGAAAAGAAGTAGCCAACTCTGAAGTTTGAGCTGCACAGATAGCGCAACGGTATGCAACGTGTTTCTTTTCTCACTCAGCCAAACGGTTACTCAGCCAAACCAGATGCACTATACAAATTTCTCATCATGAGTTATGTATGCACAGCTCTTGGTGGTTTTCACTGGTTATTTATAAAAACTTGGTCGCCTAAAAATCTTCAGAGGCCCATCAACACTAAGTGCCTATTTGAGCACTGATATTCATCTCCCCCATCATATACAACATACACACCATAGACTGATAGACTCACCAAATGTCATTCTTCAGACTCCTGCGACAGCAGATCTTCTCTCCCGTTGGGTTCTTCTTCTTCATATGTTTCCAGATCTATTTTTTCAAATACAACCAGGAAACCTCATTTAGTATGGGCTCACTGCACCATCTGTCCCAAAGTCTGTTACAGACCATAGAAATAGATGGTGAGAACCAGCAACAAGAACTCCCACTGAAAGTGTATGTCAACGATAAATCATACATCGCTACACCTTACGAAAAACTTATAGAGAAACATGGTGATGCGTTCCATGAGTTAACATATGATGCTAAATGCGAAACCTACTTCGATGCTCTATATTCAGCAGATGATTCTTGGGAGATCCATGATTTCAGCAATTTGCCTTATGATAAAGCTATCTTTGAAACTAGAGACCATTTCATCAAACATAGAATAAATGAATACATCTCAAAATTGGATCCAAAGTTAACAAATGAACAACGTGAGAACATCATCAAACATGAACAGTTGGAACATCTATATACCATAGAATATCAAAAAGCAATCAAAGATGCTTATAAACTAGAACAACAACTAATAGACTCTATGACTCATCTCAGAGCTTACGGTGCCTGTTTCTTGGATCAATACGGTCCTTTTACGAAAAAGTTTGGACGTCGTTCTGCCACTATCGAAGAACCTAATGATCAAGATAAACCACTTAAATCTAGAGGTCTTCCTAAAGCTGGTGACTCTTTATGTGGAGATATCGAAATGAGAATGTTTCAATGGCTAACACAAACCATGCCTACTTATACCAGATGGGATGGACAAACCACAAACACGATTCCAAATATTTCAGATTATATAACACAAGATGAACTGTATGAACAAGATAACTTAGCTCCAATTAAAACCAAGGAAGAAGTAGAGCAAGATGATAATGGATGTTTCTTCAAGAAAATGAGAGATTCATTGAATGGTAGAGGGCTTGTTATCAGTGCTGCAGATTCACATGCAGAACAACTAGCTTCTTTATTAGGTTCATTAAGAGCAACTGGTAATAAATTACCTATTCAAGTTGTTCATGCTGGTGATTTATCAAAAGATGTTATAGAAGGATTAGTCGATATTGCAAGAAATATAGATTCAGTCAGGTTGAAAAAAGTTGAATTCTTGGATGAGGTGCTAGTTAGAAGAAATATCACCATTCAAGATAAAACCAAACCAACACCTGAAGAATTATCACAACTTTTCCCACAACAGGAGATTTGGTTTGTTGATATTTCACAATCAGTTTCAAAGAAGTATAAAGAGAAGTTCAGTGGGTATGGTAATAAACTACTTGCATTTTTCTTCAATTCGTTCCAACATTCGATCTTGATTGATACAGATACAGTTCCAATGGTTGATTTTGATCAATATATCTTGAAATCACCATTCTTTTTGGAAAAAGGTGCTTATTTCTTCAGAGATCGTGAATTGTTCTCTCAAATCAAAAGAACTGATAGTTATTTCTATGAAAAATTAATGCCATCATTAATGGATACTGCGATGTTTGGTATCCCATCAGTAACAGAATTCACTTTAAATAATCGTTTTATGAAAGAAAGATTTGATCATTATATGGAATCCGGTGTTGTTGCTATTGATAGAAAGAAACATTTCACTGGTGTCATTGCTACTGTTCAATTACAACTATGGCGTCCTGTTACTTCAAGAGTTTGGGGTGATAAAGAATTGTTTTGGCTTGCACTAACTATGGCTGGTGATGAAGAATATTTCATGAATAGATGGCCTGCTGGTGCTGCTGGGGTGATCACACCTAAAGAATTTAGATTATCTGATGATAAAGATGATTCAAGAAGATCTAAACTAGTTGGGAATGAATTATGTTCTACACATCCTGCTCATATCTCAAGTGAAGATAATTCAACTCTTTTATGGTTTAATTCTGGTTTCACATATTGTAAATATGCACAAGCTGCTGATAAAGATATCACAACACCATTGTTCAAAACTTGGTATAAATCAAAATATGATTTGAAAAAAATGTACATTAATTACCATAAGATTGATAGTGTCATCATACCTAAAGCTGCAGAGTTCCATGTTAAAGATACTGGTAGTGGAGAGAATGAAAGAGGTTGGATCAAAGGATCACAATGTACAAAGTTCTTATATTGTGCTTATGATAGAGTTGGAGGAGGAGTTCCAGAAGGTGATGGGTTACTCATAAATTTTGATGAAGATCAAAGGAAACTGCACTACTTTTACGGTTCTGTGAATAGAAATGCTATTGATATCTTCCAAACATGATCAATGAGCAATCACGTCACGACCAATGCATTTAATAAAAAATAATTTGTTTACTGGGGGTCTGATCCCAGTAATTTGTATAACTAGAAAGTACTATTTATTTATAGTGGAGCAATCCACTCATGCTGCAATTTATTTACCCTAATAAAATATTGGCATTTTGGCATTTTGTATGTATCTTCTAGGCTCGTCTCGATTCTCCCCTTTGAGAAATTATAACGCAGCCATCTCATTTCTTAGGCTCATCGATCTCTGAATCTGTATGATTTTGCATATAAAAAGCGCATACCGGTGCATTTTACATATAAGTTCAAGGACTCGTCTTGGACTAACGAGGGTTGTGCACGTGATTATTTAGGCACAGAATGAACTGAGTGAGAGACTAGCTGTATACATGGATAACAATTAAAAGCATAAACAATAGATTAGACATATATTAAACGTATATTTAACATTAACTCAAGTCTCTCCAGGATCAATCAATGTCAGACCTACACAAACTCACTGAGAGTGCACTCAATTCTATCAAGCAGACGTATATGGACGACACTGAGGTGTCACTGAATCAGTTAGAGTCGTTGAGAGAACTGAATACTGCTACGACGCTAAAGTATATTAAGAAGGAGGAAGAGTTCAAAGTTCTAGAGAGAAAAAGTGATAAGGTTGCAAATATAAGTAAGTGTGCTGCTGTAATATCATGAGGTTTCCATTGTACTAACCAATGATTTACACAGACAAAGAAATCAACGAACTCACTATTCAATTGGGTAAAATAGAAGACAAAGTAAAGTTTATTGATGCTTTGACTGACGAGCTGGACAAGTTCACGAAAGATTGGTAAACTATTTTACAATTGTTAGTATGGGCGGCGGCTAATTGTGTCAAAGTATAAATATCTGAATTATTCTCCATCTTTTCAAAATATAACAACGATGAAATATTTCCTGAGCGGCTAATTCAAACTTTCAGTAAATGTTTTTGAGACGGTGGGTTCTGTTACTGATAGTATCGGTTAAACACATACTTTGTGCTGGTAGAGATACTGCTGATGGATTGTTATACGACGATGACCCTGTTTTTGATATATTGAGAATTACTGATGATGATATGTTGATAAATATAATGGAACCACATGCAGTTCGTGAAGCTGTTGCTCCATTGATAGAAGAAGCTATCGATCTGGACATCACCCAGATCTCTGAAGAGTCTATTTATGCTGCGCTTGAATCACTTCATCTTGAATTGGAACAGATCTATGTTAACCTTGTTAGTGTTGCAAAATTTTTGATTCATGTCACTCCGGAAGAACTAATTGATGTTGCTGATTCTTTGATAGCTTCAGGGAAATTGTATTCTATTCTTGAGCCTGCTCATCCTCATAGAGATTTTGGATTTTCTCATACTTTTGAGAATAATGACGGTATCACCGCAGAGGCAATTACTGATAAGGTTGATGCTGATGCTGATGCTGAAGCTGATCAAGAATCTACGATTGAAAGTAAGATCAAACGTGATGATGATGACAACTCAAGTAATGGAGAAGGTGAGTGGTTTGTACATGAAGATGATTCCGACTCACTCTTTGAAGATAGCGCTCCAAATGAAAACAGCGGTCTTCATGATGCGGAGTTCGAGATGTTGTTAAAAGCATTTGAGCAAGAAGATGGAGATGAAGATGAGCCTAAAGCTGAAGGTATACTCTCATCATTTTCTTTATTGGCCAAGATCAAGAAAAAGATCAAAAAGAAGAAGAAGAAGCTTCATTTTATCCTAAAGCTCATCAAGTTGAAGAAGATTGTTAAACTTAAAAAGGCAAAGGCGTGTATTAAGATAATGATCTTAATTGAAAAAATCAAGAGAACTATCATGTTGATAACAAGCATGTTGAAGAAAGACATTAGATATATTATCAAAACTCTACCGTTTGATATCTTATGGAAAATAAAACAAGTTATTCGCTTAGTTGTCAAGGTGATTGATGATGCTATTTGGGCTACTGAAATTTTAACCCTCACAGCTATTTTGAAGATTTCAACTTTAGCAAAACTTGGAGTTAGTATACCTAAAGAACTTCTAGCATATTTTGAAATTGAATTATTGAATAAAGTCAGTGGTCTCAAGAGAGTGTATTCTAAAGGTGCTAACTCAACTGCTAATGTCTTGTATGACTTTGAGTATGATCTTCAGACAGCTAATAAAATATTCAGTGAAAATGATAAGTCTGATAATGTTTCAGAGGTGCAAAGTAATTGGATTACATATGAAAATAGTGATCCTGACTTTAGGCATGAGCTATACGCATTATATGAAGAAGCTTTCACACCTGAGGAGCTTGAGGAGTTCATGAAGAAGGACAGTGCATTCAATCTAGATGTTGAATATTTAGATGACCTGGAAGATGACGATCCTTATGATATAATTCTCAAACGAGATCTCAAAGATTTCATGGATGAATTCGAAATTACTTCAATGCAACTTGGTTTCGATACAAATTCCACGGGTGATTTGTTTGAAGAACTGGAGAAATTGCAAATTGAAACTGATCCCCTTAATGTGACTAGTAACTCTACAAATACTGAAGAGTTGGTTGAATCAAATTTAACTGTTTTTAGAACAATTGGTGGTTTGACTTCAATAGCATCAAATCCTATCAGTGACACTATGTTCATGGCAGTCTTTGTCTCAGTGATATTAACAATCAAGTTTATCATACGATGGTTGTGACCTCTAAAGTATGCTCTATATTTTATATCATCTATATTTTTATATCATTACTTACCAACGCAAAAACTGGAGAACACAACACCTAAAACTTCTTCAATACCAACTGTTTCCCCAGTAATCTTACCAATACCCTCTATTGATTGCTGAAGCGCTTCTGTTGCAATTACCACATCTAGAGAATCTGTGAATTGCTGAAACTCTTGAAATCCGTATAACACGTCATTCACTAATATATCTTTCACTCTTGTTGTTAATATAATTGGATCTGTAGATTCTGTCAACGAAATTATCTTAAACTCATTAACCAGTGTTGTACTTAACTCTTCAAGACCTTCTTCAGTTGTACATGAAACTGTCAAAAATGAAGACTCTGGAATGTTTAAGTCATTAGAAATGGTTTTGATGGTATCATTGATTTGATCTTTTGAAAGAAGATCTGTTTTGTTAAGTACCACTAGCACATTCTTAGTTTCATGCAAGTCTTTTATGTTTTGCTTAATCTCATTATCAGCAGAGTAATTATCAGCACCAAGAACAACTAATACTAAATCACTTTGAGATGCAAACTGTTTTGCTCTCTTGATCCCTTCTGCCTCTATCTTGTCGGCTTTTGTAAGATCACGAATTCCTGCAGTATCACCAACAACAACTTTATACCCTTTAATATTCAGTGGGACATTAATAACATCTCTAGTTGTACCTGCGACATCACTAACAATCGCAGCTTCTGTACTTGCCAACTTATTCAATATTGAAGATTTTCCGGCGTTTGGTGGACCCAATAATGTCACTTTGATTCCCTTCAGTAAGACTTCTGATCTTTCACCTCTTTGCAAAAATTCAAAGATCTCTTTCTGTAGTTGTTCCACATTTGTATTAACAGTGGAATAAATATGTTCAATATCTTCAATTTCAGTATCTTCAGCAAAATCAATGATGGCAGTCAGCAATCCCACATTATGCACCAGACGATCTCTCCAGTCTTTAAACAATAACTTATTCTTACCAGTAGCACTGTTCACTGCTGCTACTCTAGCTGTCTCAGTCTCAGCATCAATAAGTTCTCTAATACCTTCGATTTCCGTCAAGTCAAATCTCCCATTTTGGAAAGCTCTTCTTGAGAATTCACCAGCTTCAGCATACCGTATTGGGTTCTTTGGAGTATGGAGTGATTCGATTGCCTTTAGAACAGATTGGATCACGGCAACACCACCATGGACGTGTAGTTCAACAAGATCTTCACCGGTATATGTCTTTGGTTGTTTGAAATGAATAGCTAGTGCTTCATCTAATAAAACAGATGTTGTAGGGGAATAAAGACGTCTAACGGCAGCTGTTCTTGGTTTTGGGAGTGGTTTCTTCGTCAACTGTTCGAGTACCTGTTTGTTTTACAAGTTAGTAATCCATAGACACTGTGTAATTTATGACTATCAGTTTATACTTACATATTGTGAGTTTGAACCAGATATTCTAATTACACCAATAGCAGCTCTTGTGAGATGGGTAGAAAGAGCATATATCGTTGGCAGGTGTGATGTGGAGTAGAGTCTCATACATCTTAGACTCGGTATACAGTTCAACTTAGCTCTGGGAAGCATTTTTTGTAGGGAGATGAGATGAGATGTTGATGAACAAGTCTTTTGACAGGACTTAAATTTTTCATAGACTTTGAACTTTCCCCCACAAACAAAAGTAAAACAATGAACATTATAACCAAATACACTTTAAACTACAATTGAAATTAACCATTATGTTGAAAGTACAAATAGCGAGAAGTTTCTATTTCACAAGGAGCTCAGTGAGGTCATTCTCAGCTTTTGCTGCTGCAAAGCACGAAAATCCACTGGTATGTTGACTAATTAGTAATGTGTGATCAAACATTGATCTAACAATTTAAACAGGGACTACCTAAAACTGCTAAAGGAAGAGGATTACCAGTAAGGCAGGCTATTCCAGGAGTGAAGAAAGTTGTTCTCGTATCTTCGGGAAAGGGAGGTGTTGGTAAATCTACAGTGTCTGGTAAGTTAATCGAACTTGTTACTCTTATTGTTATGGCCGTTACTAACATACCGCTAAAATAGTCAACTTGGCACTGGCTCTTCAGGGTCAAGGGAAAAAAGTGGGAGTTCTTGATGCTGATATATTTGGACCATCAATTCCTACACTACTAAAGCTCGAAGGAGAACCTAGACTCTCGTCTGAAGGGAAACTTCTACCATTGGTAAACTATGGGGTAGAAGCAATGTCTATGGGCTTTCTTATCAAACCAGACACTCCAGTTGTTTGGAGAGGGTTAATGGTGATGAAAGCTTTACAACAGCTTTTATTCGATGTTAAGTGGAACAACTTGGACGTTCTTGTGATTGATATGCCGCCGGGAACTGGTGATACCCAATTGAGTATTACTCAACAAGTTAAGATCGATGGTGCAGTGATTGTCTCCACACCTCAAGACATTGCTTTGATTGATGCTATAAAAGGGCTAGTTATGCTCCAAAAGGTTAATATACCGATACTTGGACTTGTCCAGAACATGAGCTACTTTGTCTGTCCAAATTGTGAGCATGAAACACACATATTCGGTGATGATGTTACACAAAAAGAGATGGAAAAACGAGGTTTGGATCTTCTTGGATCAATACCACTAAACTCAGAGATTGCCATACAGAGTGATAAAGGTGCTCCAGTAGTAATCTCATCAGACAACAAGGCCTTAAATGCACCATACTTTGAGATTGCAAAGAAGGTTTTAGCCCAAATTGGTTTTTAATGAACCACAAAACCGGGAAATTGGATCAACTCTATCACCACTTTGAATTTGTGTCAATAGTCAACTTCCAGGATGAATAAGGGTTTTGTGTAATACATTTCAAAATCTTAATCTGCTTGAAGACATCCACTACTACACAATCAATCGTATCTTTGCTATATATTGTCTCAATTCCATCTTTGAGCTAAGAGGTTATCAACCATGAAGAGTTTGTGTACACTTATTACGCTTTGTGTGGTGCTATGGAGTCAAGTCGTTGTCTTTGCAGAGTTGAATAATGAGATCGGCAGTGATGATTTCACTGGTGCTGTGTTTGACAAAATTGATGATAATCATGTTCAATCTGTTCCTTTTGAGATTGCATCAATTGTGGAGTCATTAGGTGCTGAATATGTTGGAGCTGATAGTAAGATTGACTTAGGTATACATGATGGATCAACAGAGAACATTTCAGAGTTAGAAGCTGTCTCTAAGAACTCCACGGTAGATCCTTTTCAATATCCTGAAGGAGTCGTCTCGTCTGAAAAAGAAGCACTCACACATACCAAAATTGAGCCTTCATCTGATCTAGCTGATACTATTCTGGAGACTCTGTCTTCAACAGCTGAAGAGACATCTAGTTCCACTACACCAGCCGTGACAGATGCATTCCCAGTCGACTCTACAAACCTACAACCTCTTCCGACATTGATAACCACTAGTGAAGCTGAAAGTCAGAAGTTAATAGTCGAAGAAGTTACTACTACACAAGAGGTTCATCCAGTGCAACGACCAACCGTTGTCAATCGTGAGGTTACATCTACTACAACAAGGACCCATACTGTCAGTTATCACTTGTCGCATCCTGTTGAAACATCTACTTCTACTAGTATTGTTGAGATCATAGAGACATTTGTTGTACCAAATCCTACACACTCATCCCAAATAGTCCCTTCATCATCTTTAGATTTTTTAACTAGTGAAACAGATTCTCAAGAGACTACTCCAGCTCTTCCAGAAGTTGACACCTTAAGAGATCAACATCAAGCTACTCAGATCAGTCATCCAACCCGACACCAAATTAGTCCAAGCTCTACATCGGTTCAAGAACCTTTGCATGATCACTTGTTGGCCCCAGACGCCCCTAGCTCACCAGCAACCATGACATCTGAGCAGGTTCCCTTCCAATTAAACACAATCGAGAACCAATCAATCGAGGTTCAAATTGAGAATGCTATAAAAGACAAAATTGAAAATTACTTGAAACAGAGATTCGAAGGACTCTACGGCTCATCTACTCAGATACACAGTACTACACTCACATCAGATGAAACATTTGTTACATCGGTTCCCCCAGTGCCAAAGCCCACTGATACAGTCTATGAGAGACCAGAACCTCTTGCTTCTGATCTTCAGCAATTAAAGTTTCTATTGGAGGCTGAACTAGGTGATGGTTTTGAAGATCTAAACATCGATCGGTTAAAGGATGTCATTAGTGCTGTATTGAATCTAAAGCCTGATGACGATATCCCCTCTTTTACCACTCAACCTTCCCCTTCAGGTATCACGGCTACAACGCAGGAAGCTAAGGAGAATATACCAACTTCTCTTCCAAATGACGAGCCACTTGTGGACAGAACCAAGACTGAGACAAATCCCACAGAAATGAATATGTTTGACGAAATACTAAGTGCCCTTGACACGGTAAATGTGGCAGGTCTATCTGATAAGGAATCTCAGAAACTCAAAAAGTCCAAGTACAACCTAAGCAAATTGAAAGAAGTGCCAGAGGGATTATTGGAAGACTTACTTTACTTTTACTTCTCCAAAGATAAACGTCAATCAATAGATGATTTTCTTCAAAGACCATATCTTGAAAAGGTTGCCCTCGACATCACAAGAGCTAAAGAAGAGGAAACGCAACCCAAGGAATTAAATGATATTGATGAAGATATCTCTAGTAAATCTAGCAACAATACCGAAGCTACTGATTTTGATAAGATTGAACTGGAAAATGATGAAGGGGGTTTGAAAGCAGCGAATAGTCACATAGATCGCCTCAAAGGATACAAGAAACTGGATGAGAAGACAAAAGTTTCGTTTGAATTCGATAGGGAGAAACAAAGGATTGGACTAAAAGAAGACATGAGGAAGGGAAAGAATTTTAAAGGTAAATTTAGTAATCCAGAGAAAGAGCTTTTTGGAAAGTTATCAGTTGATGGTGATGAGATCTCACTAGAAGAAGACATCTTGGATGACGAGAGGCAAGCGAACTCTACAACATCAACAACAGATCCTTTGAAGCAACACTCATCTTCAAATAGTGCTGGTGTGACACCTGATAAAGAATCCTCAAATAGACAAGAGTCTCTTTCAAAGTACAAAAGGCCAGCAAATCCGTCAAAGGCATCTAGTGGCAGTACTTCCAAAAATACTGGATCTCCATCTAGAGGCTCCTTTTTAGATAAGATCAAGAAGAACCCATCACTTTTATTCCAAGATGATGATATTAATGGTGATGAAAATGATTTCGACTTCACGAAGTCTGAAGCTACCGGTTTGACACACACTCACAAAACACCGGCTCTTATAGGAGCTGTCATAGTACTTGCCTGGAGCATCATACTAATCTGACCAATCTCCCCCAATAAATGATCAATGATGTATACTATATAATGTCTCTTGTAGTTAAGTGATCTCGCTATATTAATGGCTGGTTGAATGGCTCATAACCAGTTTTATGAATTTTGAATTCCGCGAAAACCATGGCGATTTTTTGGCTTTATCTTAAAAAGTACGAGATGAATTACACTTCAATTCAAATCTGTGGGAATTTGGGGCAAATTTGCTGCTAAATAAAGGTTATCAGGGTGAATATTCAGGATGGATTACATAAAGAAGGCCATTTGGGGACCAGATCCAAAAGAACAGGTAAGTTTAATGACAATTTTATTCACTAATGACTACTGAAATATGGGAAACTAACAATTTAATCACATTTAGCATAGAAAGTGTAATTCTTTAATACGTCGTAATACAAGGGCTTTAGAGAAAAGTATCAGAGAACTAGGAATATTACAGAAGAAAACAGAGACACTTATCAAGAGAAGTGCTAAAAAGGAAGAACTTAAATCTGTGAAGATATATGCTAGAGAACTTTATGGGATAAAGAAGCAACAAACTCGTTTATATAAATCCAAAGCACAATTGGATAGTGTTGGTATGCAAATAAATGAAGCCTTTGGGATGCAAAAACTACAACAGAACATGGCACAAAGTACACAAATCATGCGTGAAGTTAATTCATTAGTGAAATTACCAGAATTAACAGGTACGATGAGACAATTAGAACAAGAATTAGTCAAGAGTGGTATAATTAATGAGATGGTTGGTGATTCATTGGATACTTTAGATGAAATGAATGATGAATTAGAAGAAGAAGTTGATGAAGAAGTTAATAAGATTGTTGCTCAATACACTTCAGAGAAATTCGATAAAGTTGATACACTTCCAGCTGATCAGTTCAAGAATGATGAACCTGTTGAAGAAGAAGAGGAAGAAGAAGATGAAGAAGCTTTGAATGAAATGAGAGAAAGATTGAAAGCATTACAAAGTTGATGATGATGATGATGATCTCTTTTATAAAGTGTACATTAAATTATTACAAGAAAAAAAATGACTCGATGATGATATTTGATTTCCCTTATAAAATCTACCGATACATATAAAACAATTACGCCTAAACCCTCCCAAAAATTTTAACCAGAATTAACACATAGAAACATGTAATCGTTACTCATTTGTTTGTTCCGACTCATTTTGTTCCTTTTGTTTCTTCAAACTACTGTTCAAAATAGCTTGTTTAGCTAGTTGTTTCTCTTGTTTCTGTTTAACCCATAATTCAGCTCTTGCCAAAGTTTCATCAAACACAGACATTACTGAACCAACCATTTCTAAAGATTCATTAGCTAATACAAGAACTTTCCCATTCTTACTATAACTCAATAAAGAATTACTATCAGAATCGGCACTTGTTTGTTTTGACCATTTGATTGGTAGTTTTAATAACGTCTCTCTAACATCTGATCTTGCTGGTTCTGGTAATGAAGATCCAGCATATTTAGATATAAAAGTAACAACTTTTTTCACTGTCCCTATAATTTCTTTCTTGATTTCATTTGCATCATCATTGGATTCATCTAATTCCTCTTGAGCATCATGGAAAACTTCACCATCCTCCTTTTCTTGTTGTTTTCTCTTGAGTATGAGTTCTTGTTCTTTCGATATGACTTCTTGTAGATGTGCCACTTTTGAAGAGAGTTGTTTATTGGCTAGCATTAACAACTGTAATCCTGTAGTTAGTCTTTTCTTTGATTCGATAGATAAGTTCAAGCTCAGTTCGTTGAAGTTCTTATTTCCCAATGCAAGTGCTTCAGATATTGAAGGTAGTTTTTGTTTCTTTGATTGATTTAAATTCAAATCATCCGGGAACATAACGCTGGTTTTACTCAATCTTCTTTTACGTTTCCATTGAGAACTGGTTTGTTCAATTATGTTGACCATTGGAAGTGTAGCTCTTTCCACTATTTCAACCCCATATTTGATGGCAGGTTTATTTGATTTGTATGCACGAACAGCGGAGTTCACTATTGGATGATTCTTCACTTTAGTCAATAATTTAGAACGATTCGATGAATGGGATGATGAGTCTGAGGACGAATGCTGTGAGAATGAATCTATATCATTTGTGGTATCGTAATATTGATCATCATCAGCTTCGTTATCTGTATCCACACGGTCATTCCGCATATTACTACTCTTCGGTGTGGAAGTGCCACTATTCTTCAGTTCACCTAGTGCTTGGATGGCAAGCAGTTCATCGGTTGCTTCTAATGGATTGAGTTGTTTTACCAATGGTGATATTTTGGTTGGGTTTGGGGAAGATATCGGTGGATCAGATGGTACTGGGATAGGAGTAGAAGGTGAAGGTGTCTCTGGAGACAGCGACCGCAGCTCCTTTTGAGTCCTAGTATCTTCCTTCTGGAGTTCTTTGAGAGTATAGGAGTGGTGGACCTCCATGGCTAGCTTATCTTTAATAGATGGAGGTGACAATGGGTAATGTTTCTGTTTCTAGAGGATAATGTGGGTAATTACCTTAGTTTGGGTGTGGTTTTCCTACTTGAAAAGAGGTACCGGGTACTCTTTTAGCAGCTAAGTCGAACTATGAGCTCAGACTGAGTGATTAAGGAGTGTGAAAGGTGGTTATGACTGCTTTTAACGTGAACCTCCACTTGCTTTTAACGTCACATGCCAAAAAACCAATTAAAATTTATCCGGTAAATTAGCCTATAATATCCCAAATCGGGTAATGATCTATATCAGGCAATATTCGCGTAAATCACCAACCAAATGCTTACATAATCAATTTTCTGGGTTTTAAACTGGTTTCAACTACAATTAACTACAAGTAAATAGTCAACAAAAGACACCGATTGAAGAGAATATAACCGCAGGATGGTGCTCAGCAGGCTGGTCGTGTCACGTTTGCCGCAATTGGCTCTGTTGCGAATGACACAGAAAAAAGCCTACTCAACAATCTCCATCAGTTCACCTATTTCACAAACCACCATTGATACTACTAAACCTGAACCTATCCCAGTAAACAATGAACCTAACCAGGATAATGTTGAACCACAGTTAACTGATCCAGTGGTAAACCTTGGGAAAGCACAATCCCTTTTCACCGATAAGTACGGTCTTCATAGCAAGATTGATCTTTTGATTGAAACATTGAAACACCCACAACATCCAATAAGGATTGGGCTAATCCAACCAAATAAATCAGTATTGAATGCATTATTAGCAGATCCTTTTGCTACAGAACAAACATGGTACTCTAAGTTCAAAGATAGAGAATCAAATAAGAACCATCTAGTCAAGTTTGGAGAGAGTTATGAGAAATTGGGTGATGTTTATAATTTACCTACACCTTTCTTAGATTCAACATCTAAAAACCCATCAATTCTAGAATTTTATGAGTTGAATCAAGATTTCAATGGTGATGATGGGTGTCATCTATATCTCACTTTCAAGAATTTCCAAAATAGTACGATTTCTAAATGGCCAGTTTATGATTGGCATGATCAGTCCAAAGAAGTAGAATTAAGTAATAGAGAAGTTAATTCTACTTTGGCACAAGAAGCATTGGAACTACTTGCTGAATCTCCTAAAAATGCTACTGATTTCACCGAACTTTATTCCAAAACTAATTATAAACAATTCATAGAATTCATTCAATCAGTTACAACTAAAGAAACTGCAATTCCAAAACTATATCAATACCTTGTTGATAATTTACATTCTCAACAGACTGAATATTCATTGACACTTGAAGAGCTTAAAACAAGAGATTCACGTATCAAACAACATATTGCCAAATGGGATGAATCAACACATGTTGAATTCCAACAGAATTTCAAACCATTCGTTGAAGAATTTGAAAGACAAAATTTATCATGGTGGAAGTTATATTATAAGAATGATGATGTTCAAGAATTATTGAAATTAATGTTAGATCAAGGTTTATTAAAAGATTCAATGAAGAATTATAGTTATATCAAGGGACAAATTGATTCATTCACTTCTTTCACATCTTTCCCTCTTGAAAATGAAGTTAAATTCGATGAAAATTTAAGTCAACTTGATAATAATGCCCTAGCTGATTTGAAAGAAAAGATTATAAATGAAGATGCAGTGATAATACAGAATAAAGTTGTTAAATTGTTATTGTTGAATTTCGTTGGATTACAATTACCTGTTGTTTTCATATCTTCCTTAGGTTATTTCTTATTCGATTACAGTCTTTATTCGATGGTTGGATTGGGTTCATTAGGATTAACTCTTGGGTTTAATAACGTTTCCAAAACATGGTTGAAATTGATCACTGATTTTAAACAAAATTTGTTTGAGGATGTGAGATTAAACATTGGGAAAGTTAATCAAGGTCTTTTACAAGATTGGAACTATAAATACGAACAAGAAAAACAACAAATCTTGAAAAGAGAAAGTGTGGTCGAAGCTATTAAGAAAGATGTAAACTTATAATGATATGATTATTACACAAACATGTATATGTACATATATATATCTAGATATTCTAATACTCTAAAAGGCTTTCAGTGTAGTAATATTCTTTTTTGTTAATTGAATGGTGGAGCTAGTTGTTATCTCATAATCTATAAATATAATCATCACTATTCAAGATCTTATAACGAACCCAAGGAAATGAAGTATAATTGAGTTGATCTTCAGTAATCTTCAAATAATCTATTTTCAATGTACTCAAAGTCAAATCAGGGATTTCAAAACTTATCTGTATATCCTTATGATGTGTTGTTTCCTCTTCAACTTTTTCATCTTCAACAATTTGACGAATTTTAGCAAATTCTGGTTTATTTGATCTTTCTGGTGGATCCATTCCTAATTCTGTTTTATAATGAACGTCAGTATCTTTCTTTTCTTCTTCTTCTGTTGTTTTTAGTTCAAATTGACTCATCATTGTGAAGTCTCGATCACCAGAAATGGTATCGATTTTCCATATTATACAATTCTCATCAAATTTATATAAAACTCTTCCTGTTCTAGTTTTGAACTTTGGAACAATATCAAAATCTATATCATATTTAGTTAAATCAATGGGTATTTTGATAATAAGATCTTTCATCACTGAACTTGTTTTAAAATTCGTCTTTATTGAGATCTTGGTCCTTAGGTATTTCTCATCTTTTATTTGGAAATCATGTTCTAATATTTGGACTAATGGTAATGCTTTAATTGATAATGAATATGAACATAATTGGAATTTCCCATCCGGTGGGATGAATTGAATGATCTTATTCTCAGAAAATTGTTGTAATTCAACACATTGATGAAATTGTAAGTTTGATAAGAATTGATCGTTTGATATCTTGTTCAATCCAATCTTTAACATGGGCATACCACTAAGATAAGATTTTATATTGATAGAACCATTGATAAGATATTTAACAATTTTGAAATCTTTATCAACAATCAATGATATCGTCTCTATGACATCCACAAAGAACTCATTCTTCTTGTAAAAGATTCCTTTTGGTCTCCATGATATTGAAGATGTAGTAGTTCTCAAAATACTAGAGTTGATCTCGGTTTCAAGTTCATCTTCTCCTTCTTTGGACAATTCTGATTTATTCACCTCTAATTTGATAACGTCTTTTAAGATGGATGTGTCTGTGAGTTGAGGTATTCCATAATCCATAATTTCATCAAACAGTTCATAAATCAAGTTGAAATTATCGATAATCAAGTCTTTATTAAGCTCCTTGACCTTGAAATAACTTATCAATATCTCGTTGAATTTATATAAAAAGCTCATCATGCTCATGACATTCACATGGTCAAAGTAACTCGTTATAAGAAACAGTATTTCGCTACTCTTGATAAAGATGTAGTTGATTCCTTGGTGGTTCAGCACCGGTGGTATGTCATGGTTGGATGTGTACAGTGTTTGGAAAGTGGTGATGATATCGTCAATGGGTATGAAATCTTGTGAGAAAGAGCGTGTTATAAGAGAGTTTGCGTCTGAGTCCAGAATTGAGATCGCAGAGGCCATTGGAGCATCTATTTCTGGTGGACACTTGGTGGGGGTGTAGGTGTAGGCAGTGGGTGGTGGATAAAGTGAGGAAGGTGTTCGGTGGGAATGCTGTGGTTATAAGAGAGTGAGTTCTTCAATTTTGTTAGGTGTTTTTAACTGTTTTTAACTGTTTAATTTTTGTTTACTTTTCGAGATGCGAATTTATACCGGTGTCAACTATTTTATAGCTGTTATATAAGTTAGTACTCGCACTATTTAAACTGATCTATTGAATAAACAGTGGTCTCTAGCTATGTACAACAAGATAGTCCGCACAGCTGCTCTGAAACTGGCACCACAGGAACTGAAAACAGCAGTGTCCTCGTTATCAAAATGGAATCTGATCGAGAATGATACTGCTATACAAAGAGAGTTTAAACTCCGTGATTATGAGGATACATGGGTAAGTCTATATTAATAACTGTTTATACACTTAACAATTGATGCAATTTACTGATTTACTAACCACGTTTCTTCATAGAGCTTCTTGAACCAGATATCAATGAGAGCACATATATATGGCCATCACCCTGAAATATGGACAACTTACACTAAAGTGAAAGTAACACTAACGACACATGATGTTGAAGGTGTATCAGATATTGATATCAAGTTCGCAAAGAGAATAGATAAATACAGAGAATCTTACAGATCAAGCACAAATAAATAATGAATATTTAATGAAAACAGCAGACAACCGTGTTTAAATAACCTTAAAACAAATAAACAGACCCCTTTTATGAATGAGCAATGCAAGTAAAAACCAAAACTAAAAGACAAACAAAACAAAACAAGTAAAATAGACTAATTAACTAATTAACAACAAATGAACGAATTGAAAATGCATTGATGATGAATATGATGAAAATAATAATAAATGATGCGTTTCTTTTCAAAAGTCTAGTGTAATTCCTTTTGAGCTTTTAGTTTAGCTTCAAATTTGTTGAATTCAACTTCAGCCAAATTAACAACTTCATCAATACCTTCGATATAGTGGTTCAGCATTGATTCAATACCACTTTTCAAAGTATCATCACTTAAAGAACATGAAGTACAAGCACCTTGTAGCTGAACGTAAACTTTACCTTCAGAGTATCTCAAAAACACGATATCACCACCATCATCTTGGATAGCTGGTCTGATTCTAGTTTCGATCAATTCTGCAATTTCTTCAGAGATTTCTTGTTCTTCAGCGGTCATGGATTGATTGGCATATGTGTTGTTAGAGTTGGCATCGTAGTCAATGACTGGTTCTTTGTTGTTGATGTGAGATTCCAAGATGGATTCAACAATTGGTTTGACTTGGTTCCAGTGTGCAAATTCGTTCTTGTTAACTGTGATGAAATTGGAGCCGATCATGATGGATTCCACTTCATTAGAGTATTCAAAGATCTTGGATGCTAGAGGTGATTGAAATTGATTGAGTATGTTGATTTGGTATGATTTATCATCTTCTTTCAAGATCTGTTGATCTAGTTGGAATTTCAAAGCATTCTCATTTGGAGTAGATAGTGTCTTTATGGATAGATATCTGAGAGAGTTTGCAAACAGAGCAGGTCTGGTCGTCTGGCTTCTGATGGATCTTGTGGCTAGTGAGAACATGGTAACTTTAATCTGATCTTGTCTAAATGATGAAAAAGATAAAAGATAAAAGCGAAGAGGATCAGCTTTTGCTTATATACAATTTTTGCTGCACTGCTTAAAACTGCTAAAAAGTGTCATACAAAGGTCATCATTTTCGCGGTTTATTATTTCTTTGCCACGTGATTGGCCCAGCCAAGTGTCCGAGAATCGGAGACTGCTTCCCACGCCTTAATTCTAGTAGGTCATGTGACTTGATGCTGTCACGTGAATGTCATGTGATTAAGCTGTTTTTGTATTCGAGAAACAACTAGAAATTAAAGTGAAGAGGTCTTTATATTGTGTCTGTATATACACCAAAAACATCAATCGAGTAAGAGCCAGTACACAAGATGACCAAGTATGAGCTTCCACAACTGCTCTTAGATAATGTACACCACATCCCTTCTGAACAGGCTGAGGTGATCAAGGAACGTGGCTGGATCACTACAAATGATCTCATCTACATCCACAAACAGTACTTATCACCAACTATATCACTAAAGCAATTGACAACCAACCTAAAGTTTTACAAGAAACCAAAAGAGTCTACATACACTCCACAGTTCAAGAAACAATTGGAATTATTAAGAATCAGACAACAAGAGAATGAATACCAACAACTAATAAATAAAGATTATGATGGTTCAAATGAAGAGTTCATATCACCATCTCAAATGGCTAAAGAAGTCAAATCTCAAATAACAACAATTTTCAACATACTTGTATCAACCTGTTCTGTTGCCTATGCTATTTGGTACTGGTCTGCTACTTCAGGTTACTTCCAACTAGGAACAAGGGTCCTAATGACTTTATTCTTTGGTATCTTAACATTAGTAGCTGAAGTTGTTGTTTTCAATTCTTATCTACGTAAACTTGATGAAGCTAAAACTAAAGAGAAGAAAAAGAAAGAGATTACAAAAGTTATTGATACTGTTGTTTTGAATAAAAAATAGCTATGACTTTCAAAGTTACTTATAAATATCTAGAATCTAATTCTTTTCTCCCAAGATAGAAACAAATGGTGGTGGTTTTGGTAAATCTTGCAATGAAATTGTTGGTTTTGTGACTTTTTGTGCATTATTATATGGCCAAATTCTAGCATATATCTCATTTAGTTTGTCTGATAAAGCAGTATTGAATCCATATTTCAAAAGAATTAGATAAAAATCAGTGGACTTGAAATCTGGCCAATAAACATTTAGAAACTCAATGTTGGAATGTTCATTAACTTGCCAAATTAAAAAATCACTCAATCTTGTGTGTCCACTTGTTCTTATCAAGATATCAACTTCGGGTGTATCATTATACTTGAAGTAAAAATTTGATTTGATAACTTCTTGATTGATTTGATCAACTAACAAATCATGTTTTACAACATCAGTGACTGTTCTGCCGATTGAATGTGCGATCTCATCTCTTGAAGTATAAGAAAAACAAACATTCAAGATCATTCGATTATTTCCCATAGTCAATGCTTCAATCTTTTCAAGTTTCTCTAATGTTTCTTTTGGAATCAATGATTTGTTTCCAATTATTCTGATTTGAGTCTCTTGATATCTAAGTTCACCGCTGTTTTCAATTAAAAGGTTCAATTTCTTAATCAATAAATCAAACAAGGTCTCAACTTCTTCTTTGCTTCTATTGAAGTTCTCAATTGAGAACGCATAGATAGTAACATGTTTGACATCTAAAAGATAACATGTCTCAAGAATCTTAGCCAAACTAGCAGAACCTGCTTCATGTCCTTCATATGTCTTCAACCCTTTTCCTTTCGCAAAACGCCTGTTTCCATCCATGATGAATGCAACATGCTTTGGCAATCTCCCCGTTCTGAGAGTGTTGATTATGAGGTTCTGCAACCTGGTATCCAAGAACCTAGCAACAGGATTCTCAATCAGCACATTGGTCAATGTCTCTGTGATTGTCATTTTACCGCCAGAGAAGAGAAGTAAGTGGCAAAAGGGGGATGGTGCTAAGAATTGGGATTGTAACTGCTATTTATACCTGAGATATAAGGTTAGCCGCCCTTCAAATTGAATCAGAAGTTGCCCATTTGGGAATTGTGTCAATTGTAGATCAAAATTATTCTACAAAATTGGTACGGTGATAAGGGAAATATTCTGTTTATTTCAATATAAATAGATGAAAAGGTTCTATAAAGATTCAAACGAGTATTGGCGTTCGACTTTGGTAATTCTAGTTGTGAACGAATTGTACCATTCACTTCTTCCTCTTTTCTGTGCAACTCTGTGGATCGGCAGATCTTTCCATCTTTTGATATCTTCCAGGGTCCTCCAATAAGATACAGTAATACCCAATCCATCACGTACAGAGTCTACACCAAGGAAACCAGGCTGTTTAGGAGTAAGCTCCATAAGTTTGTCGCCAATTAAATCGTAGTCATGACCGCCATCTTCATCCTCTTTTCTAATTGATGTGAAGATCACTGCATAATAAGGTGGCTCTATCAACGGCTTTACCTCATTGGAAATAGTAGAAGGCATATTCAACGTGTTCAATAAATAAATGCTATAGAATAAATAGAAAGTCAGTTGTAAGAACTTTAAGAGCTAATAAATAGAAGACCAGATGAACAGAATGGACTGTGGATACTGAATCTTTTTGAAGAATTGGTCACCAAATAATAAATAAAGTACGATATAATGCTTATGAGTCACGTGTATATCACGTGTGTGATTATTTCCTGTTTTGCACAGTTTGTTTATGTTTACATTTCAGAAAGTACTACAGGAAAGAAAGAAAGAAAAAAAAGATTAGTTGGTTCTCCAGATCTTCCAATTGACACGTACAAGCTGCAAAACATGTCGCTCAGAACTCCTAAGAAAGCTACATCTGCTGCGTCAGGGTCTAGTGCCAACTACACTGGTACTCCAAACTTTAACTTATCTTCCAACGATAGTTCAGTCTCTGATTCTAGAAAGAGACAATCAAAGAAGGATGAAGCGATTAGAAGACGTGTTGAAAATGATCTAAGCAAAAAGAGATTTGCTACTAGAACTCCAACTGCCAATAATAGAAGACGCTCCAAGAACTACCATCCAGGTTCTGTTCTATCTTTGAAACCATCTGAAGCTGTTGTTTGTAAACCATCAATCACAGCTTACGAAGCTGCACAATTAATGGGTGCTAAAAGAGAAAACTGTATCTTAGTCGTGGATGATGATGAAGCTCTTTTAGGTATTTTGACCGCTAAGGATCTTGCATTCAGAGTTGTTGGTAAAGGTTTGAGTGCTGGTAACGTTCTAATTGAACAAATCATGACCCCAAACCCTATGTGTGCCACCTCTAACACTCCTGCTTCTGAAGCTTTAGGATTGATGGTTGAAAGAGGTTTTAGACATCTTCCAGTTCTTGATGATGAAAACAATGGAATTGTTGGTATTTTAGATATCACCAAATGTTATCAAGAAGCTATGGAGAAATTGGAAAGAATGTATGAATCTTCAAAGAAATTACATGATGCTTTAGAAGGTGTTCATGCTGAAATTGGTTTCTCTCAACAACCAGCTCATATTGTGAAATATTTTGAATCATTGAAAGGTGTTATGAGTGGTCCAACTTTAGAATCAGTTTTGGATGAAAATACATTACCATCTTATGTTAGTGTTAAAACTTCAGTTCATGACGCTGCTTTATTAATGAAGGAAAACCGTACAACTGCTGTCTTGGTCAAAGATGCTAATGAAGCTGTTACCGGTATCTTCACCTCAAAAGATGTTGTCTTAAGAGTTATTGCAACTGGTTTAGATCCAAAAACTGTGTCTGTTATTAGAGTTATGACTTCCCAACCAGATGTCGCTTCTAAAGACTTGACAATTCAAGCAGCTTTAAGAAAAATGTTTGAAGGTCATTACTTGAATTTACCAGTTGTTGAAGATGATGAAATCATCGGTATTGTTGAAGTTTTGAAATTAACTTATGCAACTCTGCATCAAATAACCATCATGAAAACTTCTGATGATGATAACGATTCTACAAATGAAGGACCTGCTTGGAATAAATTCTGGACTTCATTAGATGATAATGAATCCATCCATTCAGATAGTCAAGTTGATAGTACTATTCCTGATATCAGTCAAAGTGAAATCAATCAATTCTCTTTGAACCCTCATGATAACTTAGGTCCTAGTGATTCAGTTTCTGTCACCAACGAAAGCAGATCTCAATTCAATCAAGCAAGTAATTTGGGACTAACGTCGGTTGATGTTAAAGAATTACCATTTTCTTTCAAATTTAGATCACCACTTGGAAGAAATCATAGAATCAGTTTGAAACCAATTGACGGTATTGAAGAACTAAGATCTTTAATCTCTTCTAAATTGAACCCTTCAGAAGTTCAAATTTTAACAGCAAACTCACACGATTATGCAATCAGTTATATTGATGATGAAGGTGATATTGTTGCGATCACAAATGATCAAGATTTGATTGATTGTGTTTTGGTTAATAGAAGCTCCAAGCTTGATAAAGCCGATTTATTCATTCATCATCCTGATGAATCTATTGATTTGGACGAATACCATCAAAAGAAACAAGTTAAGAACAATACCCAATCTCATCAACAACCTTCAAATGGTCAAATCATTCCAGGTGTTGGTAATGAAGTTGTTGTTTCTGGTGCCATTGTTGTTCTTGGTGCTTTGTTGGCTGTTGCCTTCACTTTAGGAAAGAAATGAGGAACTCTATTCTTTATATCACTTTAAATATACCACTGCGCTACAATTAGTATATACCACTATAAACTCTAATTTATATTATTCATTTACTTAATTACAACTTTACAATATAAACAGAATCCATCTTTAAGTAATAATATGCAAGATTTTTATTCTCTTTATTCTGTAACACAGTATATATACACGGTATTCATCCCCTCCAATTATAATATTTAACCTCTTGATTGTTCGATCAATTCAGCAGCTCTTTGTTTTTGAGTCACTTTAGCTTCTTTCAAAAGAGTCTTGAAAGTTGATCTTCTTTCTTTACTAGTAACTTTAGTTTGGATTGAAATATTTGGACTTTCAAATTTAAGGGTCTCAATAGGTAGGATTTGCTTGTTTTTGATCAAATATTCACCATTCACTAGTTTTTGTTCAAAGTAATCTTGTAATGATTGACCAGTAGATGTTTTTGTTAGGATATAATCTGGAATTATATAACCAGATTCACTCTGCACTTGTTTGGTGACTTCAAAACGTAGTGATAAATCATCTAGTATAACTTCATTCAAGTTTGTGACTTGTGATTTAGATAATGAGTTGTATGTACTTATGATTAAGTTTTTGAATTGTTCTTTATCTTGGATTTGATCTTTGTTAATCCATGATTCGATTGAAAAACCTTTTAATCTTTCTTCTTCGGACAAAAGATGATGTGCTGGTACTTTCTTACCGATGAATTCGACCTTGGATAAGTTATTAACTGTAATTTCGTTATTTTCAGCTTTTGTTATCACATTATCTAGATCTTCTGGTTTTTCTACTTGTTTCTTAGCTTCTTGTGATTTTTTATAGTTGAACCAGTCCATGAAACCTTGAGATCTTGTACTGACAGAGAACTGTCTCTTAGCACCAGGCACAACGTATCTAACGGCTCTCAACATCTTGCAATAACACGTAAATAGTACAATAGTCTGGTCTTAACGAACAACTTCAAATCTTCTAATTTTTTCAATGAACAACTTTTTTCATACTATATGCTCTAGACTTCCTAATCGGGTAACTATACTATTTAAGTCTCCAGTATATAAACCTTGTAGCTTAGAACTACCAGTTAAAACAGTATTTAAACTATCCAGCTGTGTTATTCCAGTTTTAAGTGGAATGGAATCATGGATGCCACGATTCATCTGAGTCTTTGATCCATGTTTTATTCTTGTACTGAATTTTTTTATTGAACATTCTCAGTACAATTCATGATTAATTGAAAAAAGAGTAAAACCAACCACAAACTTATAACAAAATTAAAACATCTGGATACATTAAAGAAACAGCTGACTATAAATATCAGTTAGGCATAGAGAACAAAACCACTGGCTAGATTCACTCGCTAAATCCCCCATCCAGTCATAAAACAGCAATCCAAATTCAGCTTCTTTATAACACACCACTGGCACCTCTTATCTTTATATAGACATTCAAACATCTGATTACAAAAGTACTAGAAAAAATGGGTATCTGTCTGTCCTGTCTCAGACCAGCCGACGATGATGACCAATCCAGGTTCGATGAAACATCACCTCTTCTAAACAGTCAACACAAAGATTACGATAGAGAAGCCCTACTGCGGGAAAGAGAAGAGGAACTGAACAAGATAGTGGACGATACAAATGAGCATTTAATTGATGTGACATCTTTCTTCAACACCAACTCTTCCCTTTCAGAACTAGCAGTAGAGAAACCATTGACCGGTGCACTCCAGGATGAGTCCAAGTTGACTGACTTACAGAAACGAGCACAGGCTGTTGGTATCGACAAGTTATCAGAAGAAGAGAGACATGTTCTACAAGAAACAGAGTCCAATCTAGCTAAAACGCTCAAGAAAGAAACAGCTCTACAAAAACCTGGTCCGCTAGTGGTGGACTTCAACTGATAGTCTACTGCCTACACCTAATACGAACTACCCTATAAATATCTATATTTCTACTACTTATAAAAATCTAATAATGTGCTGAATCTGTGTTATTTCTATATGTAATTCAATTCCGCGAATTTTTCTCTACTAAATAAAATTGCCCAAATTAAAAATCATACAAAAACGAAAACAAACAATAAGCGTAAATAAAAACAAACTGCTAAACACTGCAAACAGAATAAAGAGTGTTCAGGCTGAGCAAGTTGAGTAAAAATGGTTTCCAGATCGAGAAGACAGAGCGCAAACCACTCTCACAGCGAGCATCCTTCCAAGAAACAGAAGACAGCCGATAAGGCTCTGGAGGATTTCTTCAACGAAACTATTGAAAAACTGTTGGCCCTAAGTGATGGTGATTACAGAATATCCATTGATTTCTCCACACTCCCAAGCAAAACAGAATATCCAGACTACTACAAAGAAATTCAAAATCCAATCTCTATCAAAGAGATCAAACAAAAAATATCATCACACTCATATACATCAACTGATGATTTCATAGCTGATTTCCAACTTATGGCTGATAATGCCATTCAATTTAATGAAGAGGATAGTGATATTGCACAAAATGCCTTGAAGTTACTCGAAACAGTGAAGCAAGAATCTTTAAAATATAACAAAACTAATGAACAAACCCCTGTGAAAGCAACCCCAAAGATCAAATTACGCGTCGGTCACTCAAAGAATGAACCAGTCTCTAAACTAAGTCCACTTGAGGAAGACTTGAACAACATCATTGAAGAACTAATAGCCTTTAAGGAAAACGATGTGGAGATCGCTGTTCCATTCTTACAAGAAGTTGACCGTGAAGAATATCCTGATTATTACCAATTGATCAAAAAGGCTATGGCTTTGGAAACTGTTCAACAAAAGATTAAAGATCACAAATATACAAACTTGGATCAATTTATTGATGATGTTGAGTTGATCTGGAAAAACGCACAAACATATAACGAAGAAGGAAGTCTAATATATGAAGATTCCGTAACATTACAAAACTTCTTTAAAGAAAAAGTGGGAACGTTGAAAGCTCCAGCAGAATCACCAAAGAAAGAAGAAGATAATGATGATGATGAAGAAACTAAATCAATACCACAAGCTTCTGATGCAGAAGAATCCTTGAAAAGTAAAGAACAAACACCAACCCCTGCAGAACAACAACCAGAAGTTCCTGTTAAGAGAAAAGTCGGAAGACCAAAAGGTAGACCTCCAAAACCAAAGGTTTTACCACCTGTTGTTCCATTAGAATCTGAAGATATATTGAATCAAGAATTGGGTGAAAATTTATTAGAAGCTAACTTATTTGGTGATTCTTATGATCACAGTAAATTCCAAACTCAACCAGTGATACAGAAGAAACCAATTGATCCAGTTATTCTTGATACGATAGAAGCCATTCCAACTTTACTTAAAACCTTCTCTGAAATCCCAAAACACAAACCTGCTTCTGAGGCATTGATTCAAGACCTAACAATTTCATCATCTCGTTCAATTTACAGACAAACAGTTAACTCTACTCAATTATTCCATAACTGGTTTCAATACCAATTCAGAGCTGTTGAAAAGAAACCAGATAGTTATGCAATCACATTATCTCCATCAGCTCATGGTGCAATCTCAGTATCTGCCGGATTGAATGATTCATTATTCCAAACTAAACATAGTGCATTCTTAACAGTTAATGGAGAAAGAGTCAATCCAACACCTTCAATTCATTATGCAGAAACAGGAAGACAAATCACATCAAGATATGAACTGAAATTAGCACCAGGACTGAACCTTGTTGTATTTGAAGTCAAATTAGACGTCCCATCTGATAGAATTGATGCTGTATCTGATAAATTATCTGTTTGGGTTCAAGTTCTATGAAATAATGCTTTGTAAAGTATGGTATTTTTTATAGATTTATGTTGTAATATATGTATTCAGAATTAATGATCAGCATATCTGTAAGCTTATAGATTCACATGACTAGTATACTCACAGTTTTATCAAGCTTATGAGTTGGGATGATAATGAATCGATTAGTTTAAATTAGGTTTTCTTGATTCTTGAGATAAAACAAGTCTATATGTTCAGATTTAGCTCGCATTATAAGAATAATATGTAGTACCTACTACTACCAGCTATCATGAGTGTATTCCAGCACAAATTGAAATGAATATGGTAGTTTACACTTCAGCTCCTCTACATAAACACGTCGAGATTAACCTACGATTTAACACAGCATAAATAAGCCATCGTAGTATAGTGGTTAGTACAGTTCGTTGTGGCCGAGCAAACCCAGGTTCGATTCCAGGCGATGGCATTTATTTTTTTGCAGCTTTTGAGGCTCCGTAAATTTTTTTTTTCTGCCCAGTTTTTACATGATTTTTTCTTACATAATTTTTGTGTCACTTATTTCGAGATAGATCAATGTATGTAAATACTAAATCATTATATTCAGTTCCATTTAGTTCAAGCTCAACGTAGGATATTTGTTGAGAGTACAGTTTATGTCTATACACATATATTAAGTAAGTGGTTTATCAAAAGACTGGATCAACCCGACGTAGTGAGAGAGGTTTAGGCGCATTCATTTTAGTAATTTCTCGGGGATTAAAGGTGATAGGTAACTTGTTGGCTAATAATAAGTTTTTAGTCAATTGTTCCTTGAAAAATAGCGGAGTTTTACGTGTGTTATGTTTTGTAGTGTATATATACTCAATACCACAATGATTAAAGGCAAGAATATCACTTTTTCATCGGCGTTCAAAAATTTTAAGAAAAATCGAGGATCTCTAATATTTCATTTGAGAATTCAAATACTACAACGCTAATTTATGAAAATTTTGAAAATTGTTAAATATTGATAATAGTGTAATAAAAAGTGGTCCAGTGTATTCTTTGAGTAGATATCCGTATATCTAGTTTATTCAGCCCGGAAATGATGAAATTTGGGTATAATATGATCATTTTACTATTTCCTTTTGTAATTGATATCAAGGCGCGACTATATTAGATTCATGAAATAGAGTATAGACTGAACATGAAAAATTACGTTAGACAAATGGACCCTGTTTCTACGTTACCAGACGTAGTTAGGGTACAGTCCCAGTTGAGTCACATCCACATGTAGGATGCTATTACAGAAGTGGGTTTTGATAAATTCGATGTACTTAATTCTACAGCTTAAGTGATTGAAAAGAAAACTTTTGTAAAATAAAATCTATAACTACTCAATTTTTGCTCTAACTTATTCAGGGTTTGCATAAACTGTCTTGTAAACAGTTTGGGTTTCAGTGACTTGATATTGTCCAGCTTTTTGGTGGCCATGTTCATGACGTTTGACTTTCTTTGAAGAGTTATCGGTTTCAAACACTTCAATATTTGCTTTAGCGCCGTTCGAAGCAGTAACAACGCAGAAAGAACCACCACCAGCACCGCCTGTGGAAGAGCCACTGGTGATTTCATTAACGTCTCCTTTACTTGGATCAATCTCACATGGTAACCCATTACATTTGCTTTCATCATCACAAGTGATTCTGACACCAAATGATGGCTTAGTGTTTTTATGAGGAGATGTATCTTCCAAGTAAACAGGGTTCCAACCAATCTTAGCAAAAGTGTTTCCATTGTCATCTTGATTAACACCAGCCACATACGGAGACCAGTTACCGTACGGATCTTCTTTAACACCCCACTTACAACCGTCATCAACGGAGACGCCTGGTGGATTAATGTAATAATGTGCAGCAGTTCCTGCCCAGTATTCAGGACCTGGTACAGCTAACGTCTTTTTCCCACCGGCATCAACATCAGATGGTATTAACATCTCTTCATTACCTGGTAAGACAGTTTGACAAAACGCAACATTACCACCACATGAGTTCTTGGCTATTAATGTTCCTTTACCGCTGTAACAATAGGATCTACCGGAGTTTCTTTCTTCTAATTCACCATCTTCATTACACCATAATCCACCATATTGAGATCCTGGATAAGTATATGAAGTGATATCAGGATCCCATTGACCCATTAATTGACCTGGCGGGCAGGCATATGGACACCAACTTCCAGCAGTACACTCTTGATCATTATGCATGGCCCAACCTGCATTCTTACCGGACTTCTGAACAGCGACTAATCCTTTGTCTGATGGGAAGGAGCATGTACCACTTCTCTTGAACAGGTTTGAAACCTTTTTGCCTTCCACTTGTTTTGCGGCTTCTTCCTTTTGATGCTTATGTTTTGACGCATCTACTAATTCAAGGTTAAGTGTCGCGATGAATAACGACAATAATAGACCGGAAACTTTTAGCGTAAAAGACATTGTTACTAAAATATGTATGTTATATGTACTGTATTGGTAAGTTTATAGGGCTAATACATGATGAGAGGGTGATTATGTATGGGTTTATATACCATTCTGAAGTGAATTAGGTTGTACGAAGGTCTCTTTTCTTTTCATCCTCAGCTGGAATACTTTGCCCTAGTGTTTTGAATTCTAGATTCAAAGTGTCAATATCGTAGTGGAAGACTCAGTTTCGGTGTTTTTAGTGTTTTGATACGACCAGCACTGGAAGTATGATGTATTTCACTATTTGCCCTTGGCCCACTGGCACTTGCCACTTACGTACTTTGCCACCACTCATCTATTTAGGTATTTACGTACGTACTTACGTACTTGGTACTTTGAAAGGCAACGGTTTCTGTAACTAATGTGCATGCGGAGCGTTAAAACTTTATTTTTCTTCGATTGTGTCTGTAACAAGCAGTCAAGTACTAAGTAACTGAGTACCAAGTAACAGAGTAGTAAGGTTACTGCCAAAAGAAACGTCTGTCAGCCCTTTTCCGGAGTTTACTGTTGCCGTATTAAGGCGGCTTTACGAGTTGCGCAGGTTGTATTTTTCGCTTTTTTTTGCGCTTTTTGCACCTTTTCGCACTTTTTTGCACATTCCCGCACTTTTTTTCGCGGAGCAGTATTGTTTTCATTGTGACGTTTGTGGCAATGGACAAAAAAACCACCTTCTTGGTTATTCATTATAATTTGACATGATGCCAAATCCATTTGAATAAAGACCCAGACAAAAAATTGTCTTCGCGATTGTCTGTCTTTATTAAACTTTCTTATACAAAGGAAAAAAAAAAACCTTAAGCTCTTTGTATAATCTCATCTCTTTTGCTAGGAATTTTTGCTAAGTATCGGAATGTCTGGGGGTAAAGAGATTAGAATCATTACCTTATTGGTTATCGATACCGTCTTCTTCTTCATTGAAGCTATTGTTGGTTATGCAGTCCACTCCTTGGCTCTAGTGGCTGACTCCTTCCATATGTTGAATGATATTTTCAGTTTAATTGTTGCATTATGGGCTGTTAGAGTCGCAAAGACTAAAGGTGCTGATGCTCGTTACACTTATGGTTGGAAAAGAGCTGAGATCTTGGGTGCCTTGATCAACGCTGTGTTCTTATTGGCCTTATGTTTTACCATCTTGATTGAAGCTATTCAAAGATTAATTAGTCCTCCTACTATTTCAAATCCACAATTAATTCTATGGGTTGGTTCTGCTGGTTTACTTTCAAATATTGTTGGTTTGTTCTTATTCCACGATCATGGTCATAGTCATGGTGGTTCTGGTGATCATGGTCACAGTCATGGTGGTTCTTCCGATATCGACGAAGAAAGTACTGTTGGTGCTATCTTACCTGAACAAGTTGTCAACTCCATCACTGAACGTTCAGGTTTATTGAGACATGGCTCTTCACAATCTACTCCTTACTCTCAAGAACCACAAAATGGTAATGATTACCATGCTCACATCCAAACTCCAGAACAACATTCTCACAGCCATAACGAAGACTCTGAACATTCCCATGAACACGAACACTCTCATGGTTCCGCTGCTCCAGAAAAGAAGAAAAAATCAAGATCATTAAATATGCATGGTGTTTTCTTACACGTCTTGGGTGATGCTTTAGGTAACGTTGGTGTTATTTTAACTGCCCTTTTCATCTGGAAAACAGATTACTCATGGAAATACTACTCTGATCCAATCATTTCTTTGGTCATCACTACTATCATCTTCTCCACTGCTCTACCTCTATGTAAAAGATCTTCCAGAATCTTACTGCAAGCTACTCCAACTACCATCTCTGCAGATGAAGTTCAATCTGAAATCGTTAAAGTTGACGGTGTTAAATCCGTTCATGATTTCCATATCTGGAATTTAACTGAAGATATTTTCATCGCATCTCTACATATTGAAGTTGACGCTAAACCAGAATCTTTCATTTTAATTGCTAGTGAAATCAGAGCTGTCCTACACACATATGGTATCCATTCTGCTACCGTTCAACCAGAATTTGTTGGTGAAGATCACATCCCTGCCGAAATTTACCAACAATTTACTAAAATTGCAAGTGGTAAATACTCTTCAAGAAATAACTCAACTCAAAACTTATCTAGTGAAGCAACAGAAATTCACGCATACGGTGAAAATGGCGACAACTGTCATGTTGACACCGCTGTCAACTGTAATACCGACAGTTGTTTAAAGAATTAAACTAATTAAATATTACCCATAATTGAAGAATTTCACATGTAGTCATCATTCATATTATTATTGATCATTATATGCTTTATTTCTAATTAGATTCAAAAAATAGCACTGATGATGGATTCCACTAGAAACAAGACCAAAAGAGCCAAGGCGTTTCCTGAACCACCAATCTTCAATGTATCGGCTTCATTGTGTGTTCTACTTGCAGTAGATGGAGTAGAACTATTTGATATAGAAGCACCAGAGTCAACATCTGTTTCATTACTAGAAGATTCTGATCCACCCAAGTTTTTCCACACCTTATAGATATAACTTTCATCTTCAGTATCTCTTTCTTGAGGATGGAAACCTTTTGAAGCATCCCAGAACATCATCCCACCAAAGTAAAATGAGTTGACATATTCTGCTTGGATTTCTTCAATTCTTTGATTAACTAATGCGACATCGTCAACAAACCCGGTAGCTGCTGAATCATCTGCAGATGGTAGCCCAATAAACAGTTTAGTTTTAGAATAACCAAGCTCTAGCATATGATTTGACCATTCATGGAAGTTGAAATCAGATCTTGAGTATAGATTACACTCATTGTTATAAAATTGGATGAAAATGTAGTCTAGTTCGAAATTATCAATCAGTTCACTATTACTTTTATCAGGAAAAGTACATTGAGGAGCTGAACTGAAGATATAATCCTTTGAACCCTCATTGCGTGATATTTCTGAAAGTTTCTTAACAAACGTCAAATACCCAGTTTGATCATGACTTTCAGAATCGATATCAAAACCATCAACAACAGCATCACCAAAGGGTCTATTTTCCACTGATTCACCTCGACCTTCTCCAAAATGATTCCAGATAGTTGAAGCGAACTTTTCAGCTTCTTCATCATCTGCAAAACCATAAGTTGGGTCTTCAGGATTCTCCTGCTCACCACCAAACGATATGAGAACTTTCTTTCCCAACTTTTGACATCTTTTTATATCAGATCCTAAATGTGGACAATCATATCTTTCACCATCAAAGCTACACCGATCTGATAAATTCAATTCATAGTCTTTTCCTCTATTCTTACTTGAACCCAAATGGTCCTTCCCAAAGACAGAGACGAAGGAAAGTATAACGGTATCAACAGACTCAGACTCACAATAATAACCTAAACTATTTTGTTCTGTGCCTTTTGTAACTTGACCCCAATAAACTGCAACAGGTACGTTTGAGGTAGCATGTGTCAAACATAAGAGAAGGGTAATTATGTATAGTATTTGTTCACGCATTTTGAATATAAGCAGTTCTTTGAATATTCTGAGTGAATGAGAGAAGTGAAGACATAAGAGTTGGAAGAATGGATTGAGCTTCTCTTATATATAGTTCTCTTATATAGGTAAAAGATCTCATCTCATATAAATCTTCTCAGTGTGAAAAGAGATCACTCAAAGACAAAAGCATTAATTCTTTCAAAACATGACTGAGCACAGGTAGTAGTTGTGGATTAGACAGAATATATCGCTGATGCCTAAGTGGAAGTGACAAGTAACGATTTGGATATGATATTAGTTACCTGCAATTGTTGACCACCTGCATTATGTACATTGTATAGTAGTACTATTAAAAGCGGAATACACCAAAACTATGCTAAACGATCTCAGTAAGCCTTAATTGAGGAAGTGCGATACTGATTGTTATAATACCATTGGTGATTTACCATTCTCAGTACTTCAAGATCAGCCATAGACACTCAATCAGCATTTTCATTCATTTCCATTTGTAAAACTCTCGGTAACCAATAAAGTAGAAAAGGCTTAGCTTTGAGAAAATATCAACAAATCAATAAATGCATCAAATAAGAAAACCCAAAACAAAAAGCGTCTTCAAGAACCAGCCGATCCTGGCAATATTCCACACAGTGCTGAAAGTAGCTGTTATACCAGTGATTGAATAGAATACACACAACAACACTTTAAGAAACATGGTACGACATCTCAGAAAACCAGTGCTAATACTGCTGGTAGTACTGTCTGTTGTTATAATGAGTGTTATCTCCATACAGAAGAACCACCACAAAGTAGCACTGGATTATCTGGAGAAAACACTAAGACTTAAGGTTTTACAAGTGCTATATCCTGAAAAGCAGTACACCAAGGACAACTACACCACGTTCTCATTCATGGACCCAATAGCCGATGACTATGATGATACTTTCCTCTCGAAATACATGGAGCTCAACTCTGAGGAAAACTATGAACGTGAGAATGCTACATTCTTCTCTCTCGTCAGGAACGAGGAGCTCTACTTGATGCTTGAATCTATCAAATATGTGGAAGACAGATTTAATAAGAGATATCATTATGATTGGATATTCGCTAATGACCAAGAGTTTACTGATACTTTCAAGATTGAAGTATCTAATCTTGTCAGTGGTAACAGTACTTTTGTCACCATTCCTCACGAGTACTGGTCATATCCTGACTTCATTGATCAGAACAAAGCTGCGGAAACGAGATCAAGAATGAGAAGAGAAGGAATCAAATATGGAGGGTCTGAATCATATAGACATATGTGTCGGTTTAACTCAGGTTTCTTCTACAAGCTTAAAGCATTTGAAGGGATAAAATACTATTGGAGAGTTGAACCTGAAATCAAATATACTTGTGATTTGGATATGGATTTCTTCAGGTTTATGAGAGAGAATAATTTGAAATATGGTTGGACAATGGCTCTTCATGAGATAGCTTCAACAGTTAATGGATTATGGGAATCAACGGTAGAATATTTCAGAGATTTACATCCAGATTACATAGCTCCTGATAACCAGATTGAGTTTGTGACTCAAGATGATGAGAAAACTTTCAATATGTGTCATTATTGGTCAAATTTTGAAGTTGGTGATTTAGACTTTTTGAGATCCAAAGAATACGATGATTATTTCCAACATTTGGATAAGAAAGGTGGTTTCTTTTATGAAAGATGGGGTGATGCTCCTGTACATACCTTGGCCGCTTCTTTCCTTTTGAACAAATCAGATGTTCATTATTTTGATAATACTGGTTATTATCATGTCCCACATACTCAATGTCCAAGAACTGCTGAAAAAAGGTATTCATTACATTGTACTTGTCAAGTATCATCAGAGTTCAACTGGGGTAGTAGGGATAGTTGTCTTCCTTACTGGTTAGAAACAAGAGATGAAGAAAGACCTTCATATGCTCCCAAGATCACATATGCCACTAGAAAGGCTAGAGCTCCGCAAAGAGGTGACCCTTCTATCGTTAAAAGAGACGTCGAGCTTGAAGAAGATGAACCACTCGAATATACATTGAATGATGTCCCTGAGAGAAGAGCGTTTGTGATCTAAAGACAAAAGTGTTTACTACATAGGAAGTAAAAATCATGATACTTCATTAGCTCATAACAATTACATTATCATATACATCATCTAGTTTAATAAGTATAAGTAGAACATTAATAATCTACCATTCTAGTTCATTAGCCCATCTAAGTTTCTTCACTTTTTTTCTTGGTGATTCAACTTTGGTAACTTTAGATGGAGAAGAGCAGTAGTTTTTATACTGACTATGTGAATAAAATCCAACTTTGATAGCTGGTTTAGTCTCTTTATCGACATTAGGTTTGACTTGATATGCTTTAACAATCGCAACTTTAGGATTCTTCACCGTTCTTTTGCTTTTAACCACCACAGAGACAGCTTCTTCACTGGTAGTAGGTAGTGGAATACCTTGACAGTTTGATGCATTGAACACAGTAGCATAGTTAGTAGCATCATGTAACTGACCTGTTGATGCATCAACTATCATGTTTAATGAATCCTGCAGTTTGATAGCAGATTTCAATGGACCAACAACGTTTGAAGGGTTGCATAGTTTTCTATCTGGAACTTGAGCATTCAAGAATCGTTTTGAGCGCCGTACTCCAGATGGACCTGGACGCATTGGAGCCAAGGCTTGGAGGTCGATTGGTACATGTGTCTGTTCTGACAGCTGTATTGGAGAAGAAGACGGCTGTTCTTCTTGTTCTTGTTCTTGTTCTTGTTCTTCTTCCCCGTCTTCATCTTCTTCATAATCATCACTATGTTCTTCTTCATCTTCTTCAGTATCTTCAGTCTCTTCTTCATCAGAGTCTTCATCAGAACTCTCCTGACTACTCAGAGCATCTAGTTGAGACCTCACTTTTTCAGGAGTGTTCAGTCTTACTTCATCTTCTATAATCTGATCATTTCCTAAGGGATGTGTAAACAGTGGAAATTCGTCTATTGGATTTCTTGCCGTTGGGATCACTGTCAGGAAGTCCGAGTTGACCGGTTCCTCTATGGTTTGTTCATGAAACGAAGGAGTCAGTAGGGTATCCAGAAGCTGATTAGGTGTTGATGAGTTCAGAAGAGTTTGATATTGTAGTTCAAGGTCTGAGTCGGAGGAAGACGTGCCACTGTCAGCTTCTTCAGTTATGAGCGAGCTATCTGTCTCAGGCATGGCAGTCATACGGGGGAAACTGTTCAGCAAGTCTGGTGATATGAGTTCCAGACCATGGTTGGTTCCCATACCCACACCAGAACTTCCAAATAGTGGCATCTCTCTTGGGTTACCACCCAGTATGGATTCCATTGTTATCTAATCACTGGGTATATACAGTTAGTTAGATTGCACCGCAAAGGACTGAAAATGTATGTGTTCTAGCTAGGAAAAAAACACGGTGCGTTATAAAGCCTGTATGTTTCTCTATTGTATGGTGTCGTCTAATAGGAGATATGGCCTTCTGAGAACCCTTTTCTATGTGTCTAAAGTGTCGTGTTTATAGGAAAATCCTGTCTGATACAAATAATAAAAGAAACGATTGCGAATAACAAAAGAAAATCAAAAAATGTTTCTAAATCTCCAAGGCAACGCACTGGGTTCCGTTTCTCGGGCAATATTTTTTAGTGTTCTAACAAGAAAATTTCGCGAAATATCGTCAGACCCGGTTAATTCTTTCAGGATTCGCGAATCTGGTGACACATGTACTTTATATAAGCCAGATTTTTGTGTCATTAGTCCACAAAGCCAACACTTTCTTTGTTTGGTTCGTGGGTTCCACTCTGATAAGTTTTCACTGATGTTAATGCTTCGTCCTTCGTTTCTCCTCACCTTTTCCTCCGCTCAAATAGAACTAAATAGTTAACTAATTACTACAATAATCGCTATCAATGTCTATCTTTAACTTCAAAAAAGACTCTGCTAAACTAACTACTACTGAAACACCAAATGCTGAAATCGTCCCTGCTCAACCAGCTACAACAACTGATGCTCAGATACAAATAGATCCACCGGAACAAGAAGAACAACATCCTGCTGAAGAGAGCACTGAAGCTAACATCACATGCTCAACCTCTGCCCGTTTGACCACATATCCTCTGATCAAGGAAACTGTTGATTTTGTTGATTCCGTTCCAGGTGTCCTAGCTGTCAAATCATCCACTAAATCTGTTGTTGACCCTGCAGTTAAGTTTGTTGCTAATCAACCATTTATTAAACCTGTTGTTCAAACTGTTGATCATTTAGGTGAACAAACTCTATCTACTGTTGAGAGCGTTGCGCCATTTGTGAAAACCGCTACCTATGGTGGTATCACTTCAACTATTGAAGCTCCATTCAAGAAAACAGGAGAAGTTATCACATCATCTGTCACAGCTTGTAACGATGCTATCGAAGATAATGTTGTTTCCCCAACCATTCAAAAGATTCATGAATTCCGTGCTTACTACAATGAACATCTTTATGATACCAAAGGTAAACCATTATTAAGAAGCTCTTTGGATCTTGTCTTCAGACCAATCAATGGGTCAATTACAAGTTTCGCTGAAAAGAACTTACCAGAAGCTGAGCCAATAACCAAGCAGTTTTCTAGCGAAATTGAAAGAAACGTTCACTTATCTGCAGATCTGATCCAACGCTCGATTCCTGTTGTTGGTGAAAAGACTGTTGAAATAGTTATGGTTCCATGTAACTACGCCAAACATGCATTAGATGTCTTCAATGATAATCTTCAAAAAGAACAAGAAAAGAATATTGTCACAGGATCTATCATTGCAACTTACAACTCATCATTGGATTTAGTCAGTGAAGCTTGGAACGAATCTGTACAAGTTGTCAACAAAACATTTGGGTTAAACAAATCTGAAAAACCTATCACTGAGCCAGTTGAACAGCCGGAACAGGTTGAGCCAGTTGAACAACCAGCAGCTACACAAACCTTATAATTTATCAGAACAAAGATACAGAGACTCAGACAGATGAATCAATTTGAAGAAAGATCTGAAATCAGATTGACTAAGAATTGACCATGTTGGAATATCCAATACAAATTTGTTTAAGCGTATTAAGACATTGAAGTTTATTATCTAATCTGATGTAGGGCTGTAAATTCTCTGTCCACGTGACTCTCCATAGGTCTTTTTGTTTTTCTTTTGTAATAAAATAAACCAAACACATTTTAGCGTGGCCCGTTCAAGAAATTCACTAAGAAAACCAGCACAAAACACAGCACCCACCTCAGGACATTTTATTACATAATACACATCCAGACACCTTGGGTCTTTCCCTTCAGCGTATCCCAAACATTTTTCGAAAGTGAAAAACTGAATGTTTGTTAACAGACCTGTTTGAGTACTATCATCAGTTTAAGATCAAAACACAGGAAATAGTGAGTAAACTCGTTGAAGTGTGTGCTCGTGTGAAGTTATTGATAGTGTTATACCATTCTCTGGGAGTCATTTAATCTATATTCCACTATGTTTGTCATTTCTGAAGATACCCATATATCATATATTATTCAAAATACTTTAATTTCAAGAAGAAGAAGTTCCAAAAATGAAGTCTATTGAATAAACTAAGAAGAGTTATAATCTATATCTAAACCAGCTACTACTACGTGCTAAACATATTACTATTCAAGCCATCAAGAAGCCTCTACGGATAATTTTTGTGTTACATAGTAATTTTTTTTCTTCTTCTGGCACTACCAACAATCTTTTCACCACATCACTCACTCTACTAGTTTTTAAAAAGCAACGTTACTAACAAATGTCTTTAGTGTCTCGTCTTAACGAATATCAAGTCATTGGTCGTCGTTTACCAACTGAATCTGTTCCAGAACCAAAATTGTTCAGAATGAGAATCTTCGCTCCAAACGAAGTTGTCGCTAAATCTCGTTACTGGTACTTTTTACAAAAATTACACAAAGTTAAAAGAGCTTCTGGTGAAATCGTTTCAGTTAACGTTATTGCTGAAGCCCACCCAACCAAAGTTAAAAACTTCGGTATCTGGATCCGTTACGATTCCAGATCTGGTACCCACAACTTGTACAAAGAATTCAGAGATGTTACCAGAGTTGGTGCTGTTGAAACTTTATACCAAGATTTAGCTGCTCGTCACAGAGCTAGATTTAGATCAATCCACATCTTGAAAGTTGTTGAATTAGAAAAAACTGATGATGTCAAACGTCAATACGTCAAACAATTCTTATCAAAAGACTTGAAATTCCCATTACCACACCGTTTGCCAAAATCCAAAAACATCTTCTCTCCAAAACGTCCAACAACCTTCTACTAGATTGTTTGAGTTGTTTTACCCCTTGGTTGTTGTTGTTTAGTGGATTTTAATTAATTTAACTTTTGTTTGGATTAAATGAAAACCTTTGTATATTTAAGTGGAAATATAACATGAAAAGCCTAAAGTTATAAGAAACTCCAATTATTCGCTTTGTAATTTCTCTCTTTCCTTTCTCCTGTCTCTCTTTTCTCTTTTTCTCTATCCTTGTCACATACAAGAAATGCTTATAGTAGTGAATAAAACGTTTATTATGTAAAAGTTCGTATATATAGTAGATGCAGAAAAGGTCATTAATGGAAGGCGATTAGATTAGTCTATTTGTGGAAAACGCTAATGACAATGTAAAAAAAGATACTTGAGAAGACAGGAATGGTGAAGTTATCATCCCAGTTAAACAAATCAATACCTTCAGATAAAGCAGCAACAAACCCGGATAATATGGCTAATGTGTGAATGTTTAAATAACTTGATTCTGGAGTCCAAAAGATATCATTTGGTCTATTGAAGTGATCCCAAGTTGGAACGAAATATGCATAGAATAGATAACTAGAAACAACACCGACAGCAAAAGCCGCCAATGAACCAGCTAATGATTTATTTCTAGCAATTTTTGGTGTCAAGTAACCATAAGCCCTACCACATGTAGAAGCAGCAGTATCAGACCAACTTAATAATAACACACTTAACACGGCAATATCTTTAGTGAAGAAAGTGAATGCAAAATCAAGTCCAAGAATATACCATAACACACCATTATATGAGTTGACTTCTTTTTCTCTCATTAAAAAACCCATCGTCTGACAATAAACATAATTAAATCTTCTTGATTTAAATCTCAATAAATCCACAGAGAATATGATAAGGAATGAAGTATGAAACCAGAAGGGGAAAACTTCCTGTTGAACTCCCTGGGTATATAAAAATAACGTTATGAATCCAATGGAACTATGAAGCACTTTTCTAGGTATTTCATGTTTACGTACATAGTCGCCAAACACCTTATGAGCCGTTAAGAAGTCATGACTTAGAGAAGGTTCAGAGTCTGACTTTTTCGGCTTAGTTAAAGTTTCATTAGATGATATGGATCCAGCTGCTGATTCTGAAGATAACACGCTGATTAATGATTCGGATGAAGATGAAGATGGAGTTGTGGTTGTTGTTGTTGCTGGATATTTAATATGGTCGATATCTGACTGATTTTTCAGCTGAGAAGAGCGTTTGAAAGACTTGTTTCTCTGTGCGATGGACTCATGATTCGGAAGAGCAGTGGTAGCTGAGTTAGACATGGTCTTTGTTACTTGTTAGTGAGGTTGTTTCAAATAGATGATTTGTTGTTGGTGGTTAATCTGCAAAAATAAGAAATTTATCTTAAAAACACGAGAAAAAGGCGATGTGAATTCGGAAATTTGCCTGATTTGGCAAGGTGGCGTAATTTGGCGTAACATGTGACACTAGTTTTCAGATCAGTTTCCCAATGAGGAAAGAGTAAGATAATTGCGAAGAATTGCGAAAAAAATCAAAGAAAATTTTCAAAGAGAAAAAAAATTTTGAAAAAGAACAAGGGCATCTCGAATACTAAAACTAGAGATTGTTATAACCAAAACCTGTTTTTCTGTTTGCTTATACTTTTGGATCTTTCATTCCTCACAGTCACCTATATCTCATTCACTAAGGGCTCTTTTTTCTCCTCTCAATACCACATATCTTTGTAAGGAAAAAAACTTTAGCACTATCAAAATAGATATATAACATTCATACATATTTGAATCAAAGAAAGTTCATATAAAACACAACACACAGGATGGCTTACGTTTTGACTGAAACCGCTGCTGGTTATGCTTTGCTAAAAGCTTCAGACAAGAAGATCTACAAATCTTCAAGTTTGATTGCTGATTTAAACACTACTGAAAAAGTTTTAAACCAATTCAAAATTTCTGCCTTCTCTAAATTTAACTCTGCTGCTAACGCTTTAGAAGAAGTTAACTCTGTTATTGATGGTAAAGTTTCATCTCAATTACAAAAACTATTGGATGATATCAAATCTGATAAAAAACCAACTTTAGTTGTTTCAGAAACTAAATTAGCCAACTCTATTAACAAATTGGGATTAAACTTCAACGTTGTTTCAGATGCTGTTACTTTAGATCTTTATAGAGCTATCAGAGAACATTTACCAGAATTATTACCAGGTCTTACTGATAATGATCTTTCTAAAATGTCTCTAGGTTTAGCCCATTCCATTGGTCGTCATAAACTAAAATTCTCTGCTGATAAAGTTGATACCATGATTATTCAAGCCATTGCTCTATTAGATGATTTGGATAAAGAATTAAACACATATGCTATGAGATGTAAAGAATGGTACGGATGGCATTTCCCAGAATTGGCCAAGATTATCGTTGACTCTGTTGCTTTTGCCAGAATCATCTTGACCATGGGTGTTAGATCAAACGCTGCTGAAACTGATTTAAGTGAAATTCTTCCAGAAGAAGCTGAAGAAAGAGTTAAAGCCGCTGCTGAAGTTTCTATGGGTACTGAAATTACCGAAATTGATTTAATTAACATCAAAGCTCTTGCTGAACAAATTGTTGAATTTGCTGCTTACAGAGAAAAATTATCAAACTATTTATCCTCAAGAATGAAAGCTATTGCTCCAAATTTAACTGCTTTAGTTGGTGAATTAGTTGGTGCTAGATTAATTGCTCACTCTGGTTCTTTAATCTCTTTAGCTAAAGCCCCAGCTTCTACCATTCAAATCTTGGGTGCTGAAAAAGCTTTATTCAGAGCTTTGAAAACTAAACATGATACACCAAAATATGGTTTGTTATACCATGCTTCCTTAGTTGGTCAAGCTTCTGGTCGTAACAAAGGTAAAATTGCTAGAGTCTTGGCTGCTAAAGCTGCTGTTGCTTTACGTTATGATGCTTTAGCTGAAGAACGTGATGACTCTGGTGATATTGGTCTTGATGTTAGAGCTAAAGTTGAATCTAGATTATCTGCTCTTGAAGGTAGAGATTTAAGAACTACTTCTAAGATCACTCGTGATAACAAGAAGATTGAAATCACTGAAGCTCGTGCTTACAACGCTGATGCTGATGCCGTTGTTGCTGATGTCACTCAAGCTGATTCTGATGATGAAAGTGATGATGAAGAAGAAGAAGAAAAGAAAGAAAAGAAATCCAAGAAGGAAAAGAAAGAAAAGAAAGATAAGAAACGTAAGAGAGAAGAAGATGAAGAATCTTCTCCAAAGAAAGAAAAGAAATCTAAGAAAGAAAAGAAGGAAAAGAAAGAAAAGAAAGATAAAAAATCCAAAAAATCTAAAGATTAAATCATTTCGCTTCATTAAATCCATCATTTCACTTACCCATTCTACCCTCATTTCAATCAATCAATCGATCAACCACATCCATCATTTGTCATCGTTTCCCCATGTTTTTCGAAACCCTGCTAAAAGAATCGTTGATTCAAATATCTGTAAATTAGTTAATTTTTGTTCCCACCTTTGTGTTTCCATTCCTCTCATATTATGGCAAAAGACGCTCTTCAATATGTCAATTCATGGAGGATATTTTGCATTATAGGCGTCTTATAACGTTTATAAACTAGAAAAAAAATAAGAAAAGAATAATTTTGTATTAAGATTGAATGATGTAGTTACTCTTTACTCTCTCAACTCTTTATAGTATGGGTCCATTTACTAGTTGATTATCTCTACTATCTACAATTTAATCATTATTTATATATAAAATGAGATGAGGTTACCCGGAATTTACTTATTATGATAGTAAACAAAATTTACATACAAACTCCAGAATAAACTATATGAATATACACACACTCAGATATACAAATAAGGGAACTAATGGAGGAGTCAATATCGCTAGAGGAGACCAATAGACTCAGGATTGAACTGGGTTTGAAGCCTATCCCTTCCCCAAATGCAAATGCAAATGTGCCCACTACAAAGAAGGATTCAATATCATTATCAGAAACTAATAGACTTCGAGTATCACTTGGATTAAAACCAATAGAAGAAGATGATACCTCTGCTGGACAACAAATCGAAGCACAGAATGAACTGAAAGTGGATACTGCGAAAGAGGAAAAGATAAAAAGAAATTTAAGATCAAAAGCATTGAAGAAGCGTAAAATAAACGTTTCCAAGAGTCTGTTGGATGATGATGAAGATGAACAAGGCACTGATGATTGGTTGTCAAAGATTCCCAGTTCCACTACTACTGTGAAGAGTACGAAACAGAAGAAGACCCACAGACAAAAACAGAGTTCAGAAGACTCTGATTCGGTGAAAGGCGTACGAGTTAATCATAAACTTGAAGACTTTAGTTCATTAGGAAGTGATGTTGTCCTTACTTTGAAAGATCAATCTATATTCGAAGAAGATGATCAATTGGAATCTAATATATTGGTACAGAAGGAGAAATTGGAGAAAGAATTGGCGGATAAGGAGAGAAGTACCAGATATAATAAAAATGGTGATGAACAGACCATCTTGGATAGATATGATGAACGATTGAATAAAGATGATAATGGTGATCATTTCATGCTTACAGGTGATGATATCAAAGTTCAACCCATGGAAACCAAGCAACTTACTAAACAAGATGATCAATCATTGAAGAAGATTAAGTTTGATCTTGATTTTGACGAAAATGATGAAATCAACGGAACCCCATCTGATTATGCTAAAAGTAAACCGATTAAGATGAAGAAACTAAAAAAGCTTCAACAATCACGTAAGAGAGAACATGAATCTAAAGTTGATAATGATGGTGATATAGTGTTGGAAAAAGTTGATATGGTTGATGAAGATTCCAAGATTCAGGATGATGATGAATTACAATCAATATTAAGTTTGAGTCGTTTGAGAAACATCAAAAGTTCTAGAAAGAAAACTCCTGAAGATCTTGCCCGTGAAATCAAAGAAGATGAAGAAGCTGAGATGAATGTTGATGAGCGTGAAAGTGGGTTTATCATTGATGAGAATACTGAATTCTTGAGTTCTATTAAAACTACTGAGGAGCTTAATGATAAAACTGCAGAACAAGGTACCACGGAGAAACCATCAAGTTTGGAAGAACAGCTGATAGAGAATGGTGATCATGATATGAATGTTGATGCTGATGCTGATAATATTGAAGGTGAAGATGTTTCAGAAGACACTACAGAGAAGGATTCTACACAAGTTGATTTCAGTGGTGGAATTGGTTCAGCATTGAATTTCTTGAGATCAAAGAGTATAGTCAAGGAAAAGACTAAAGAGGAACTCAATAATGAATCGATTAAGAAGGAATTAAAGAAGAAACAAGAACTCATCAGACTTCAAAAAGAAATTGATGAGAGAATACACGAAGAGAGAATCAAGAATGATCCAGAATTCTTGAAATTGAGTAAGAAAGATAGAGAAGAGGTCTTGCAAAGAGAATTAGAACACTTCAAAGAGGTTGAGATAGAAGAATCTGTTACTGATAAACTCAAAGATTACAAACCAGATGTGAAGTTGAAATACATTGATGAATACGGTAGAGAGATGAATCAAAAGGAAGCTTTCAAACAACTATCACACCATTTCCACGGGAAGGCCCCGAACAAGAGCAAAGTTGAGAAGAAGAGAAAGAAGGTTGAGCAGGAGAGAAAGCTGCGGTACAAGGAGGAGTCTATTCTATAAGCCATCAATAAACATTTACAATAAAGAGATTATAGGTTATAGAGAATAAAGAGTATATCTGCTTATAGAGACAAAGCTGGTAATTTCCGTATTCAGTAATTTTCTTTCAAATCGGTTATTTGTGCCTGAAAAAAAAAAAAAAAAAAAAAAAAAAGAAATCAAAAAACAGAAAAACGAAATGAAAACAAAAAAAAACAAATTAAAAACAACTTTTTGAAGCAAAATCACTTTCAAAACCACATTTTTTTAACTTGTCTTTCGCTCAAATTGACCTTTTGTCCTTCGCTTCCGCTTTATTTCTCTGTTCTCTACAAACAGTTTGCTGCTTTTCTGAACAACTTGCTTTTTATCTCCTATTTTTTGCATACTCTACTCATACAACGCGATCTAATAATAACAGAGCACGGGGCCTCCCTTTGATAACACAACCAGCATCACAAATAAATCTCATAAATCCATAGAATCATGATTACTGTTCAAGTGAACAACCCGTCTGTTTCTAATAAACTCAAATCAAGTTTCCTTTTCAATGCCAAACCAAAAATCAAACCTTCAAAATCTGCTGTTGATCTATCTTCTCAAGACTATGATAAATACTTCACATTAGAAGGGAAACTAAATTCCCAGCGAGTTATTTTTAAATATTTACCACCAATAGATATCAAAGTCATCTCAGTGTGTTTTGCTTGGTATACTTTCAGTGCTATCTCATCTAATATCACCAAAGAGATTTTGAGACAATTCCCACATCCTGTCACTTTGACAGTATTACAATTTTTAATAAGTTGTATGTTATGTTGTTTAACGATATTAATTGTTAATAATAATAGATGGTTGATTGAGAAATTCCCTGTGGGAACTCTACCAAGTCAAAAACAGTTTCATGATTTAAGAACCACTTATAATTTGATCAAACCAACTAAAAACGTTGTGAAAACAACAATACCTATGGGTATGTTTCAATTTGTTGGACATCTTACATCACATAAAGCTACATCCGTGATACCGGTTAGTATTGTTCATTCTGTGAAGGCTCTGAGTCCAATTTCAACAGTTTTAGCATATAGATTCATGTTTAATGTTCAATATCCAATTGTTACTTATTTAACTTTGATTCCATTAATGGTTGGTGTTATATTAACATGTTTTTCCAAGAAGCATTCCAAAACCAATGATATTAATTTTGAAAAAGGATTAATATTTGCATTTATTTCAATGATTATATTTGTTAGTCAAAATATCTTTGCAAAGAAGATTTTAACAATAAAGCCAAAATCATTACCAAGTAATTTAAAAGATTTACAAAAAGATCAAAAAGAAGAAGAGAAAAAAATTGATAAATTAACTATTTTATTATATTGTTCATTAATTGGGTTTTTATTAGTTTTCCCATTTTTCATCGTTAATGAATTAACAACAACATTTACATTATTAGAATTAAACTTATCTGTTATTTCATTGTTTTTATTACAAGGTATAAGTCATTTTTTCCAAGCAATGATTGCATTTCATTTAATTGGGACTATTTCCCCAGTTAATTATTCAATTGCAAATATTTTGAAAAGAATAGTTGTTATTTCAATGGCTATAATATGGGAAAGAGAAAGTGTTAATCAAAATCAAGGGTTTGGTTTATTATTAACAATGGTTGGATTATATTTATATGAAAAATTTGGAATGACACATAAATGAACTGTGTTCTAGAAAGAAAGAAAGATTAAATGCATATATTACGTATAGAATTAATAGAATGACTTTTTTAAGCCATATAAACTATGTATTGCTTTATCAAGTGTATTATTAAATATTGGGGTTTATTTAGTGCTTTGCAACTGGAGTTTCACCAGTTAATTTTCCAACTAATTCTCTAGCCATATCACCAAAACCAACCATAAAGATTGTTTGCCAAATACCTAAACCAACTCTTGGAGCAACACCTCTATAAAGACCTTTTAATCCATTAGTTTTATAAATATAGTTGAAAGCCCCACCAACACTTAAATTTTTAGGTCTATTTGGATCAGCTGTTTTTGATTGCATTTCAACTCTAATAACTTCAATTGGTTGATTCCAAGCACTTAAACCACCACCAATTGCACTTGCTAAGATTTTTTCAAATCCACTTAATTTAGCAGATTCATCTTTACCTGTAATTTTTTTGATAACATCTTCAGCTAATCTTGATAAACCAAATCTTGAACCCCAATTTGTACATTGTCTAATAGCAACTGCATTAACACCTTTATTAATACCTTTTATACCTTCTTTAGCATAAATTTCTTTAAAGACTTGGAAAGAAGTTTGAGCAGGAACACCAGTATTAACTTGTTTTGATCTAGTAATTTCAACAGTTTTCATACAAGTACAGAAACCCATTGTTAAATAAGCTTGAGCTAACCCACCAATTATACCACCACCAATACCAGCACCGAAATTAGAAGCCCCAATTTTCTTGAATTGATATTCAGCTTCAGCAGAAACGAATAATAAGACGGCACCTTTTGTTGAAGCTTCAAACCAAGCCCATGGAATCAAACCTTGATAAAACCCAAAAATCCCACCACGAGACCAGACTGTTTTAGCAGATTCTAATAGAGTGAAAGATCTGTTTGCTGCCATTGTTGTCTTGATGACTTCTAAAGGTTGACCTAAAGTTGTGACTTCAGCCAAGTTTAACCCAGCACCTAGTAAGATGTTTGAGAATGAGACTGGTTTCTTTTTGAGTTCTTGATTTTGATTAGACATGTTATATGTTATATGTTATATGATGTATGAGGATAGTCTTAGATCAACTAGAAGACTGTGGTATGATACAGATCAAGAAAATGTGTTAATGAATCAACAAAAGAGTGTGTATAAAAGTGTTTTAAAGTGTTTTCCGATGATTTTTTTTTTTAGTATGACTCTATCAAAATCGACTAATCTCCATTTTATCAGCAAAATGCCCGGCCGAAATTGGCTGCGAACAGTGTTAAAACTCGGTGTTTTGTATGGAGAAGTTAGGAAAGAAGGAAAGAAGAGTACTACGTCATATTGGAGAGAGTGTACAGTTACAAGGATCAAGTGGTGCCGACTGTGGAGATATACTATTATTAACTATTATGTATGTATTTAAGTAATGGTTGTTAATGAGTAATGGTATATTTCATGTAATATTAGAGACAGAGAAGAGAATCGAACTAGGCACTTTTCTGGAGCACCGGAGGTGCATTTTTGTATTTGTTAGCAGGACCACTTGGCCAGAAATATTGATCACGTGATATGAGAAAATCCAATATATTACATAATCACTATTCGCGAAGATATCTATTATTATTTATTATTTTAATGCAGATGGGATCGGAGCCCCTTGTCATCCATCATGTGTCCCGTTTCCACATTCTGTGAACAGGTGCATATTGTATAGAAAATGTATGTAATTCGCGGGATACTTACATAATACACACCTTTGAAAAAGTGTCCTGTTTCCACAGTGCGAACCCAACAAAAAACCAAAATGTGCCAAAATGCCAAAATTTAATGGAAAGAGCCAATCTCGTAAAGGCTCTGGGAAACAGGAAAGGCACAAAACGGCTGTTAGTAAAAAAAAGTATGGCAAGATTATACAAAAAAATGAACTCATCTTTTCTTTCCAAAAGGGTCTTTTTATAACTTCCACTTTGATCTTGATCTTTGATCTCTTTTAAGTCGTTGATCTCTGTCTCTGGAACAATGTCCACTACTTTCACAACAGGTTCTGATAAACCTTCAGACACCAGTAAAACAACCACTCAAAGAACTGGGAATGTCACCACTTTAAAATCTGAAGAGAAATTAACTGCTATTGATACTTATGGTAATGTGTTTGAAGCTCCTGATTTCAGCATTAAAGATATCTTAAGTGCCATTCCTGCTCATTGTTACGAAAGAAGAGTATGGGAATCTTACTACTACGTCTTTAGAGATTTCTTCTTCCTTGCAGTTGGTTACACTTTAGCTAATACTTTTATTCCAAAAGTTGATAACACCATAGTTAGAGGGTTCTTATGGGCTTTTTACACCATTTATCAAGGGTTATTTGGAACTGGTGTTTGGGTCTTAGCTCATGAATGTGGTCATCAAGCTTTCACTGATTATGGTACTGTTAATGATTTAACTGGTTGGGTTTTACACTCTTTCCTCTTGGTTCCATATTTCTCTTGGAAATACTCTCATGGTAAACATCATAAAGCAACTGGTCATTTAACTAGAGATACTGTTTTCGTTCCATCAACTAAAGAACAATTCAAAAAAAAGAGAATGGTTGATAGATTGGAAGATTTAAGTGAAGATGCTCCTATTGTTACCTTATATAACTTGGTTACTCAACAAGTTGGTGGTTGGTGGGCTCATTTAACTACTAATGTTACTGGTCAACCATATAAAGATGTTCCACGTTGGAAACATAATCATTTCGTTCCTGATTCTCCAATCTTTGATGAAAAAGATTATTGGTTTATTGTTTTAAGTGATATTGGTATCATTGTTCAATCAATGGTTTTATATAAATGGTATAAAACTCAAGGTTTATTCTTATTCTTGATGAATTATTTTATTCCTTACATGTGGGTTAATCATTGGTTGGTTTTTATCACTTATTTACAACATACAGCTCCAGTCATGCCTCATTATGATGCTGATCAATGGAATTTTGCTCGTGGTGCAGCTGCTACTATTGATAGAGAATTACCATTTATTGGTCCTTTTATTTTCCATGATATTATTGAAACTCATGTTTTACATCATTACGTTTCAAGAATCCCATTTTATAACGCAAGAGAAGCAAGTGCTGCTATCAAGAAAGTTATGGGTAAACATTATCAATATGATGGTGGTAACATCTTTAAAGCTTTTTGGAAAGCTGGTAGAGAATGTCAATTTGTTGATGGTGATAATGGTATTAGAATGTTTAGAAACATAAACAACGTTGGTGTTAAAGCAACTGATTAGACATGCTATATCTTCAAATACTAGAAGGTTTCTTTTTTATTTATGTTAATTTATATATCTTATATATCACAACAGATTAATTAATCTAATTGATCTGTATTAATGAAATACTCAACTTTTTTCAAGTTGATTTTGTTTTCAACTTCATATTCTTCTTTGTAAATACCTTCAAATTTCAATGCATCAATTGGTGCAATTGTCTTTCTACCATCTTTCAAAACATATTTTGTAATTGTAACACTTGCAATTTTCCCATTACTTAAAACATGTTTTGATAACACAAATAACCATTTTGAATCCCATGCAAAGATTCTTGATTGAATGGAATATTTAGCAAATGGTAAGATCTCTTTTTTAAAAGAAGTGAAAATACTAGCAACAGGAACAAATGGCCATGTTTTAGATTCAGTCTTATAACTAATGAAAAATTTTTGTAATATAGAAGTCATTAAATCAGTTCTTGCAATATCTAATTCCTCAGCATAACATGAATTGGATTTATGGAAGTAGAAATCACATTCAAAGATCGAGTTGAATGTAGAGTATTCTCTCACTTTGAAAGGAGTTTGTTCTTTATTTATGAATTTTAAACTTGGAAAGTATTTAACCAGTATTAAGTTCTTTAGAACATGATAGTAGAAACGAATGTAATAAGCGAAAGGGACTGATTTGTATGAGGATACAAATATTGCTAAGGCAAGGTATTTCAAAGCAGTCCACAACATATTGGTCAATAGTGTATATATCTTGATATAGCAATTTAACTGGTGGAAAGTGTCTAATTTAAAAAGAGGTTGTATTTCCAATTTTCTGTTCCTCGGTTAAATCGTATAACCACTCATTCTTTAAATAGATAAATAGATAGAGAATTAATAGAGAGAGTAACTACATAGTTATAAATATAAATATAATATGATACTCAATATCATTAAACTAAACTAAGGAAACAATTATATTACAATCTGAAGACAACTTTCTCACCAGAGACTTTATCATCTTGTAACAGATCCAAACCTTTGTTAACACTTTCAAACCCAGATTCTAAAACAAGTAAATCTGGATGAACCAATTCAGAAACAAATTTAGGAACTTCATTAAACCAGAAATCATTATAACGTTTCAAAGTATCTTCATCAGCTTTGAAATGACCACCGAATAAATCAAGTTCATCACCATTAGCAACATAAGCTAAAGTTGGATTAACAACTTTGAAATCACCCTTTCTTGATGGATCAGCAGTAACGTCTTTAACACCGAGGAATAAAGTGGTATCAGCTTCAACGAATGGGGAATCGGCAGTAGCATCATACACGCCTTGGAAAGTTGACTTATTGGAAACAGTATCCCAAGCATATCTGATTTGACCCTGTGCAATTTTTTTAATTTGATCAATGGCATCAGAATCATGATAATCAACAACATGATCAGCACCAATTGATTTGAGGAATTCAGCATGTTTCTTTGATGCTGTTGTGATAACTTTCAAATTTCTATAAGAATGATTAATGATTTGAATACCTAGGATACCTGTTGATGTAGCACCACCCCAAATTAAGATATATCCAGTAGATTCTCTTGAAATGTTTAAATTCCCAGCAAATGAAAGAACATTAGTAACAACACTTAAAGTGACACTTGCAGCACCTTCAAATGTATTGATAGTACCAGCTTTTGATTTCCCTGGACTCAATGCGGTCTCACTAAATTCCTTCTTATATTTAATAGTAGTTTCTGGATCACCAATCACATATTCTGCAAACGCACCTCTTTCTTTAAAGAAATTACCATGTAAGAAAGTTGAAACAACATCACCTTCTTTGAAACCAGTGACTTTAGAACCAACTTTAACAACAACACCACTGGCATCACTACCGGTGATATAACCAGGTTTACCTTGTTTGAAAACAATATGTTTCCAATCAGTTGGGTTCAATGCAAATGCTTGGGTCTTGATCAAGATTTGGGATTCTGAAGGTTGATAAATTGGAATTGTATCGATTTTGGTTAATGAACCTTTAATTGGTTCTTCATCAGCGATAACTGCAGCTTTTTGAGTTTGTGACATGTTGAAATAAGTGATTTATAGATAGTGTAATGTATTACAAGTGTATAATAAAGAGTATAAAGAGAATTTATATAAGTGGGATGTCAGTGGTTTATATAGCAATGTACCTTAACTTAAAGATGAAATGAAATGAAATTGAAATTGTTGGCATTGTTGTTTGATTATTACAAATCAAGGCTTTGCATTGAGTAATTGGCATTGAGTGTGACGTTATGATGATCTCCTTATTTATTAGGTGTTTTACTACATTTGTACATACTATACTTATTGGTCTATATGATTACTAATATAAGGGGATATTGTTATGTCATTGTACTCACTCTTCTCTTCTCTTTGTATTTGTTCTATAAGTTTCTAGTAGATTTATACTATAATTTGTATGTAAGAGAAGTGATCTATTTATCGCTCTCCGGCAATTGCTCAAAGACTTGCCGATGTTGCATATTCAAGTAATTCCATTTTTGGCTTATAATTCAAAAAGGTGTTTGAGGTTTCTAGCAATTTACGAGTTCTAGTTAAAATTGCTTTCGGATCGGTTAACAAATACAATTACTATTAAGATAAAATAGTATATACAACACAATTTTATATAGTAAAATATACACAAATAATGTCAATATATACTAATTATAACTGTAGCTATCTAATAATGTAATTATCTTTCTTTAAACACCATTATTTAAAGAGTTATTCATAATTTCAAATTTTTACACTTCTTTTAATAAACCATTTTAATTTATAATTACACAAACTGAGGTCACTAAACTTGAAAATATGCAAATTTAAATTTGTCGAAAATAGCTTAATTAGTAGTATCATTATAATCGTATGATCATAAGCTATATAAATATACCATCAATTCCATTATTAACTACCAATTGAGGTAATTAATCAAGTTTATATATTTTAGTATGAATTTGGCTTATAAGTATATACTGTGGTGTCTGGGTGTTTTATTACCTATTAACAAACAATTAACAAATTACACTTTAATTAGATAGTTATATAGATATATATAGATAAGTATAGTTATAAGGTAAAGATGTCTGCTCCTAACTTACCAAAGTCCATATCCACTTACATAACAAGAGCTAAAGAACTAGAATCTGCTGATCCTGTGATCTCATATTTCTGTAAATTATATGCAGTCGAGGAGATATTAGATAAAGGATTACATCAAACTGATAATGAAATAATGCAATATGTTGCTCAATTACTTGATGATATTGAAAGTATTAAAAAGCAAGATGGGGATGAAGACTTGAAAGAAATCATCCAAGATAAAGAAACTAGTATTTCATACATTCTTGCTTTTAGTAATAAGATCTTTAGTAATTCATTACAACAAATTAAAAATCATCAAAGTGGTAAATCAACTGCTTTATCATTCTTAGCATTTGTGAATTTTGCTGAATTGTTGAAATTATGGAAAGATGATTATACAAACTTGATTGTTTCTGAAGAATTGAATAAAAAATTAAAATATGCTAAATTTCATGCTGCTAGAATTATAAAGACTTTAAAGAAAGGTGAAGATCCTAATGAATATGATCCACCTGAGTTGGAATTGGAGAAAAAAGATGATTCAGAGCAAGTGGATGATATTATAAAGCAAGTGGGTGCAGAAGTTGATGAAACAAAGGAAGAAACAAAAGAAGAAAAAGAAGAACCTGAATCAAGTAAGAATGAATTGGGATTACCTGAACCACCAAAATCATTACCAACAAGTACAACAAGTACAAATTTTGAAACAGACGAAGACATACAACCAGATCCAAAGGATCAAGAAGATGAAGTGAGTGGAGTCGATGAATCTACTGAAACAGACTTCCAATTACCAGAAGTACCTAAATTCATTGATGATCCAGCACCAGCCCCATCTAAAAAAGAACCAGTACCAACACCAGCACCAGAGCCAAAGAAATTCAACGTACAAGAAATAATGGAATCAAGTGAGATATATACAAAAGCTCAAAAACATGCAAAATTTGCAATCAGTGCTATGAATTATGAAGATAAGAGTACTGCGATTAAGGAGTTACAAGATGCCATTGCATTATTAGAGACTCTGAGATCATGATATAAGTATAATACATATATTCTATTCACTTATTAATTTATGTAAGCATATACTATATTGGTATATTGTATATGGTATATGATGACGTTATCAACAGTTGTTAGTTTCTTTTTCAGACATGTGCTTCAACTCTTTATTAATCAATAAATTAGTGATAAATTTCTGTTTTTCTTGTTTTTGTGTCATTTTTTCTGAAATTAGTTTCTTTTTATGAAAAAGTTTTTAACAAAGAAAAGATGTTTAAAGAATGAGCTCAAGAGTATATAAAGAGTGTTGTAATCCTGTGTATTCTGTATTCTGTAGTCTCTATATTCTATATATATATATATATCAACAACAATATGCTTCCAAGACCTATTGCTAACGAACCACTAAAACCTGCTACTGCTACTACTACCATGACTCCAGCTAAAGAGTCCAATGGCTACAAATACAACTGGAACTTGAGTTTTCTAGGTGAACACATTGAACTATCCTTTGTTAAACAAGATAAATAAACCACACTACACACGCTTACAGACAACCCACAATACACTTATACACTTATAGACTTATATAATCTGCTAAACCGTGCCTTCTAATTCATTTTAATTTGCTCTAATTACCACTTTTGTATATTTAAATAAAAAATGATTATGTAATTAAAATGTGCATCCGATAAATAGCGTATTGTATTGTATTGTATACTCAATACTCTTTATATAATCTATACTTAATAATAGAGAGTTTGATGATCTGGTTGCTATTACTCATGGGAATCCTGCCCAATGTATTGGCTCACACTCATGTTCACAACTGGACACTTTCACACATCGAAGCCAACCCTGATGGTCTGAAACTTCGAAAAGTCATTGGTGTTAACTCACAATGGCCATTCCCAGTATTAACCATATCTCAACATGATAGATTAGTCATTAACGTCACTAACAACTTGGATGAACCCACATCTGTTCATTTCCATGGGATTTTCCAAAAAAACTCAACTTCAATGGATGGGGCCTCAATGATCTCACAATGTCCTATCCAACCTGGTGATTGGTTCGTTTATGATTTCCATGTGGATCAAATTGGTACTTTTTGGTATCATTCTCATAGTTCGGCTCAATATAGTGATGGACTTCGAGGTGTATTGGTTGTTGAGCCTGAACCTGAAGTTAAAAATTATGATGATAATTTAATCATAACTTTATCTGATTGGTATCATACCATGTCTGAAGAATACGTCCATGAATTATTTAGAGCTGGATCATCAGGTGCAGAACCTGGAATTGATAGTTCGTTATTTAATGAATCTTCAAATGTTAGAATTCATGTTGAACCAAGTAAAACTTATTATTTAAGATTGATTAATGTTGGTATGAGTGCTTCACAATATTTTTATATTGAAGATCATGATTTAATAATTGTGGAAATTGATGGGGTTGAAGTTGAACCAACAATTGTTGATTCTATACATTTAGCAACTGGTCAAAGATATGGTGTGTTGTTAAAGACAAAAGATAATAAAAATAAGAATTATATTGCTGTTCAAGCTACAAATATCATGATGAGAAAATTATATTCTGTTAATTCATTGATTTATAATGATGATTTACCTGATTCTTCTACTCCCAAAAAAATAGTTAATGAATTGAAATTCATTGATGATTTTAGTTTAAAACCAATTTCCAAAACACCATTATTACAAAACCCAACATTAGAAATAACAATGGAATATACTGCAGATTATTTTGGTGATGATAATATTAGATATTATACAATCAATGGGAAACCTCATTTGGCACCAAAAATCCCAACTTTAAATACTGTTTTTTCTTCAAATGAATCAACGGTTTTAAACCCACAAATTTATGGAATGGCAACAAATGCTTATTTGTTAGGTAAAGATGATATTGTTCAAATCGTTGTTAATAGTTTAGATCATATGAGACATCCATTCCATTTACACGGGCATAATTTCCAAGTTGTGAGTCGTGGTTCAAGAAAACACTATGTTGAAGGAGATGAACAAATAGAGGAGGATTTCCCAGAATATCCGATGATTAGAGATACCGTGGAAATACCAGGAAGAGGATATGTCGTGTTAAGATTCAAAGCTGATAATCCTGGGGTTTGGTTCTTCCATTGTCATACGGATTGGCATGCGGTTCAAGGATTAGGTGTTGTGTTTGTGGAAGATGGTGAGGATATTTTAAGACAACAAAGTTTATCAGATGATAATGTTAGAGTATGTAAAAATGGTGGGATTAAACCATGGGGTAATGCAGCTGGGAATGATGATTTGTTTAATTTGACTGGTCAGGTCTTGTTACGTGGGGTTTATGAAGAACAAGAAGATCGTTCTACAACTTTGTTAACTCCATCATCAATCTCTTCACAATTATCTACTACTATATCTGAAACCCAAACAACTATTTCCGCCAAACCTTCTGCAACACACTCTGCATCACATCAAGATACACACAAGAGTATGCATGGAGAAGTCCCAACAGCATCACTTGCAACACAAACAATAGTAATCATAGTATATGGTTCTTTTATGGTTGGTGTTGTGTTGGGTATAGCATGGATTGCAAACTATCTCATTTCCAAAAGAAACTTCAAGAACAAAAGACAACTGGTACAGAACCATTATAATTCTGAAGAACATAATACACCACCTTCTGAAGAATCAGGGGAAAGTATTCAGATGTCTTTATTGAAACGAGAAGAATCATGAAGACTGAATATCGATCAGTATTGATCAATATTGAATAGATTATGTAATTCTTTTTTGTGTTTTTAATGCATATCGGTTTATACAAAATTACCCCCGTGTAACACCGCTCCTGGAAAGTAGCCGATGATGAAGAGGTATAACTAACTGTGCTTATGAAACCTGTGTTTATATATCCCACTGAGTGTTACTTGTTGAAGTAGTTCATTATTCAAACAACACTGAAATATCACCATTTTTCAACTATTTAATTAGCTGAAAAGTCCTTTTAAGTTATCTTTTCCATCTGATCTGATAAAAAAGATATTCCCGACAGCGGACAATACAAAAAAACCCATCAAAAATATAAACATTTTATTCATCTTTTATATTCCTTCTGTTTATAGGAAGTACTATTGAGAAACAATAAGGGGTTTAGAAGGAGTATTGGGTGCTCTAATGATGAGACGGTTGTTATTAAGTTTCATCTTTTTACTACCGCTTGCTTTATGCGAGTCAGAAAAGGGAAGTTATGAGCAAATCATCCTATTTTCATGTCAAAGTGCACTCAGTCAATATAAATTCGGTTGTGATGAATCTTCATGGAAATGTTCATGTGCATACCAACCATTATTCCAATCAGTGATACAATGCATAGAAACATACTTGCCACCATCTGCATCCATAACAAAAGCTCAAGATACCCTTATACAAAGCTGTGCTAAATATGCACAAGTTGATCATATCACAAAGTCAGATATACGACAAGCTAGAACAAATTCCTCAAGTTTGATAATCCAACCTAATGATCCTGAGTTTGATCCAAAAGCAGTGTATTACGTGCCCATACTACCCATTAGAGATGAAGTTGTTGGTAAGATTAAAGATTATAGAGCGTTTTTAGGAAATTTCGATAAAGCACAATATTATGGTGTTTTGATAAACATATTTTGGATTGGATCTCTAACATGGTTTGCCATATGGAATAAAGTTAAGACTAGTTCCATTAATAATAAACTCGTTGGGAAAAATGTTAATTGGTTAAGATCTAATTTTACATTACCTTTATTGTTTGGTTCTCATCTTCAACCTTTCATTTATCTTGTTGATTTGACAAGTTTATTACCAACAATGAGTGAAAGTATTGTATTGGGGATGTATTTCTTCCTAAATACAGTGTTTTTATTCAGTGGGTTTCAAATATATCGTGATAATAGTATATTTGGTCCTAATGTCTTATTACAAGCAACTAGATACATTGCTGATAGATCTGGTGTTTTAGCATTTGCACATTTCCCAATCCTGGTTCTTTTCGCTGGTCGAAATAACTTATTGATTAAAATTTCTGGATTACCTTATAGTTCTTTTATGATATTTCATAAATGGACTGCTAGAGTCATGGTTATAGATGCTGTTATTCATAGTTTTACATATTTCGCTATAATGTTGGGAAGTGGAACAATTTGGAGATATAGTTCTACAACTTGGTTTCAATTTGGTGTTGTTGCTACTTTTTTATCAGTTATAATCTTGTTCTTTGCTATACATACTTTCAGAGTGAAATATTATGAATTGTTCTTGATATCTCATATTATATTTGCAGTTTGGTTCTTTATTTCTTGTTATCAACATTGTATAACTTTTGGTTGGTTAGATTGGATCCAAGCATCTTTATTTATTTGGGGCTTGGATCGTGTGATTAGAATTTATAAATTGATTAAATTTGGTGCTCCAATGGCTGAGATTGAATATATCTCTGATGAAACTTTTAAAGTTTGTGTTAAAAGACCATCAAATTGGGAACCTTATCCTGGATGTTATGTGTTTGTTCATTTCTTACATCCACAAATCTTTTGGCAATCACATCCTTTCACAATTGTTGATTCTGCATTGAATGATCATGAAGTAACTATTTATATCAAAGCTAAAGAAGGTTTAACAAAGAAAGTATTACAGATCATAGGGATTGGGAAATCTAAAATGAGAGTTTCTCTTGAAGGTCCATATGGTAATCAATCTCCATCAGAAAATTATGAAAATGTATTGTTATTTGCTGGTGGGAATGGAATACCAGGTCCTTTTTATCATGCTTTACATTTAACTCAAACAAGATTGATACCAAAACAAAGAGTTAAATTAATCTGGGTTATACGGCAAATTGATTCAATCAAATGGTTTGAAGAAGAATTGAAACTACTTTTGAATACAAATATTGAATGTGATATTTACATAACGAGGAATTTCAATCCAGAATCAGTGATTGGGATACCGCTGTTGAATCAGTTCTCGAAGAAGATAAGGTTTTATTCAGGAAGGGCAAACACATCAAAGATCTTGTTGGAAGAGTTCAACAATGCAAGAGGTTCTATTGGGATTACGACTTGTGGTCCTCCAATAATGTGTGATCAAATCCGTGATTTTGTTGCTAATAATTTAAACGAGTGTCCTTATAGAGTGGATTTGTTTGAAGAATTACAAGTTTGGTGATATATATTTTCCCCCTCAACCATAAAGATGATTAGATCAAAATCATTTATCATTTATTATAATTTAATAGTCAGTCAGTTAATATTCATAAACTTTTATTCATAAATTTTCTTCTTGTAAAAGCTAGCCAGTATTTACTTGGATGAGAAGCATCATCTTTATAAATTCTCTCTATCAAACGGGCACTTAATTCTTGACGGAATTGAGTCAAATAACCTTTTAATAAATCATATTCGTTTCTATCTCTTGGTGGTTGATATAATGAATTTAATGGGAAATTACCATCACCTGGAACAGCAAATTGATCCAATGAAAGATTTGTTAGTATTTTATGAGCTTCACTGGCTGGAGTTCTGATGTTGATTTTCGATAGACAATCAGATACGAATAGGATACCGTATATCAATACACGATCAGCAGGACTTTTGATTTCAAAGTTCTTGAAGAAAGAATTGGCTCTGAAAAGATCTAATACTTCATCGGCAATATCGTAGTCTTGTTCAGATGGGTAAGCTGGACCTCTGAATTTGGTTCTTAGCGGTAGTAAAGCAAAGTTACCTGGTGATTGGTTAGTAATGGTGTTTCCAAGAAGTGTACATTAACGGGATTGATAGTGATGATGATAGTGATAGTGATACGTACCAACTTGTCTTTCTTCAGAGTCAGGAGTGACAAAAGTTGAGTGGTAGGCCTTATGAGGTAATTGTTAGTGGCTGATGTACAAAGAGTAAGAGTAACTAGAGGAATAAGAGTGTACGTACAGGCATTGTCTGTGTGTGATTGGGGGTTGTGGTGGTGGTAAGTAAGTGTTGTTTATCGGTGTTTATAGTGGTGTTTATAGTGTTTAATCCGTTGTTAATCTATGAAAGGGGATATTCCGAGGGTTACTATTAGTAGTTACTAGTTAGTACTTAGCCGCCAACCCTCGGAAGTGGGTGGGAGCACCGCCTAATTTCAAATTCGTGAAAATGGGCAAAAAAGCACAAAACAAAAACAGAAAATTGAGTAAAATTCAAGCCGGAAGAAACTGTGAAAAACAGTGCCAAACAGTCGGATACCAGCGCCTTCAGAGCCACCAAGACTCCAATTTCTAACAGTGTTCTCTCTGATAACCCGTGTTCCAGTCATCCGGAAGCGCCCCTTATACAAGACTCCCACCAATCTCATCCTCTCAAACAAGCTCAGGTCAAAGAGCTGATCGCGGTATCTTGCTATATTCATTTCATTTTTCAGCCTGACTTTGACAGCCTTTTGTTCCTGAATCAAGAGTTAAAACAAGGAAGTGTCAACAAAGAAAAACACAATTGGGCAATTTCACACTCAATTGTTCCATACTCAAGTCCACTGATACTGTTCATACTACTAGTCCAACATCATACGGGACAAGTCAACTGATCTTTAATTTCAATTTCCATACAAAAAAACAAAGCACATTTGATATTGTGTCGTATGCTATTTATAAAAAGCTATTTTGAGGCATTCATTCAATCAATATAGTACTAGCTAAAGCTATCATAACCAATTCAATAATTTGCACTCATCTGGACCGTACTTAAGATGTCAGGTCCAAACCATCTGAACAGAGATGAACTTTTCAGTGATATATTTGGCTCAAAAAGACCAGATGATAGTGCCGATGCCTACGTGAAACAACATGAATTTTCAAACACTCCAACTCATCACACTCTTGATCCTGCTAGAAACCAACCACTTAATGCTAAACCTTTTGGTGGCAGTAATCAGCAAAACCCAGGTTTGGGTTTACAGGGTCCTTCTGGAGATGTCCATAGACCATCAGCACCTCAACAACAATTGCATCACCATAATCAACAAGTACAACAGCATTCAAACCCGCAAGTAGTCAATCAGTCAGCTGATAGACAACAACAGGTCTATGATGTCCCACCTAACCACCAGATACCTTCTGTTAGAAGCCCCGCAGGTCCTCATCATCCTGTTCCACAATACAATCCCCAGATTCCAGCTCCAGTTCAAAGGATCGTGCCTCCTCGCTTAACTGCTCAACATCATGTACAGTCACAACCGGGTACACAACAACCAGTTGGAGCTAATAGAGTTCCACCAACTCCTTCTAATGTGCAGCTGCAGAATCAACCTCAACAACCGCAACAACAATTCCAACAGCATCAGGGTCAAATTCCACAGCCTAATCAACAGCAAAGACCATTGGCACCTCTGCAACAATCTCAACAACATCAGCAACCACAACACTTGCAACAATCGCAACAAAGCCAAAAGCATAATTCTCAACCTGTTCAATCATTCCAGCCTCCAGCTCCACAGAATCAATTGCGTGCACGTCACTCAAACCCATCTTTAACAAGTTATAATAATAGTAATAATAATGCTGGTGTGATTCCACCAATTCCTGAACAGAGGTCATTGGGTCCAGCTTTTGAGATACGGCCTACATCAGCACAAGAAAGCTCACGCCCAGCAAATCAAAAGGCACAAGCACGTCTACAACCTATAACAACCACTGATCCTTCAAGTGCACCTGTTTCACAAAGATATCAAGCATCTCCAACATCTGGTAAACCATTGAGAAGTCCTATCATTCAACAAGGTATCAATTTGTTCTCAAGAAATTCTTCAAGAAATTCTTCAAGAAATGTGTCATCTCCTGTTCTACAAAACAATGGAGGATCATTCAGTTCACATCCTCAACAAGGTCAACCTGGTAACACTTCTCCTGGTAGAACGTTATCATTAAATTCTTCATCTTTTAGAAGTTTTAGAAGTTTTGATAACCTACAATCTGCAGCTAATTCTAATACAACTTCTTATCATTCAAGAGACTCCACCAAGAAAACAGCAAGTGGAAGAATAATCCCACAGAAATTCGAAATGACAAATGGTTCATCTACTGGATTGGGTTTGAAATCTAGAAGTTTAACATCAATTGCAAAATCATCTTCAAAGAGATTTTCATCAAATTCCTTAAATAACAGTCAAAGGATTTCAAGTCAAGGTTCAATCTCATCAAGAACCATGTTCACTGCTGGTGCAAGACCTGCAAAAGTCTACCCTGCAATGCTTTCTCGTGTGGCTACACTATTCAAAAGAGTCATTGTGTTAAGTCAACATAATAAAGATGGTTTAGAATATAGAGATTCTTTTACAGGTGCCGAAGCTGTTGATGCAATTTCATACATTATTAGAACTACTGATCGTAATTTAGCATTATTACTAGGTCGTGCTTTAGATGCTCAGAAATTTTTCCATGATGTGACTTATGAACATAGATTAAGAGATTCTAATAATGAAATTTATCAATTTGATGAAGTTTATGTGAATGCTAATGATTCAAATGCAAATTTGGAAAGAAATGCTTCATTTTCAAGTGATATGGCAACATTGAATTCTACTACTGATACTCAAGATCAACCTGTTAAACCAACTGGTCCAGTTGAAGTTGATCATACAGTGAATGGTGTTTTCACATTATTAACCGAATGTTATTCTCCAACATGTACTAAAGATGCTTTATGTTATTCAATTGCTTGTCCAAGAAGATTGGAACAACAAGCCAGATTGAATATGAAACCTCAAGGTGGTTTGAAAAGAAATGAAAGTCATACCTCATTACATGATGAAGAAGAGAAGAAACAATTATGGTCTCATACAGTTCCTAAACAATTGTTGGAAACTTTAGATAAGAGAGAGATTAAACGCCAAGAATTAATCTATGAAGTTATAGCTACAGAAAGAACTTTTATTAAGAATTTGGAATATTTGAGAGATTATTGGATTAGACCATTAAGAGAATCAAATATAATTCCATTCCATGAACGTGAGAAATTTATAAGAACTGTGTTTTTCAATGTTATTGATATTTTGAATGTTGGATCAAGATTTAGAGATACACTTATAAGAAGACAACAAGTTAAACCTGTTGTTGAAAACATTGGTGATATCTTTTTAGAATTCATCCCATTATTTGATCCATTCATTTCATATAATGCTGGTCAATGTTTTGCAAAATATGAATTAGAAAGACAAAAAGCAGCCAATCCATTATTCAAAAGATTTATTGAAGAAACTGAAAGATTACCAGAATCTAATAGATTGAACATCAGTTCATACTTATCCCAAGCTACAACACGTACGGTGAGATATAACTTATTGTTAAGAGATATCATCAAAGCTACTAAAGAGGATTCAATTGATTTACCTGATTTGAAAAAAGCTTCTGAAATGATTCAACGTTTATTGGAAAGAATTAATGTTAAAGTTGGTAAAGCTGAAGATCGTCATGCTTTAATCTTACTGAAACAACGTTTAGTTTTCAGACCAGGTGAATATGTTGATTTGAAATTAGGTGCTGAAAATCGTAAGATTTTGTATACAGCTCCATTAAAGAAGAGAAATCAAGATAAAGATAATCAAGGTGATATTCAAATATACTTATTAGATCATGTTTTATTATTCGTTAGAGTCAAAGTGGTTAATAAGAGAGAACAACATAAGGTTTTCCAAAGACCAGTTCCATTACCATTATTATTCACATCATCAACTGAAGAAATGCCAAATTTAAGACCTTATATGAGAAAACTTGGTGCATATGCTCATGTTGTTAATCGTGTTATAAACACCGATGCTTCTAAATATCCAATCTCATTTGGATATGTTGGTCGTCGTGGTTATGAATTAACATTATATGGTGCTACTAATAGTGCACAAGAATCTTTAATTTCTGTTATTGATCAACAACAAACCAAATTAAGAGAACAAAATGATATTTTCACATTAAAACCATTAGCTGAAAGATTTTTTGATATTTCAAATAGAATTAATTGTCTTGTTCCATATGATGGTGGAAGAAAGTTTTTATATGGTACTGATTCTGGAATTTTTATGAGTGAAGTTAAAACTAGTGGGAATGAAAGAATTGTTTCAAAACCTGTAAAGATTATTGCTAGAGTTAATGTTACTCAATTAGAAGTTTTGGAAGAATATCAAACATTATTAGCATTAGCAGATAAGAAATTATATGCATTACCATTAGAAATTTTGACTTCTCAAGATAAAAAGATTGGTAAAGAGATCATGTCTCATGTTTCTTTTTTCAAAGTTGGTGTTTGTGGTGGTAGAATGTTAGTTTGTGCATCTAAATCAGATTTGATTAGAGTTTTTGAACCAACTGATCCATTTTCCAAAAAAATGAGTAAGAAGAAATTTAAGAATGAGACTAGAGAATTTCATTTCAATTCAGAACCTGTTTCCATTTCATTTTTAAAAACAAGATTGATTGTTGGTTGTACTAAAGGTTTTGAAATTGTATCATTATCAGATGGTAAGATTGAAGCAATTTTAGATCCAGCTGATACATCACTTGATTTTATTACTAATAGAGAAGGATTAAAACCATTAGCTATTCATAGAATCAGTTCTAATTTCTTACTAAGTTATTCAGATTTTTCATTCTTTATCAATAAGAATGGTTGGAGAACAAGAACAGAATGGATGATTAATTGGGAAGGTATTCCAACGAATTTTTCATTATGGTATCCCTATTTATTAGCATTTGAACCAAATTTCATTGAGATTAGAAACGTTGAAAATGGGGAATTGTTACGAGTGATTTTAGGAGAGAATATCAGATTGTTACATATGGGATCACAAGAGATCTTGTATGCTTATGAGAATGAACGTGGTTATGATGTTGTTGCCTCATTAGACTTCTGGGATAAGACTAATAAATCCAATGAGGAGAACATTTCAAAACTCGCAAAGATTAACGAATAACCTGTGTTTATGATATATAATTGACGATATTGTATGTAATTGACTAGTAGACTACTAAGAGAAGAGAAGAGAAGAGAAGAGTTGCTGAATGGAGTTAGTCGGCTTTCGGCAAGAGAAGTTTGGTTGTTGGGTCGTAGATTTTAGCGGGAACCTGTCAAAAGGTGTCCTGAAAAGGAAGTATTACCGAAAACAGATATATTTTGAACCCCTTTTTAAGTGGTTAAACGCGTCTTCTCAAAATTGTTGACTTTTCTAAAAAATTCCCGAGAAGTTTTTTGAAAAAATCGCTGGAAAAAAGAAAAGATAAAAACTAAACAAAGATTGTCACTTTATTTTTATTTCACTTCACTTCACTTAATTGATTTTAAACAGAGAAGAAAAGCAGTTTGTTTGTTACAAAAGGTTTTTTTAAGGTCTTGTGTTTTTTTATAGTTTTAGTTCTTATCTAACTTGCTCACTGCACTACTCCGTTCATTCTTTTTTTTTATATCCTTACATTTGATTTTCCAATTTCAATTTCAATTCTTATTTCATCTCATTACATTTGATTTCCATAATGGCTGAAGTTCTACAAGCTATTCAAGCAAGAGTGCCTGAATACATCAACATTGTTAACAGCAACACTCCAGACTTTGTCAGTCTACAAGTCCCATCTTTAGAAAGACCTTTTGGTTTCTACTTATGGCCAATCTTCAATGAATTTGCTAAATTCATCACTTTAGGTAAATTCATCCCAGATGAATTCGCTTATGTTGAAGGTGAAAACTTCTTATCAACTCCAAAAGAAGTCTTCATTACCATTGCTGCTTATTATTTCATCATAACCGTTGGTCAATTAATCTTTAAGAAATTACCAGCTTTGAAATTAAACTACCTTTTCCAATTACACAACTTATTCTTAACAAGTGTTTCTGGTTTATTATTAGTTTTACTATTTGAACAAGTCTTCCCAATCGTTATTAACCATGGTATCTTATATGCTGTCTGTTCTCCATCCGCATGGCATCAAAAAGTAGTTACCATCTACTACTTGAACTACTTGACTAAATACGTTGAATTCATTGATACTTTCTTCTTAGTTGTTAAGAAGAAACCAATCATCTTTTTACATTCATACCATCATGGTGCTACCGCTTTATTATGTTACATCCAATTGAACGGTGAAACCTCTGTTAGTTGGGTTCCAATTCTTTTGAACTTGGGTGTTCATGTTATCATGTACTGGTACTACTTCTTAGCCGCTAGAGGTATTAGAGTCTGGTGGAAACAATGGATCACCAGATTCCAAATCTTACAATTCATCTTGGACTTGTTCTTTGTTTACTTAACCACCTACACTTTCTACGCTGAAAAATACAGCAGAGAATTAGGTATCTATATTCCAAATGTCGGAACTTGTTATGGTACACCATTTGCCGCTGGTACTGGTTGTGCCATCTTGACTTCATACTTGGTGTTATTCATTGCATTTTACATCAAAGTGTACAAAAAGGCCGGTGCTAAAAAGACCAAAACCAACTAAATCAAACTAGACACATAACATAGTACAATTTTACATAGTACATAAATATTATATTGATTTTAGAACATTAGCAGCCATTAATTGTTGTAAACTCCAGAAACACAGAAACAGTGCACAGTTTAATCAATTTTGAGGTGATTATGCAGCAGCTAGCTGTATTACTCAATAAGTAGTTGCAAGCGAGCACAAACGTTAGATGAGAATTTATAGGAGTAAGGTCCTCCAGCAATCATGCTAAAATATGATCAGACGCGTAAAGTGACACCATCATATCATCCTAACTTCTGAGTTCTGTCTATAGATAGTCATCATGAGTCATGTGCCAATGGGTGATGACTAGACAAATATTATAATACGAACTATACAGCCAACGCCTGAGGAGGTTACCTCAAACGTGTGGGAGTGGGATTAACTCCCTTTCCACAAGGCTAAATGAACTTTAGGAGGTAGATGCTTTCTTTGAGTTAGCCGTGAATAATGGAGTGTTTATTTAGTAATAATGGGCCATTGTGACAGTTGTGTCTTGTAAAATAACTCTAACTGTAAGGTAACGACTAACGTTCCTCGGAAGCTCAACCGAGCGAATAATGTAAAGAGCAATTGCAGGAAGGGACCGGCTGATGGTGCTTTTCGGTGGGTAGATCGGTAAGGCTGATGTTTCTGAGCCGTGTCAATTTTTATTATTTGCGGGACCTTGGTTGCACGAGTGCCCGGGGGACCAACGAGCCCCTTCTGGCTAAACAGGACCCAGAGAGTCAGTCATGAGGCAGCACAATGCGCTGAATACTGCCCTTTCTGCCTAACCCTATTCTGCCCAGGCTGCCACTTTTGCAACTTCCGCCAAAAAGCCCTCTGCCTAGCCTTGAGCTATTATTTCTCTGAAACAAATGGAAGTAACAGCCGTATGAACCGTATCTCAATTTTGTGCTCTGCTGACTGCTCTATGTTGAGTATGGAACAATAAAACTGGCAGTGGCTGATCAGACGACAAGCAAATCGAAGAATCATGATTCATTGGTTAGCCATTCAGATGTCAAATTCAATATATAAGCATTGATTGCCCCTCCAACCCTATTTCCTTAAACACTATAAACCTTTCATTCTTATACACTTTCCATCTATTTTGACAGTAACCAAACTCCGCTGCCCCCATCAACAAATCCATCATACAACCGGCTCATTCACAACCACAACCATAAAAACGTAATGGCTGAATTTGATCATCACAGCAGGTTCAATAACGACCACTCCATTATACTTCCTCCTCCACTCAGTCAACATACCCCAAACAATATACAGCCTACTCACCAACAAAAATCCGTCTTACTTCCCCCTCCATCGAATGCCATCTTATGGGACTATAAATACAACCCATACAACAGTCTGTACCACCAATCCAATGAGCAGCTAAATGCTCTGCAACAACAACAGAACCAACAACAACAACAACAGTTACAACTCCAACAACAATTACAGCTTCAACAATTACAACAGCAACAACAGCAACAAAGATCATTTTCAGAAACTGGAGTTAATCTCAACTCCAATATTGAGGGAAAAAGTTCACCTCCATTGATACCCAATTTCAATAATGATCAAATGTTACAATCATCTTATGTGACCAATGTGTTACCACCAATCAACAGTGCAACATCTCCATTAGACTCACCAAACTCCAACATTTCAAACACTTCATTTAATTCTCATTATTTTGCATCTGGGACCACCCCATCATCTTCCATATCATCTACGCACTTAAGAACACCAACAAATACAACGTCTATTACAGGTGAAAAATCATCCAAGATTAACAAACCAAGAAAGAAGAAACAATGTCCTGAATGTCATCTATTCTTCAGTAATTTATCCACACATAAATCCACACATTTAAAACCATCTTCAAGACCTTTCCAATGTGATATTTGTGGTCGCGGGTTTTCAAGATCGAATGATTTATGCCGTCATTCAAAGAGACACTGGAAAGAAACTGGTTCTTCTCAAGGTGCTTTCAAATGTCCATTCTCCATAGTTCTCTTGAAACAACAAGATCCAACAATATCAATCCCTGAAGATGAAATACCTTGTCATACATCTGGAATCTTTAGTAGATGTGATACATATAAAAACCATTTAAAAGCATTACATTTTGAGTATCCAACAGGTACGAAGAAGAAGAATAGAAATGGATCAAGTGGGACTTGTAAGAAATGTGGGAAATACTTTGATAGCGTTGATGAATGGTTGAATTCTCATGTCGCTACCCATGAATGTGGATACAATTTTGATTAATAACTAGAGTGAACTAGTGTGAGCTCTATCGATATCTGCATGTTTTATGACCTTATTTATGACTAATTTATGTTAAACCTATACACGATACATTATAGACTAAGCCTTGTAGGGTTCATTGGACTATGTACTCAAACTCATAACTCATGTTGGAATGTTCATGAAGGTAAGGTATGATCAATGATTTAATTACCTAGCTAGGTAACTATTATTATATGGTGAGCCGATGATCCAAGACCTTGATAAGCTGACATAAACAAAATCCTGGGTAGTACCCGCTTATCATTGTGTATCTAGTATCAAGGGGCTTATTGTAATGACTAAGAATAACTCTTTGAATGGTAAGGATGAGCTAGAAGCAGCCTCACATCATATGATCCATTTTGGTTCACAATGCATTGAGCCTTGTTAGCTAAGCGCGTTGTCTTCAATTAATTGAGTATGGTGATATACACCTAGTCAAATATATTGCTCACCAGATACCACTACTCACTGAGACACACAGTGAAACATACTTCAATAAGAGACCAGTCACAAGACAACTAGGTGCTATGTGCTAATGTATCGCCAAGCCTGGTACTAACTGACTTCAGTAACACTTAATTTACGCTTTGCAGCTTTGCAGCTTAAACTTCACACTGTAAACTATTGATAGATCCCTTTTGATCTGGTCGATCAATAGTGATTCGTAAACTCCAGCCCGTAACCTCATTCGACACAGAAAGGAGTGTAATGTGTATGTAACATGTACGGTTTATTACCTATATTGTCTTGGTGATTTAATGCTTAATGCTTACTGTACGTCTGTACCCTTGAATGGGACCGAATGACTTAGATGTAGTGCTAGTGCTGGGTGCATATACTCTTTGTTGTCTCTCTCTCACTTGGTCTCTGGGCCAGTGGGCTCAGACAGAGTCACTGTCTAGTTCTACTCCCAACTACGCACTACGCACTACGCACTACGCAGTTCCCTAGTTGCCCAGTCCGCAGTCGCCTCGCACCACCACCCTGTAAGTCTGTAGCCTGTAGTCTGGTTGCCTACGTAATGAAGCGGCGTGGGCATACCACCTCTTACCTTTGCAGCATACAGGCATAAATCTCGATTTATTCCTATTTGGGCTCGTGATTATGTACATGATCCCTTGGGCACTAGCAGTGCCCCGCACAAAAACACAGATTTTTCAATGGAAAACCGGTGAATGCTGCATAAAACAACATCATATTACATAGTGGGCATTAGCGTGGTCTAGGAAACGCAGAACTGGAGACTAGATGCATTTTTTTTTTTCACAGTCTGGTGGTCAAGTGTTACAAAGGGCACTAAAAAAACTTTTCATGCTCCAATTTTTGCAGTTAGGAAAAATGCCATTCAACACTTCTAATAAACTTGAAAAGAAGTAGAAAACTACCAATCCAATATAGTCTGTATCGTACTGAACCATAAGCCTCATTATAATTTGAAACCCACTTTTCGTTAATTAGCCGCTCTGTGGTACGTTTTTCCAACTTGGCTTAAGCTCTTGATTTTGGTACGCCTTGTACGCAGACTTTTTGCCGAAGGGAGTTTAGTGTTCCATTACCATGGCAATATCTAAAGTAAGAACTGAGGACTTTCTAGTCGCTGTTTGTCGCTTTTAAGTAGTAAAAAAATAGACTAATGTGTTCTAGAACTACGGCCATGGGCACTTTTTTTAGTGCTTTGCCAATACATTATGTATCATGAGTCTTCTACTCTAGTCCCTTCGAAAAAAAAAGTCTCTCATCCGAGCCTTTCCAACTTCATATAAAGAGGAAAAATCTTCAAAACCCATGAACTGGAAAACCGCCAGAGTTATAAGCTCAATCAATTAACGACGGCGGTTAGAGACAAACCAGTTCAATCAGCGGTTATCATGAATATAACAGATTCTTCTTCAACAAATATTTCGCTGACGAGGTCATTGACTAAAGTGAAGTTCAAAATCAGCTCGAAATTGAAAATCTCGAACAACAATAATAGCGCCAACAATAATGATGATCAGATCCAATATAATGAGAACGAACAGCCTGTATTGAAGGCTATGAAATACGATGATATTGCCGATAACCACAGTCAACTGAGTGCCACAGGATCAAACAATCTTCTGGATACCAGATCATCCGCTTTTGAAGATATTAAATCCATACCCAAATCTATATCCTTAACCTCAATGAAGATGACTGATTCACAAACTCTGCATAGCAACATCAGCAGCAAAAGAGGATCTAATTCAAGTGTTGAAGACCACACAAACTTAGAGGAAAGTATAAAGAGTTCGAGAACTTCTTCTTTAGATGTTGGTGATTCATCTCAACTTAATAATAGTCTAACGACTTCTAGTACCATTCCAAATGAAAGTGAAGAAGTCAACACTAATCATCAAGAAACTTTATTACCACCACCAGCTGAACCATTATCCATCAGACCAGTCAACACCAATAGACTATTAACACCAACCTCTGAACTTAGATCACCTTTCAATACAATCTTTGAAGATCGTACTTTGAATGTGTTATCACCTCCAATATCCCCGAAAAGAACTAACTCTGTGGCTTATGATCCTTTGAATAAATTGGATCAACTACAAGAGACCACAGAAACCATTCAGTTTGAACCACAAGCCACCGATTTTGCAGATGCTATGGCCTTAAGCATCCTGGATAAAGTTGATGATGCTAAAAATACAGAATGGAAAATTTGAAAGATCTTGATAATAGATCTTACTTTGCTAGCATACTATAGAGAAAAATGATTTTAGAAACGAAAACCCCCCTTACTTGCATGTTCTTTCACTAGAACGAATCACTTTACGACATTAATGATAAAAGCTTCTATATATATCTGAAATATATATAAATATTCTCCAGTATTTTAATGTAGTTATATGAGAAAGTACAAATCAATTTATAGAATCATATATGCATTAGATGGATAAAGACTTTTCTGGTTCATTTGTTTCCAGAATGGAGGAGCAACTGAAACGAATATAATATCGAATATTTAACAGATTGTGATAAGAAAGAAAAAAAACACACATTCAAAAACAAAAGGGTACTATCATAAAAGTGTAACATAACGTAACAAGGACAAGCCCCAATCTATCTATTTCTTCTTTTTTTGTTTGGTTTTGTTTGTTTCTATCTAAGCTTTAACAGTTCTCAAACCAGCTGGGGAACGGAAGACAGCATCACCTTCAGAGTAACCTCTACCTAAACCGAAACCGACACCTAACCAGACTGGGAAAGCACGACGTTTGAATAAAAGAACAGAGGCTAAGACACCGACACCGAAACCAAGACCGGTCTTGACAATGGTGTTAGATAGAACGACATCCCATCTGTCATTTAGGATAGTTTGTGATGGAGTTGGAACAACAGCTTTGGCTTGAGACATATTTCTGAATCACGAGTTAGTATAAACTGAAAACAAACATTTAAAAAGAAAATTTAAATCAGGCACTGTAGATTGATCCCCCGTGAGTTTCCCGGGAATCACACTAGTCCGACCCAATTGATGTACTGAACATACTCTATTGTGTGGTTTGATATGGGTTGATATGTTATCCTACTCTCTATTCTTTTGAATGGATTTTTCATGCTTTTCCTATTCGTTGAAAAAAAGCCAAACTGTTTCCCGGCATAATCCGTCACAGCTTGGTTTGGACGGGTAATGCAAAAACTGCATAGTGCCAAAAACCAAATTGTTAACAACTCCGCTTTTGTTTACTTAACAAGAAGAGGCGCCAACTCAATTGCATGCTTAAAAGGTCGTCAACAGCTGTCACTGTTCTATTCACATCTCTGGCCATCTACCAGTTTGCACCTGCCTTTTCACAGTTACCAAATCGTTTTTTGAACCGAGTAAATATGTCAACTACTTCAGCAGCCACTGCTAATTTAGTGCCTCCACAACAAGCGCCTTCATGGAATTACACCGCTGAGGACATTGCCACCGAAACTGAAAATTATATCAAACAAGCTGGTGATATTGACAATTTCGTTGCTGAAAGCTTGGACAATGCCACTGTTGAAACCGTGTTTAAGAAGTATGCTGCATTCCATAATTCTCATGATGCTTTAGTTAATCAATTGACTTTTTATCAACATGTTAGTCCAAATAAGGAATTGAGAGATGCTTCTACCGATTCAGAACAAAAAATTAGAGATTTTGGTATTGAATCTGGTTTAAGAGAAGATGTTTACAAAGTTTTCCAAAAATTGTACGATCAAACTAAAGATAACGAACAATATAATCATGAAACCAAGAAATACATCAAGAAAACCAATGATGAATATCGTCGTAATGGTTTAGCTTTACCAATTGATGAAAGAAATAAAGTTAAAGAGATTCAAAAGAAATTATCTAATTTGAGTTTGGAATTCAGTAAGAACTTGGGTGAAAACACTGAATTTGTTTTATTTACTGAAGAAGAATTAGATGGTGTTCCTGAAGATGTTATTGAACAATTTGAAAAAATTGAACAAGAAGATGGTTCAACTAAATTAAAGATGACTTTTAAATATCCTGATTTATTCCCAGTCTTGAAATATGCTAAAAATCCTGAAACTAGAAAAAGAGCTTTTGTTGGTGATCAAAATAAAGTTCCACAAAATGAAAAATTATTAATTGAAGCTGTTAATTTAAGAACTGAATTAGCTAAATTATTAGGTTATAAGAATTTTGCAGATTATGTTTTGGAAGAAAGAATGGCTAAAAATTCCTCAACTGTTATAAACTTTTTAGAAGATTTAAAATCTAAATTATCACCATTAGGTTTAAAAGAACGTGATGAATTATTAGAATTGAAAAAGAAACATAGTGAGGAAAATGAATTACCATTTGATGGGAATTATTATGTTTGGGATCATAGATTTTATGATAATTATTTATTAGAAAGAGATTATCAAGTTAATCAACAAAAAATTGCAGAATTTTTCCCAATTAATTCAACTATTAATAAAATGTTGGAATTTTTCCAAATTTTATTCAATTTAAAATTTGTTGAAACTGTTGAAACTGATGCTAAATCAGTTTGGCATGAAGATGTTAAACAATTTGCTGTTTGGAAATTAGATGATCCTGTCAATCCAGAATTTGTTGGTTGGTTATATTTTGATTTACATCCAAGAGATGGTAAATATGGTCATGCTGCTAATTTTGGATTATGGCCAGGTTATACTAAGGAAGATGGTACAAGATCATATCCAGTTACTGCATTAGTTTGTAATTTTTCCAAACCAACTAAAGATAAACCATCTTTATTAAAACATGATGAAGTTACAACATTTTTCCATGAATTAGGTCATGGTATTCATGATTTATTAGGAAATGTTGAATATGCTAAATTCCATGGTCCATCTGCAGTTTCATGGGATTTTGTTGAAGCACCATCTCAAATGTTAGAATATTGGACATGGAGTAAGAATGAATTAAAAGAATTATCATCTCATTATGAAACTGGTGAAAAAATTGATGATGAATTAATTGATTCATTAATTCGTTCAAAACATGTTAATGGTGGTTTATTCAACTTGAGACAATTACATTTTGGTTTATTTGATATTACATTACATTCAAATAATAAAGAAATTGATATTGCTAAATTTTGGAATGAATCAAGACAAGAAATTGCATTAGTTAGTAATGGTGATGTTGTTACCAAAGGGTTCAATTCTTTCAATCATATCATGGGAGGTTATCAAGCCGGTTATTTCGGATACTTGTGGTCTCAAGTGTTTGCAGCTGATATCTATTATACCAAATTTAAGAATGATCCATTGAATACTGAAGTTGGGATTCAATATAGAGATATTATCTTGAAGAGAGGTGGTTCAAGAGATGAAACTGATAATTTGAAGGAACTTTTAGGAAGAGAACCAAACAACATTGCATTCTCCAAAGAGTTAGGTTTGAACTAGCTAATTAACTAAAGATTATTTAACTAATTGATTAGATGAATTAAATGATTTGTTTTCTGATTATTGATTTTTGTAGTTTTATTGTATTCGCGAATTTGATAATTTTGTGGAGAAAGATAAACTCGGCAATACAAATAACCATACAAATATAACTATATTAACTTATATATAAGGAATTATATAAACTATATAAAGATATAAAGAAGGGTGAAAATGTCAGAGAAACAACTAGAAGTGCTAATGAACGAACTAAACACCACAAAGTTTCAAACCAGCTCAACAACAAAAAACGTTTCATATAAGATTGCAACACCATCTGAATCCGAAGTATTACAAATGTCTCAATTCCCAATTACGACTCGTACAAACCAACAACTTGTACGGTCAGTTCTTTACATGGGATACTTACTCCGCATAGGAAACAAAGACCTTGGTAATGATAGTCAGGACATGTTAGTGAATGGTCTTGAAACGGTGACGTCTGTTATGGATAATCTTTATTTATTGACGAAATTTGGGATTGGGAAACAATCAAAGTTATTAAAGAGTTTAAGTATACATGCTAGTAAAGTTTGGTTTGTTACTTTGTTATTCAGTTTGAATAAGTTGATTAAGAATATTATCAAATTGGCAAGATTAAGAGCTACTGTGTTGAAAGAGTTGAGGAAATGTGAATTGAATCAGAATAATCAAGTATTGACAAGGATGATTGTACAGAAATATGAAAAGAAAATGGATGAGATTAAACAAGTTATTAATGGTGAGTTGATAGAATTACTGGGGACTTTGTTTGATTTGATGTTTGTATCTATTGAGATATTTAAAGTTAAGATCAATCCAAAATTGGAGAAATTGTTGGGTTTTATTAGTGCTGGGATGAGTATTTATAGAATATCAAATAACAGATCAAGTGGTATATAAGTCAATATATTCACACTATTATTCAGCTTTTGGTGGGAAAAATTGTGGGTTTTAATGTGGTCATTATAATGCTTAGGGGCCATGGGTTATGGATGTCTCACCAGATTCAATCCTTTCATTTATCCAATCTTTAAAAGCATTTATAGCCATATGATCATCTTTTGGTATCCATATTGAACATTGATTTGGATCATCTGTATATAATTTCTCAGGATCATCGAATTTAGCCCAATGAAATCCATTACATTCTTTATTTTGATAACTTGCAGTACATAACCAAATATATCTTCCTCTTGTTTCTGGGGTTTTATAACTTCTTCGAAGATCCATTTGATGTCCACATTTGGAACACATTGGTAATTTATCTTTGAAATGTGATAAATAGTTCCTATATGTGAAGTTTATCCTTGTTGGACCAGATATCTCATGTGGTTGAAGTTCAGTTGTGGATGATATACAATGTTTATACTCTTCTTGGAATCCAGCATGCATTATCAACAAGGTGTTATGAGGTAAAGGTAATGAATATATTGTATTGAATTTTGAATCTGTACTGGTGGTGGTGGTATTGTTGTTGTTATATTGTTTTCGTACTCTGAATTCTCTTGTTGCACCTAAAGTTAGTGAAGCTATGATACAATGAGGTCCAATATATGTTAATCTATCAGAATGCCAATCCAAATCATTTGATTTATTGATGAATTTATTACATAGTGCAATATCACATTTCCATGGTTTGGTAATTTGTTGGAAAGGTAATGGGGTTCTTTCACTTATCTCTTTATTAACTAGATCTTGGATTAATAGTTGAACTATCTTCATATCATCATTATATGGATGATTACCTTGTACTTTTGTACCATTATAAAAGTATTCATCTGTACTGGTGGCAGTGTATAGTTTATTAACATGTTTAGAGATGCATTTATTACCAAACAAGTAGAAGTTCTGTGGAGAGAAACCTTCATGATCATTGAGAGTGTATTGAAGTAAAGAATCAGCTAGTTGTTTAGGTAAGAAGTTAAAATGGGCAGTTACATAAGGAATTGTTGATTCTATTGATTCTTTAGAATAAAGATAAACTGGTTTATTACTGTTTGTTGTATTTGTGGACTTTATCGGGAGTCTTTCACTATCAGAAGCACCAAACAGTTTCCTTATATTCGACTGTCTGGTCTTCCCATAAACAGTGCCATTTATGATAGTTGTTTCTGGGAAAGCTTCTATCAACAAGGCCTTTGCGGAAGAGACAGAGCCATTTGTTGATACGAGGAGTTCCAGCAGGAGTGATTCGTCTACAGCTGGAAACAGCCCTTTCAGCTGGGAGATCTTTGCCTCGGTCATTCTCCTCTTCTTTCTTTGTCTCTTTTTAATAGTTGTTTAGTTGTTTGTTCGCTGTTTGTTTCGGTGTAAATAGAGAGATCAGATTACTAATTACTAATTATCAATAGATCGACTGTGCGTTAAGTCGTGTTTATGCATTGAGCGTATATTCTAAATTAAACATAAGAAATAGCCTAAACATCCACACTTTCCAAGGCAGTTGCTCTTTATATAATTTAATATAAATATCAACTAATTCCCCAAATTATAAACTCACTTTATAAACTCATATTCGCTATAACTATATATACTACATACAGCTATATTCATAATGTCACTGCTTAAACTAAACACTGGTGCCACAATTCCACAGATCGCCTTGGGAACATGGCAATCATTCAAGAACCAAGCTTACGATGCCACTCTCCACGCTTTGAAATCCGGATATCGCCACATTGACACTGCTGCTGTCTACTTGAATGAAAGAGAAGTCGGTAAAGCCATCAAAGACTCTGGTATTCCTAGAGAAGATATCTTTGTTACCACTAAATTATGGGGTACTCAACAAAGAAACCCACTTGAAGCTTTGAACCAATCATTGGAAAGATTAGGATTGGATTATGTTGATTTGTATCTTGTTCATTGGCCACTTGCTTTCAAATATAATGAAAGTATCTCTGTTGAAGAGAACTTACAACAGTCTAAGGAAGAAGATAAAGACTGGGATTTCATCAAGACATGGCAATTAGTCCAGGAATTACCAGCAACTGGTAAAGTGAAAGCCATTGGTGTTTCAAACTTCTCCATCAAGAACTTGGAAGAGTTGATTAACCATCCAACTACAAAGATCGTTCCAGCTGCTAATCAAGTTGAATTACACCCATTGTTACCACAAACTGAACTAATTGAGTATGGTAATAAACACGGCATTGTCACTGAGGCATACTCTCCATTAGGTGCTTCTGACTCTCCATACTGGAAGAACCCGGTCTTATTAGAGATTGCTAAGAAGTACGATGTCTCAGTAGCACAAGTGTTGATCAATTGGGGTGTTAAGAGAGGTTATGTTGTGTTACCAAAGTCTTCTAATCCAGATAGAATCAGTGCTAATTTGAAGGTATTTGAATTGGAAGAAGAAGATTTTAACAAAGTTTCTGATTTATATAAGACTGAAGGTGAACATAGATTAACACATCCAAAATGGGGTGATTTCCCACTGTTTGAATAGATCTTTAGATACTTCTTTAAATATATAACGAATTATTGTCTATTTAATTCATTTAATTAAGCGATTCTTTTAACCGACATTTAAAAACCGCTGTAAAAGTAGTGAAATTTATGGAATTTGGTGGAATTAGATGAATTCAGGCTTAAAACAGGTCAATTGACTCATAAAATCAGAGAAGAAAGACACTGGAAAGATGACACCAAAAGCTCAATTGAACACCGGTGCTGAAATCCCACTGATTGGGTTAGGAACATGGCAATCTCTTGATAATACTGCTATTCTCAATGCTTTAAAAGCTGGGTATCGTCATTTAGATACCGCAGCCACTTATTTAAACGAAAGAGAAGTTGGTAAAGCCATTAAAGAATCTGGTATTCCAAGAGAAGAACTGTTCGTGACTACTAAGATCCCATCGTTATTACATAGAGATCCTGCAAAAGCTTTGGATTTATCTTTAAACAAATTAGGAACTGATTATGTTGATTTGTTATTAATCCATTGGCCGGTTCCAATAGATCCAACTGGGATAGACAATGATGAAGATTTCAATAATAGAGAGTTGATCTATAGTGATAACCATAGACCAATTGATAAAGAATGGAATTTTATCAAGACTTGGGAATTAATGCAAGGTTTACCAAAGAGTAAAGTTAGAGCTATTGGTGTTTCTAATTTCTCCATCAATAATTTAAAACAATTGTTGGATGCTCCTAGTACTACTGTTGTACCAGCTGTGAATCAAATAGAGATTCATCCAAGATTACCACAAGTTGAATTGATTGAGTTTTCTCAATCAAAGGGGATTGTTATTGAAGCATACTCTCCATTAGGTTCAACTAAATCACCATATTGGGAGAACACCCAGTTGAAAGAATTAGCAGGGAAATATGGAGTTAATGTCGGTCAATTCTTGATCAACTGGGGACTGGCTAGAGGATACGTTGTACTACCAAAGTCTGCTAATGAAGAGAGATTAGTTGGTAATTTAGTCGTGTTTGATTTAGATAAAACTGATGTGGATAAGATCACTGAGATTGGACAGGAAGAAGGAGAGTATAGACATGCTGTTCCTACTTGGGACTGGCCATTGTTCCAGTAACTCTATAAACAATATAAACAATATAAAGTATCTAAAGTGTATAGTAGTTGATAATAAATAGTGTTTATAAAGTGTTTCAGTAATACATAGATCACCGGTTAATTGATCATCCATGTAACAACACTGTAATAAGCAGTGATAGGCTATTTCAGTAAGCACTATAAATATAAATATATAAATATCCACTCATCTCTCTTCTTAAACAGTTTCTATTTATACATATTGATAGTATAAAGTAATTAACAATGGCATTATCAGATTCAACAGCAACTATTAAGCTAAACACAGGAGCACAAATACCAATAATCGGAATTGGTTCATGGCTAGCTAGAGAGAACGAGTGTTATGATGCTTTAGTCTATGCTCTACAACATGGGTATCGTCATATAGACACTGCTGCTATTTACGGTAATGAGAAAGAAGTTGGAAGAGCAATTAGAGATAGTGGTGTTCCCAGACAAGACATCTTCTTAACTACAAAGTTATGGTGTACACAATGCAGAGATCCTTTGAAAGCACTTGACGAGTCACTTGAGAGATTGGGACTGGACTACGTTGATTTGTATATCATTCATTGGCCAGTTTCATTGAAACAACCTGATGGTGATATAGACCCTCTGTCACTAGCAGATATCCCACCAGTGGACTACGAATGGGACTTCATAAAGACTTATCAACTCTTACAAAGACTACCAGAGACAGGTAAGGCCAAAGCCATTGGTGTGTCCAACTTCTCCATAAACAATCTCAAACAGTTGTTGGAGAGTCCTTCCACTACGATAGTTCCAGCTGTTAACCAATACGAGATCCACCCTTTATTACCACAAGATGAACTTATCCAATTCTGTACAGAGAACGGGATAGTTTCACAAGCGTATACACCATTAGGTTCTGCAGAATCACCATTCTTGCACAACGATGAACTACAAGAGATAGCTGATAAGTACAAAGTGTCTATTGCTCAATTGTTGCTAAACTGGGGGATAAAGAGAGGATATGTTGTTTTACCAAAGTCTTCTAATAAAGACAGAATCAAACAGAACTTGAAAGTGTTTGAACTGGAACAACAAGACTTTGATCAAGTTTCAGCACTTTATACTAAACACGGCCAACTCAGAGTCAACGTTCCAGACCACATTTGGCAAGAATGGCCAATGTTTGAGTGATTTGGTTTATAAATGGATTGATTATGTAAATTGATTGTGGATTTCATATAAAAACGCCATACTAATTCAATCTTCTTCTTTCTTCTTCTTTCTTTTAATAGCAAACTAATAGAAAACTACCAATACTTATACAAATATGTCACTACAAAACTCTTCTGCCACTCTCAAATTGAACACCGGTGCTTCAATTCCTCAATTGGCTCTAGGTACTTGGAGATCAACCGACCAAGAAGCTTACGATGCTGTCCTCAATGCCTTGAAAGCCGGTTATCGCCACATTGATACTGCTGCTATTTATAAAAACGAACGTCCAGTTGGTAAAGCCATCAGAGACTCTGGTGTTCCTAGAGAAGACATCTTTGTCACCACTAAACTATGGGGTACTCAACACAAAGATCCTGAAACTGCCCTAACTCAATCTTTGGAAAGATTAGGATTGGATTACGTTGATTTATACTTGATCCATTGGCCAGTTGCTATCACTCCAAAGGAACAAACTGAAGCTGGATTATTAAGCATTCCTCTTAATGAAGATGGGTCAAGACCTGTTGATACTGAATGGTCTTTTGTTAATACTTGGGAATTGGTTCAAGAATTACCAAAAACTGGTAAGACTAAAGCTGTTGGTGTTTCAAATTTCTCTGTTAAGAACTTGGAACAATTATTAGCTAGTCCTGGTAACAAGTTAACTCCAGCTGCTAACCAAGTTGAACTCCACCCATTATTACCACAAAATGAATTGATTGAGTTTGGTAAGAAACATGGTATTGTTATTGAATCTTATTCTCCATTAGGTTCTGAAGGTTCTACTTTACTTTCAAACGAGACTTTAAAGACAATTGCTGATTCTTATAACGTCTCTGTTGCCCAATTGTTGATCAATTGGAACTTGAAGAAAGGTAATGTCGTGCTACCTAAATCCGTTAAGAAGGAAAGAGTCGAACAAAACTTCAAAGTGTTTGATTTGAAAGATGCTGATTTCGATAAAGTTAATGATCTCATCAAAACTGAAGGGGAACATAGATTTATCTTGCCAGACTGGAAACCTTTCCCAATTTTTGAATAGATACTTAGATTCTCCAGCTATAGATCTTCCCAATGGAGCATATAACTATTGAATAGACGACTTTTTCTAGAGATAAATTGGCTTAAAATTGTGTAGAATTTGTTAAAAGTGATGAGTTTATATAGATGTGTCCTGTAACGTAATTGCCTAATAAAGTAATATTCGCGGGTAAAGAACCTTTTTTTTTTTTTTTTTTTTGTTTGTCGATTTTTCATGAAAAATTTCGAGTTTTAAAGACAGGTTTTAAACTGGTTATACAAAAAAAAAGGTGTTGAATAAGTGAATTTACCAAGATGTTGCGTTCTTCTTTGGCCAGATCTGGAAGACGTGCTATGTCCACTGCTGCTTCTGCTGCTTCCGAGCAAAAAATAGTGGAAAAAACATGGGCTAAAGGTTCTTCTGCTGAAAGTTTCAAAGCTTCAAAGAAATATAAAGATTCATTATTAAATGGGACTGATAAAGCTGGTCCAGCATCTTTAAGAACTAGAAGATTTAAAATCAGATATAATTCTCCAATTGGTATCAATAGTGCATTTGATTCAGCTTATGATATCTTGAAAGCTAAAGCTGATGAGAAATATCAACAAATTTCTAAATTAGAACAAGATTTAAAAACAAATCCAAATGATTTAGAATTATTAAAATTAAAGACTAAATTACAAGTTGAAGCTGAAATTGATAATCCAGAAGTTAGATTCAATTTCGCATATAATGAAAAAATAGATAATGATCCAAGATATATCAATTATGAAGAACCTGTTTTTAGACATTTAAAAAGAAAACATTGGGAAGAATATGGTCAAATGTTATTAATGCAAAGATTAGAAACTTTAGCTGTTATACCTGATACTTTACCAACTTTAGAACCAAAAGCTGAAGTTTCATTAAAATTCCTAAATCATACAACTGTTAATAGATGGGTTGAACCAGGTACTTTATTATCATCAAATGTTACAACTTATCCACCATCAATTAAAATCCAAGAATTTGATGATGTTGATACTTCAAAACAACTATATACCATTTTGATTGTTAATCCAGATGTTGCAGATTTGGAAAATAACACTTATAAAACTCATATACAATGGGGGTTAACAAATATTAAATTACAATATAATGATAATTTCATAAGTCCAAAAAGATTATTACAAGATGATTCCATAAATGAAATCATTGATTATTTACCACCAACTCCAGAAAAGAACTTACCAAAACAAAGATTTGCCGTATGGGTATTTAGACAACCTAAAGAGATCAATGAAAAATTAACTGAGAGAGAATTCAACATTAGAGAATTTGTTGATCAGAATGAATTGTTACCAATTGGTGCTCATGTTTGGAGAAGTGTATGGGATATGAATGTCCCTACTGTTAGAGAATTGTATGGTTTACCACAAGGTATTGTTTTCCATAAAGTACGTGGTAAACAACCAATGGCTTAACTGTTGTTATACATTTGTTGATTGATTGTACATAGAAAAGAATGATTAATTCTAAGAATTTAATTTGCATATAAACTATATATGTGATATGTAGACAGTTTGTAGGATGTGATGGATTGATAGGTGGATGATTGATAGATAGGGAAATAAAACAGAACAAAGCACAAGAAAAAGAAATGGTAAAACCAGTAATCTATACGATTATATCACTCCTTTTGTCATATATATATATATATTCGTTGTATGTGTGTTTGTTTGAGTTCCCTCAATTTTGACAATTTTTATCTATTAGAATATGGAGAACAAGGAAAATAAATACATCAATGATAACTTTTTGTTTTGTTTTTGTTTAGTTCTTCAAGTTTTCAACAGCAGATAAGATAACTTGAGCAAAGTCTAGTTTGTCATCATCAAAGTTGATTTCAGTAGATTGAGCAGCTGGGGTGACTGGAGCAGCAGCAACAACTGGTTCAGCTTTTTTAGTCAATTCAGCGTATTTTTGTTTAGCTTCAGCGATTAAAGCTTCCTTTTTGTGGAAAGCATCAACTTCTTCAGCTTTTTGAGCAGCTGATTTCAATTGAGAAGAGTGGTAGGCACCGTAAAGAACACCAGAAGCTAAAGCAGTGTATCTGAAAACCTATATAAAATTTTTAGATGTTAGTATTTTGTGTTATTGACATTTTTATAAAGGGTGAATGAAAAATTCAGTGTAATTAATTAGATCTCCATATTGAACCAATTATCACCGAGGAAAAAAGACATGGTTGCCGAGTATATGGATCAGAAACACTAGAACACCCTATAAGAGTGGTAACAGACATACGTTAAGAGTAGACATCCTGTTTGTTTGTGTATATTTCACGGTTTGTCTATTAAAATGGTCTTCTTCAAACCGTTTTTTCGGTCGTTTTTTGTCTCGTTCTGATTCGCGAGCACAAAAATTGGCGGTTACCCGGATTTAATGGTTGATTATGTAATAAATATACATGTAAATTACTAAATTAGGAAATTAGCCTCTTTTGGCTATCCACCATAGATTTTGCCATAAAAATGAATTTAAAACAAATCTCTTTATTTACTCAGTTTACTTAGAGTTATCTATCTCAGTTATCATAACAATGCTCGTAAACACACTCAAGCGAAGTACGTATCTTGTGTTTTGCTTCATCATAGGACTATTTGCTTACAGTTTAGCCTCTCATTCATGGAAACCACGCATTGCTAGTCAATCAATAAAGAGATTCTCAACTACATCATCTTCATCAAATACAAATTTCTCAAACTTATCATCTAAATACAACGTTGCTGTTGCATTCCAGCCCAAAGAACGTGATGAGAACAAACTACTTACTGAACATTTCAAGTCCAAAAGATTGGAATCCCCATCAGGAGAAGATAATTTATTCGTAGCTACAAGAGAACAAAATGAAATAGCCGTTGGTGTTGCTGATGGTGTTGGTGGTTGGTCAGAATTAGGTTTCGATTCAAGTGCCATATCAAGAGAACTTTGTAATACCGTGGGGAATCTTTTCTCACACGCTAAAGATTCAGAAAAGGCATTTGATCCAAGAGCTTTATTAAATGAAGCTTTTGATAAGATTCAAAGTGATAAAATTGTTGAAGTTGGTGGTACAACTGCTTGTCTTGGTGTTTTCAAACCAGATGGATCCGTTAAAGTAGCAAACTTGGGTGATTCTTGGTGTGGTGTCTTTAGAGATAATAAATTAATCTTGGAAACTAAGATTCAAACTCATGCATTCAACACACCATATCAATTAGCTATAATACCTGATGTTATCTTAAAACGTGAAAGTCGTGCAAGATTCATCATGGATAAACCTTCTAGTGCCGATCAATATTCTTTCAAAGTTGAGAAAAATGATGTCGTTTTATTTGCAACTGATGGTGTTATTGATAATGTTGATTCAAAAGATATCGAACTTTTCTTAAAAGATAACCAAGATTTACCATTAAATGATCTTGCTACCAAATTCGTTAAAGAAGTTAATAAATTAAGTCTTGATGAATTGTTCCCATCAGTTTTCAGTCAAGAATTATCTAAAATTACTAAACAAACTTATTCTGGTGGTAAAGAAGATGATATTACTGTGGTTTTTGTTAAAGTTCAAGAATGATTTATTCATTATAATTCGTATATATTTTCAACAGCTGCAAGATAGTTCATAAGCACATCATATCACTTCATTATCTTCATATTTGGTCTGTAAAATATATTTATTAATCTTATCCTTTTCTTCTTTTCTGCGAATTTCTTCTTGAACAACATTACTTGCAAATTTAACATCTTTTGGTAATGATAAATTCTTAGCCAATATACCTTTGGTTTTAGATTTTGTAATTAATGTGAATGGAATAGTACCATCTTTATTAGCTGGATCATTTAAAACACCAGATGCAACAAGATCTTTTGTCTTTTGAGTTTCAATATTTTGTGGGAAATCAATGTTTTGTTTATTACCCTTTTGTGCATGCATACTTTCAAAAACAAGTCTATTGAATTCTTTTTCAAATTGTTTTTCAATATTAGCTTCTTCTTCTTCCATTAATTTACGTTCATATGCTTCATAACTTAATTTAGTTACTTGGGCAACATTATCAGATTCAATCTTTAGTTGATCAAATTTGATTTCATCACTTATATCGGTTTCATCATTAATAGTACCATCTTCATTTTCTTTAGTGCTATTGGTATCATTATTATTTTCCTCATCTTGATCATCTTCGTCATCTTCATCGTCGTCTTCATCCTCATCATCTTCGTCTTCTTCTTCATCTTCTCCTTGTTGGTTTTGTTGATTCCCTTTAGCTTTCACAATCTCTTTTAATCTTTCAACTGCATCTTTCAAGTTAGGTGCTCTTTCAAATTTATATCTTTCAAAAGTAAATGCGATCTTAAATTCAAAATCCTTAGGTATTGGATGATCTTTTAAATAAATATAATAATCAAAGAATTTTAAAACAGTATCGATCTTCTTTTGTCTCTTTCCTGAAGTGATTGTTAATGAATTCAATAAGACTGTTATCATTTGAATTCTGAAATAATCATCTGGTGGATCCAACTCTGAAATTTGTGTCCAAGTAGGGTTATTATTTGGATGTCCAAATGTCATTATTTTATACATTAGATCATGAATGACATTAAGACTGATGATTTTTCTTTCATGAATTTCTGCAATGTATTTACATTGAGCAACTCTGATTCTATTATATCTATAATCGTTGATTTCCATGGATCTGATGATGTTTTCAAGAATTGTATCAACAACGTATATCTTGAAATTAGCCCCCATGTTTTTCAAGATATGTGATAATGGAACAATGTTTTCATAATTGATTTTCTCTGGTTTGGTGAATAATGAACAAACAGTCTTTAAAACATCTGGGTCTTTGAAATCAGCTTTTAAGATAAGTTTTCTGATAGCATCGTAATTAGTTAAGTTCAATTCACTTCTTATTAGGGTTTTTAGGAAAATCTGTTCTGGCTTTAGAACTGTTTGGTTACTTTGTAATGATTTGACACTAGGTGGTTTTAAAACAAGGAAAAGGTTAGAGATTGCCATTTTGTTGTTTATCGTAAGTTTTGAATTCTTTCTTTTGGAATCTAATAGAGCCAACATCTCTTCCATTAATTTGTTATGTTCATGTAATAAGTATCTTCCACTAATTTCAAAGAAGATTGTTAAAATCTCAATGTTATTTGGGGTAGTCAAACTTAAGATTAATGTTCTAATCTTATGGAAAACAACATGTTCAGGAATCAATTCAAATTTGATCATCTCTGAAAAGAAAACAATGTTTCTGAAATTCAATCCATTATGATGAATTTGAGATCTAAATCCTTGATCAAGATATTGGATAATTTCATCTCTAATATCGTTCAAATATGGATCATTGGCTTTCAAGAATCTTGCATAAACTCTACATTTACCAACATCTTTGCTTAGTTCCATATGTTTCAGTAATCTGTTTTTAGATGCTTTATTGTTTAGCTTCAGTGTCCAGAATTCTAAAACTGTATCATCAACTTCTTTCATGGTGTTTGATGTTTCTAGCTTAACCAAAAAATCATTCATTTCCTGAGCTTTTGAAGCATCTTTATCACCAGTTGATGCATTGTCAATTAAATCTTGTGGAATTTCAATGAAATTCGTATAAAATCTTTTCTCCTCATCGTTTGTCCATAATGCCTCTTTTGTCACTATAACTGAATCAACTTTCAGATCTTCATCAGCCTCTTCAAGTTCTGGTAGTTTTAGTCCAAACACAGGTGCTAATACATCACTTGCAGATTTGAAAGATTCAAATAATTCTGTATGTTCTTCATAATCAGCTTCTAGGTCTTCCATTATTCTACCAGTTCTGATCTGTGCTTTGAATTTTCTTTGTGAGAGATCTTTTAAATTATCATGAAGAGATTTTGTTCTATTAACAACAGCTTCACTGAATGATTTCAAGACATTTGAGACAGATTCATCAGATTCAATCAATGTAGGGAATCTCTTTATAAACTTTGTAGCAATTGTAAGTGTTAGTCCAGTACGCATCTTATAACCCAATGCTTCTTTCAAGACGGCCACAGTGATTGAGTCACCGTTCTTCATTCTTTGAGTGACAAATGATGGTACGTTTTGTAGTTTATGAAGGGAATCAAATAATCCAACAGATTGGAATTCAATGAATATAGGTAATAGTATCTTGACTTTCGATATACGATCTTTCTCTTCATTCTCTGTTAGTTTGACTGAAGATGGCGGGTTTTCCAAGTTTCGTAGTAGCCATTCCAGCAAGTCGATAGTGAATGATTCAGGGAATCTTTGGTGGAGTAAACTTGTAATTTCAACAGCGGCGGCAACATCTTGAGACTTTATGCATTTCAATAGACCTTCTTGTATTCCTAGAATCAGTTCAGACTCATATTTCCGTAGAGATAAGGAATTGATCTCTTTTATGATTGATCCAGCTGATTCCTTGTTTAAGGAGGTCTTCAGTTTCCTCACAAAAGCTGTGTTCTTCTTTAAACTTGAGTCAAGCGCTTTAGGCTCAAGAACTTCACCTTCCCATGCTTTTAGATTACTCAATAAAAGCTCGTTTCTCTTCTCCTGTGAATATTGTTAGTATCAGCCAGCTTAAGACAGTTTAAAAAAGTGATTATAACTTACTTCATCCATAGCGAAATGTAATCAGTGTGATAACAACAAAACCACTAGAAAATACAGGGAAATTGAACTCAAATAAACAGAGAAACTCATCAGTTTTTGGTTAAAAAAGGCATCGTCGATTTGGTTTTTCTTTAAATTCTTCTCACATTTCGCGAATTTAGTCTATTCGCGAATTTTTTTATCGTTTTGGCACTGATTTTTGTGATAGCCCATTTTATTTATATAGCTGGTTTTTATATAGAAGATTTATATGATTTGTTGGTCACATTGGCTGATTGGTTCATCTTTCTTCTGAAGAAGTATATTACTGTGATATACTGTGCTGTTTTATAGATCACCACTTTTTTTTTTATATCCAGAAAAGTTATCATTTGCATCATTGGTTAGTTATTTCCTTACATACCATCTCCATAAACAAGCATATGAAGCATATAGACAATGAGCCAGCCAATTAAACCCAAAGGTCGAGTTTTAGGTGCTCCCAAGCCTTCCACGCCCATAACAGACGCCAACCCGAGAACGCCAACACGCACAACCAGAAGAAACATCGCACAGGACTCACCAACACCAGTGACACAGGACTCTACAACCACTGAACAATCACAAGAACAACATGAAGACCTAGCATCACCATTCATCGTCACCTCACCAGACATCATTTCTCCTGATCCCACACCATCACAATCTGCAATCTCAAGTATAGCACCAAGTCCACTTCCAATGAGTGACAGTAAAGATAACAAGAATGATAGCACAAATGGCGATGTTGACGCTGATCTAGTATGTCCAATTTGTTCCGAGGTAATGATCAGCTTGCTCCAATTGAACAGACACTTGGATGATGAACATCTGATGTTGAATAATGAGCAGGAAGTTACCCCTACATCAATAACAACTCCTAATAAGAGTAGTCCTGGTCCAAGCTCAAGTTTTCTCAACATACAATCTTCAAATGAAGAACTCCGGTCATGGTTGAAGAAGGGAAACGATGTTAGAAGTAAGATCCAGACAGTTATACCCAAGAAATTCGTTAAACTAGATATCTTTGAAAACAGTAACAATTTTGGTATACTAGACTCTTCATCTAGAGATAGCTCAACCAGCTCACTGAACACCATTCCCAATGAAGTGCTAGTCACTAAGAAACATTGGAAAAAGCCACGTAATAATGAAATATGTTCTTTCAATGGATGTAAAAGACAACTGAGTATCAAGAATGGTGTGGTTAATTGCAGGAAATGTGGTAATTTATTTTGTCATGAACATACAAATTTCAGAGTACGTCTTGATGCCAATGCTCAATATGATCACACTGGTGTATGGTCTCGTTGTTGTGAAGATTGTTTTATAAATAAACCAGGATACAATGATCTGGGTCTGTTCAAGGATCTCACTGCACAGTTCAAAGCTAAGAGACAAACAAAGATCAATGAAAGACAGTTATATGAAAACAAATTAGAAACAAGACTTCTCAACCTTGCAACGAGATTTGCTAAGATTGATAGAGAGTTCAAGTCAAATGAGTTCAACAGTAATCTTTTGACGTTTAGAATAAACTCCAGAAAAAGAGAAGTTGAACAACAAATCGTACAATGGGAAGATGAAAAAGGTGTACTTAACTGTTTCATTTGTTTAAAACATTATTCGTTCACTTTGAGAAAACATCATTGTCGGTTATGTGGTAGGGTTGTTTGTGGGGCTGATGAATCAGGCTGTTCCAAAGAACTTCCAATCAATGTGCTTACTGATCTTCTGACTGACTTACCAAAGATCAATGATGATTCTCTAGTTAGATTATGTCGTCATTGTAAAGATGTGTTGTTCTTGAAGAGAAACTTTACAAAAGATGTGAAATCCAAGTTATCACCATTATTATCCAAATTTGAATCTCAATTGAATTTAAAGAAAAGCATATTGTTCTTGATGCCTAAATTTAGAGACTTGATCTTGAATTTACAGTCTGATAAGAATCTGAAGAATGAAACTATCATAACAGAGGCTTCAAAGATGAGAAATAGACTACTAGAAACATTTGCATTGTTTGATAAATTAACCAAAGAAATCATTGCATTAGACTGTAAATTAGATGATGAGAAGAGATTACAGCTATCCATCCAAACAGAATCAAGTTTATTCATCCAACAAAACATGGCACCATTGAAACAACTACCAAAGATATTGAAACAGATTGAAGAAGAAACTAAGAAATTAGAAGCACCAAAACTGACGTATCATGAAGTTCAGGAAATCAAATCCAAGAGAGAAACCCTGATGGTTTTAAACGAACAGAAGTTTCTTGTGGATCAAATGATTGATAGTTGTAAGAAACAGAGAAGATACGATGAGGTTGAGCCATTAGTTGAGAATTTGGCTGAGATCACGAGACAAATTGAGGAATTACAATTGCAATTGGGAAATGAAGGATTCGAATAGGCATTTTAATACTATATAAACAGAAATATCACGATTTATCAAGAACTTTTATAACTCATAATCAAACTGTTTGTAGTTTTGTTTGAATTGTTTTAATGAAACTTCGCTTTTTTTTCATTTTTCTTTAAAAGTAAACAAACAAAAACAATTAATTATACTAACAAACAACGAACAATAGATAACTACTAGCTATATAATTGGTGAAACAGCTGTACATTATTGACGTTTATAAACATGGCAGTTCATCTCGATATCAGAGAACAGGAATTGGCACTGATACAGGCGTTCATCCAGCCAAAGGTGGGGAGTTCTCCCAGAACACTAGTGGTTTATGGGAACCCATCAACTGGTAAATCAACCATCATCTCCCATCATCTTGATACTCTCAAAGTGAAACGTTCTTGGATTCAATGTGATGAATGTGTTTCTCTAAAGATCTTATGGAAGAGAATATTCCACTCACTCCAGCTGGATTCTGGAATAATACAAAAAGAAGATCTTGAATATGAACCATTGGCTACTTCTTCATTTCAAGGGTTTTTGAAAGCGATGCAGGATTTCTTTCATGAATATAACTATAAAGATCAACATTACTTAGTACTGGATAGAGCTGATCGGATCATGGAAGGAGGTGAATCGGTATTCACCTCGTTTGTCAAGTTTCAAGAAGTCACACAATTATATAACTTATCAATCATATTCATCACTACATCATTACCCAAGAAGATCATTACTAGTTCAGTACCCACAATCTTCTTTGAAACTTATAATACAGAACAGATTCAAAAACTTTTACAATCTGAACAAACTTGTGGATTTCCTGTGGAATTGAACGTCCCATCTCATGTTGCATCTTCATTCTGGAACAATTATTCAAAATTGATCATTGATTCTTTTTATTCATACACCAATGATATACTGACACTACGAAAAATCTCAAAATCATTATGGGATGAGTTCATAAAACCTATCAAGACAGGTGAATTACAAGCTAATGAATTTTTAAGTGTTTATAGAAGAAATTTCAAGATTTTAACTTCGGAATATGCAGTTACTGATCCATCATTATTAGAAGTTGAAGATACTTTAAACTTAAACCTACCAACAGTTTCAAAATACATTCTTATTGCTGCTTATATTGCATCTTTCAACCATCCTAAACAAGATTGGTTATTATTCTCTAAATTGAAAGAATTCCGTCGTTCTAGAAGAGTTAATCTATCAGCTAGGAAAGGTAAAGTTAGTTCAAAATTGATTGATGGTGCATCATTTGAATTAGAACGTCTTTTTGCAATAACACATGCAGTTCATAATATAGATTCGTCTCAAGAATTGAAATCAAATGTGGATCTAACCACACAAATTGCAAACTTATCAGATTTGAAACTTATTTTGAAGTCACAAAATCAAGATTATCTCAATACAAGAACAAAATGGAAAGTTAATGTCAATTATGAATTCATTCAGGGATTAGCTCGTGAAGTTAATTTCCCAATCGAAGATTATCTAATAGAATAATATCAACGACGTGTGGTATATATGAGTATCATGAAAATGTCTTAATGTCTTTAATATCTGTGAATTTTGTATCTCCAACTTTTCGTACTTCAACTTTATCTTGGAAATAGTTGTCTTTCCAATATGTCATTTCATGGATTGTATATGGACCATGTATTTGTTCATCTCCTAACCATCTGAATTCCCATTTTGAATCTTCATTATTCCCCTGGTTGTCTTCTTCAGCTTTATCTTCAGATTTATCTTCCTGTTCATGTACCTTCTCTTCTACTATATCCACAGGGTTAACAGGCTTAACATATGCCTTTCCAGTTTCTTGTTTATACTTGATCATAAGTTCTTCCTTCTCAAATTCATAAATCTCTTTGAAACCCTTTTCTATCAATGTCTCACAAAGTTCAGTTATTTGTTCAACCTTCCCTTGACGTAACTTTTCATCATTTAATTGTTGTTCTGATGGTTTTTGTTTCTTTGATTTCTTTAATTTAGTCTTATTAAGTCGTTGTAATGCCTCTAATGGAGATTCCACTGGTTGAAGTAATCCAATCAACTCAAATAAAAGTGTTTCAATAGTTCTGGATTCTCTTAATACTTGTTTCTCTCTTTGTGTTCTATCACGTTCATCTTGTGCATCTTTTGCCTTCTTGATATCTTTCTTATTGACTCCATTCAACCAATCATCTTCTTGTTCGTTATCAGACTTGTCAATTTCGATATAGTTCCCATCTGCGTCAAATATACCTTCTTGTTTTTCATTCTTCAAGTTAAATGCTTCAAGTTTAGGTTCGTTTCTAGGTATCTTTCTATCTGTATGTTCTGTTTCTTGATCTTTATAGTATTCGATGTCTTCTTCTTGATCTTCATTATCTGGATCTTCTTCCCCAGATTCATTCACTTGGATATTCTCTTCCAATTCCAACTCCTTTTCAAACTCATCGATGTTTAGTAGTTCAACTTTAGGTTTCTTTACTTTACTCTTTGGTACATCTTCATCATCATCATCATCAGAAGCAAACATATCATCACTGTCTGAATCATCTTTCCTACTTTCCTTTTCTTTCTTTTGCTTTGCATTACCATCATCACCATCTTCTTCTTCATCAGAAGAATCATCGTTATATTGAGTAGCATCTATTCCTTTCGGTACTCTTCTAAGTCTCTTCTTATTACCTCCTACATCTTCATTGAGTAAGTCGTCTTCCACATCATGCTCTTCGTCAGCTTCTTGAGTTTTCTTCAGTTTCAAAGGATTCAGTGGGTCAAATACCAGGTCACTGCCTTCCATTGTTTGCTTGTGTCTTTATCTGTAACTGATTTGTTCCGTTCTTTGTTTAATGTTTGTCAGTACTATTGTTTATAAAGTGTTCTCGGCGTACAATTTTCAATACAAAACAAATTATAAACAGAATGAAGATTACTAGGAAAAGTGATGGATTATTGGGTTCTACTATAGTTTAACTACATAAATGCTTATATTATGCTTATAGTATTACTAGTACACTCTATTTATCACCACATACTCTCATCATTCAGATTCTCTATGCTTGGTTGTGCCTTTTTCTCTTCTTCCAGACCGGCGATGAGCTTTGAAATGGCATCAATCTCTTTTAACGATATCACTTTCTTCGTTGGAAGCAGGTTGGTCAGTATACGTACTTTGTTCCTTATCTTGACTAATAGTCTCTCTGTCTCCATCACATTCCCGTAATCGTTATCCATGTTCAGTCCGTTAACTAGTTCTTCTAATTGATGTAGCTGAGAAGATGTTTGTTCTGTGAGATGTTGGTTGAGTACACCATTATTCAGTTGTTTTATCAGACTATCGACCATACCGACAAACACAAACCTCTGGAACCCTACTTGCATACCGTACTCTTTACCTTCAATATACGACTTCTTAGCGGACTCTGCCTGGCCCTCTGCGAAACCTTCATTATAAAACCTTTTATAGTTAGTACTTTTTCACTTATACTAGTATATAAGTAGGGTATTACTCACTGTTCTTCCAAGTTAAGAACATCGTCAAAGAAGTCCATTGTCACTTAATCTTATGATAGCACTAATCAAACACTATTAGTACACAATAGTATCTTTAAATAGAACAAATAGTGTATTTATTAGTGGGTAATTTTATACTGATTAATCATCAATATTTACTCAATAAAAGTTTATAACAAATTTCAGACTGTTCGCGATAAAAAAAGGTGTCAAATTATAAAGTCAAATCAAATCAGTTTAAAACACGGTGATTTGGTGGTGAAATTGGTGGGAAATGCAGGAAATGGATACAGATATCGGAACTAGAGTGCTGGATAAGGAAGACCTCAGGCTGTTCTACAAAAGTTTGCCTTATAGAGTCGTCATCAATGACGAGAACTACGAATTGGACTCTGATTTCCTCAATTTTATCTATAATCTGATAGTCCATAGGGAGTATAACTACTATAACTACAATATAAACATAGATAACTCAGAATTGGTCTCAATATGGGAAAATCTGAAGAGAAGACTAGCTGATTCTGATATGAGTGGCATCTCTGATAACATTGAACCATCTCCCTCTAAATCAACAGAACATGACATAATGAATGATGATTTCTATTACGATAATGAATTTATAGCACATACACATAGAACGGATCTATTAGGTGATATCCAAGGTTTATTATGGGATAATCAAGTACAAAGAGATAGATTGTTAGAAGTACGACAATGGAAACATAATTCATTCACGAATATCTCAAATTCTAAAGATATTGCTAAGGAAGATGTTAATATCGAGCTGGACTCTGATATGGATACTTGGAATTTTAAACAGTATTTGAACATACCAAAACCAAAATTATCTCATTTCCAACTGAGGAATAATCTCGTTTCACTTAATGGGAAGAAAGAAGTGTTTTATAATGAAGTTGGGTTTTGTCCAGGTAGTGAACAAGTACACCCGATTATCAAGAAAGTTAACACATTTAATGGGGAAATCACAACAGTGTTGGATCTGAAACATGATCCTCTGGATAGAGTATCTACTGTTGAGTGTAATGATGAACTGTTACTAGTGGGGACATTGAATGGATCTTATCATATCAAGAATCTTATAACGAATGGAGTTGATAAGAAGATCTTGACAACTAGTTCGAATGGGATAATCAATTTCATAAAGATTTTCAAAGATACGATACTGTTCTCTGCTAATGATGGTGCTTTGATCAATGTTGATATGAATACTCTAAAAAAGACGTCTGATATTCCGTTCCCTTGGGCTGTCAACTCCATTGCAACATGTCCTTTCAATGACAAGATAAAGCTGATAGTGGGTGATAATGTGAACTCATTCATTATAGATGATAGAGTACATTATAACAAACCAGTAAACATTTTAAAAGGTCATAAAGACTTCACTTTCTGTTGTGATTGGTCTAAAGATGGACTACAAACTGTTACGGGTAATCAAGATGCAACTGTTCGATTATATGATGTTCGAAACTTAAAAGAGAATCAATTTGTACTAGATGGAGAAATCGATAGTTCCATACGAACAGTAGGGTTCAATCAATCAAGTGATACATTAGTATTCACAGAAAGTATAGATTATGTGAACATAGTTGATCTGAAATCATTATCACAAGGTTCGATTGGTTCAAAACAAGTGATATCGTTATTTGGTAAGATTATTGGATCTCAATTCACAAATTTTGATGATGAAGATGGTGAATTATTAACTATAGGTATAAGTGATGATGCTATTGGTGGAATCTTACAATATGAATTACAGAGTGTTAACAAATCTATTGATTTTGATTTTATTTAGATCAACTAATTAGTATAGATATATAACATTTAACCAGTTATGTTTTATGAGCTTAAGCAACAACTTTACCACCCAAGACTTGTTTACCAGTCTTTTTGATAGTTTCTAAGACATCATCATATGGCAGAGTGGATGAAACATCAACAGTTTGTTTTTCAAGAGAAATGTCAATGTTTTCTACACCTTCTTTTTTAGTAAGAGCTCTGTTGACAGCATTTGAACAACCTATTGTTTCTTTATTAGTGAATTGATCATAAGATCTTGATGAGAGAAAGAGACATACCTGAACAGGACATTTTAACGTTGAATTGATATTGATGAGACATTGTTATATGATGATTGAATATAGAAGCGATATACTGCTAGTGTGTATACTCTAGTAGCTAGTGATATATGAATCAGATAAAGATGATTAATAATTGACACCTTTTTTATAGTTTTTCCCTATTAAATTCAGCGATTTTACCGCAGTCACGTGATAGTCAGCCAAATATACGCATTTGGTACAGGGGCTCGAAACCATTATCTCACTGAACTTATAGTGAAGCAGAGAATATCAGAGAGATACGACACTGACATAACACTCGAGGTTATTCAGTCAATAGTTCTACAATTGAATTGTTGTTTTCATGTAATGTCTATTTATGTTTATATTTATACATAATGAACACTATAATAACTTGTTAGAAATTAATCCTTTAGAAGATTGAAACACTGCCATAATGAATACTTTGTTCAAGATGTAAAATCAGGGGTTTGATGAATGTTGGATTGGAAACTTTTTATCAGCACTGTCAAAGACTCTGAGTGAGCTGAGATCGGTTATCATCATTAACATCTTGAAACGTATTCTTGGGTAACAACAGTGTATTAAATAAGATGACTTACCATTTAGACATTGGGGAAAAGAAGGACACTGTTAGCACATCGCTGTTGTGGATTGCCAATAAGACAATTAACAAAGAATGTGGACAGTGTCCAAGTAAAGCTCCTCTCTGAAAAAAAAAAAGAGAATAATGCTTATGAAGAAATTGTTTGTTTATTAGTTGAATAAAAGATTCATTGGAAAATTTTTTCTTATAAACAGAATATTTCGCGAACTCATTCTACAAAACAACAGCAGATTATGAGCGATGGTCGCCAACGCCATCTTGGGCAGGGTAATCGGAGTTAGTTCCTTTTAGGGCTACCTTCCCGGAGTATAACAATTTAAGAACAAAAGCCACCATAATGAATATGGTGTAAATTGTAAAATTCTAGGTATCCACAGCTTTCTCGAGATGCCTTGCAGTGAATTGTGACTATTAAAAGCGGAGCATGAAACTGGATGGCATGATGGATTGTGATTATATAGATCTAAGCATTTCCTCTGATCTACTACAGTTTGCTTTGGACCCTTCAACAAAGATGACTACTGATAAAAAACCAAATGAAGGCTCAGCTGGTGCTGTTAGACTACCTGCAAACTACGTTGTGGATGAAAATGGAGTAAAGAAATTATCTGAAGAAACTTACAAAAACGCTAAATACCCAGAATGGTTACCAACTTGGGATCCAAATCATACTTTCCCAGCTTTTAAAGAAGATAGATCATTTGTTGATCGTGGTCTTTTTGCTGATCCGTTATATCGTAACTTGTTTCCAAAGGGTAAAACCATTGAAAAAGTTGAATTGACTCCAAAGTTCGGTATTGAAATCAAATCAGGCTTACAATTATCAGAGTTAACACCTGAAGCTAAAGATGATTTAGCTTTATTATTAGCTGAGAAAGGTTTTGCAGTTTTCAGAAACCAAGATTTGAAAGATAAAGGTTTGGAGTTTAACAAGAACTTTGGTGCTCATTTTGGTCCATTACATGTTCATAGTTTCTCTGGTGCTCCATTGAATTATCCAAACTTCCACATTGTTTATAGAACCGATGATCAAGCAATCAATGAGGATAAAGTTATCTCACCTCATATTGATTGTAATTGGGAACCAAATTCAGTTGGTGTCACGATCTTTGCTATCTTAGATGGACCAGAGACCGGTGGTGATACATTATTCTTTGATTCTCAAGAAGTTTATCAAAGACTTTCACCAAAATTTAAGAAATCATTAGAAGGTTATCAATGTGTTCATTCAAATGTCGTTGCTGCTAACATCAACGGTACAATCAATAATTTCATTAGAACACCACCTGCTGAAAACATACATCCATTAGTCAAGATCCATCCAGTTACCAAAAAGAAATCCATATTCTTCAGTTATAAATTCACTGAAAGTATTGAAGGTCTCAAACCAGATGAAGGTAAACTAATCTTGGATTTCTTAAGACACAAATTAATGTCACAACCGGATTTACATCTAAGAGCAAGATGGGAACCAGGTACTGTTGTTCTTTGGGATAATAGAAGAGTCTTACACTCTCCAGTTGCTGATTTTGAAAACTCTCAAAGACATTGTTACAGACTATCAACATTTGCTGAAGTTCCAGTGGAGAACTTTGAAGAATTAGAACCAAATGTTCAAGATTTGGCTAATGCATTTGAAGAAAAACTAAAGATTGCAAAAAATTAGCATATTTATGAGATTCTTTCATTAGGAAACTTGTTTATAAATGTAATTTAGTATTTGATATACAATATATAGTGAACTCTGTTTTGTTACAAATCATTAGAGCAAAACTCTATAAGAACACATGGTGAGTTGTAGAACCAGCAGTCGAGCGCTTAGAAGTGACATGAGATGACATATTACTATTTCCAGGTCTTTTATTCTATACCGTAACAGATGATCAAATCGGTTTAAATTCATCTCATGACAATCGTCAAATAGTCAGGACTGGTTTGACCAGTATACCGTTACAAAGGTAGTTAGTGTTCCCATCCCGTGGTAGCCGATATCAGTGTTCTCTACTCCACAAAAATATCAGCTGTCTTATCCACCTTAGAGAATACCTCAGTCTTGGGGAAAGAAAGATCTTACGACGTTCCCCAGTGAGCAGCATAATCTTTTATCGTTTACATTGATCATATGATGCAACCAAATGGCGTATTGGTGTATAGTTGTATAGTATAGGGGTAGTTACATATAATTGAGTTACCCATTACAGGCACTGAGTTCTACTATCAGTATAATTGTCACTAGTTCAATTAACCACGCTAATATAACAAACAGTACTGAATGATCGCTGTCATTCTTATGTAACCAGTGCACAATTTGCAGCGTTGTTTCGTTAATCTGTCAAAATCATCATGCACTGTATTCTGTAATCGACAGCATTTAGCACAGACCATTTGTTTTTCGCCATTTTCTTCACCCAAATCCGGTATACACCAAAATGCTATTTCCGGACATTTCGCAACGCGCTGTTTGTTTGCCCCCTATATTCTCACCAATAAATCTTAGAAAATACACAATAACTCCAAAATGAAAAGAGTTATGACAATATAAAGTACATATTTATATATCCCAGCTCCAGCTCTATATTTCTACAAATTTTCAATATACAGTGCTTAACAAACTTTTTTTAAAGTGTGCTGTTATACCACTAGTTTGTTGATTACTTGCCACTTGTTTTCTTCTCGAAACTTCTAATGGGCACTATAGCAACAGAATGTGGTACGTACCAGGCAAGCCTAGGGTTACCCGTGTCTGTTGTCCTGGTTTTTATTCTCTTGACCAATCAGAAGAGAACAAGTCGCGGTAATTTTTAAAATTTGAATTCTTCTTTATAAAAAATTTTCAATTTCTTCAATTTCATTTTTTTTTCTAATTTTTCAAAAACGACAATTTTCACAAAATCTCATTTTTGGCAAGATTATTTATTTTTGTTTTCACTTTTCGCAACTTTTTTTCTGAATTTTCCGCAATTACCCAAAACGGAAACTACATATAAATTAAGTTTACGAGATTTGTTCAAAAAATCTACCTCCAAAAATTAACCAAAGGATTTTAATACCTTTCAAGACTCAAAAGTATACTGACGCCTTCATTGCGCTGCTCAGTGTTTGTTCTCTTTAAGTCGGTCACCTTCTCATTCTTAATTTTTTTTTTAAAAACCTTTTTTTTTTGATTTCATAAATTATCATATAAAAAGGAAGAATGGCTGTTGCAACAAATCCCCTTATCAGTAAGACTGCGTTGAAACGTAAATCTTTCAGTTTGACTCAACCAACTCCATGTTCTGTCAGTTTTGCTCCAAATAAGAAACTGTGTCTATCACCTTCCATCTCCAGACGTAATTCTGCTGCTGCTTTGTATTCATGCTCTTCATCTTCTGAAGATGATGATTCTGAAACTGAAGCTGGTTACTTGAACAATCAAAGAAGAGCTAAAAAGAGAGCTTTCTTCAATTTAAAAAGAAGTTCAAGTTTTGCTGATGATAAGTTATCAAATGCAGTATCGAAATATAGTGATGTTGAAGAAGATGAAAATGAAGATCAAGTTGAAGTTGAATCAAAAGTTAACAAGGCTGAAATCATCAAAGGTGGTGAATTAAAAAGTTTATCAAATCCACAAGATGTTTCATATGATCTTGAAAGTAAGAGTCATCGTGGTTCTGTTTCAAGTACTCAACGTTTATTCTCAGATTCTAGAAACGTTTCCAAGAAATCCCCATTGGATCATGATTTAGCTGCAAGAAATCGTTGTTTTGATTATCTTGTTGGTGCTATTGATGAAGCTTGGGCTCGTTATTGTGATGCAACTTCGTATGCTGAAGATGAAGCTTATAAAAATGTGGAATATCTGCCAAATACCCCTGCTTCTCTTGCAATGTCAGAATACGAAGATGATGACGATGATGCTGATGAACAATCAGAAGTTGATTATATCACTGCTAAAAAAGCCCCAAGTGTTTCTGAATATTCTAGTGATGTTGAATTGAAAAGAGTTAGTTCTCATCCTGGTAATGTTAGATTACAACAATTGAAAGATCGTTTGTTGAAGGCTAAATATTATCTACAAGATTATTTAGATACAACTGAAGCTGAAGATGCCATTACATTCTGGAAACGTTGGGATCTTGTGAAGTATGCTACTATTGAATTAGTTGAAGATGATGATGACGATGAAATCATTGAATCTACAAGTGAAGACTTGGAAAAAGGTCGTTTGTATGGATGCTTTTGATTTTTGAAATCTATCAAAAGAAAGGAAAGATGGGAAGAAAAGAAAAAGAAAAAGAAATTGTAAATTAGCCATGAAGTTATAGGTGTTATGTTTTGTTATAATAGGTTGTATTGTGTTTTTTATTGTTGTTCACTTCAGGTCAAATAAATGGTGAATTGAAAACGAAGCAAAAGAAAAGAAAAGAAGAGAAAAAAAAAGATTGTTGGTTCTAGTTTTATGTTACAGGAGTTCTTATTATTATTTTATGGGTTTTGTTCCAGTACGGTTATTTAAATTATGGTTGTTAAAGTTGTTATTTTGATTTTTTAGTTATGGTTTGTTCGCTTCTGCTTTTGATACACCTTTTATTCTTTTTTGCATTATAAATTGATTTGCATACTAAGTGTCATTGATTACTATATATCTAGTTTCATATACATATAGTTCGCATTAAATATAAAAATCATCAAATTGAAAACAAACTTGTAGTAGGTTCATGATATAGTTTCATTACCACTAGAGAGTAATTTGCTCGTTGCACTAGTAGCATATAATTCAAGTATGAAAGATTGTAGTAGTGATGAGTTATGAAGAAAGTTCTTGATCTGTAACTCAGACTTAAGTGGTGGTGTGAGTTGAAGCATTGTGAAAAGTCGTTGATATGGTTTTCTCATTTGAAGATCTTGTTTGAATGTTAATGCGGATTTTGGTTCAATAGACTGTATGGACATGTTATACTGTTCAATGAATAAACTATGAGTATCCCATAAATAATCCAAAGCTTCTTTGAATAGTGATATGCTTGAACTAAATTCAGAAAATTCAGTTGTACTAGTGACTGAATCTAGATGTACCAAAAGCTTCACTAAAGCCTTATTTAGTATGTGCTCAGAATTGAAGAAACTAACCAATAATTTGGCAATGGAAATGGCCAATGGTGTGGTATGGTCTATTCTCAAGATTGTGTATGGACTGTTAGTGAATAATGCTCTTCTCTTAGCTGCTAGTTCTAGGGAGGAGTCAAGCTTCTGAAGCAAATCATTGTACCGTGTCTGATCAATCTCGACTACTTGTTTGGCTTTGATACCAACGTTATTATAAGTGGAATTCAGATTGATCTGTCTAATACCATCAGTATCAATATTGGTCAAAATGTATGATAACTTGCTTGACTTGGCTGACTTTGTGAACAGATGAATACATTGAATGATTGCAACTTTTGTAATTGAGCGCTCGCTTTCATCATCCAAGTGTTCACCAAACACTCGTAATAGGTTATATGATTCTGTCAAAGGAAGAAGATATTTCTCTGAAAAGTAATCTGATATTGTAGTGATATCAAGGTCATAGTTAGAGGACATCAATCCAATAAATGTCTGGGAGATAAGGTATATGTAATGTGAGCTTAGATCTCTATTGAAACGATAACAGTCGAGAGTCTTATTGATGAAGGTTTTCTCTATAGCATTTAGAAACAGGAATTGAATTGAGCTTTCTGGGGAGCAGGATATAAGATCAACAACAGATTTGATGTAGCGTTGATATTCTTCAAGCATCTCAGAATGTGTGTAATGTTCAATGTTGTTAAGCAATTCAGTGTATGAACATAAATTGTTGAACATCAAATGTATCCCATTCGCAACTATCAACGGAAGCTCACTACCTAATAACCATTCACTTAAAGTTGGAGAGCGGCCCGTTGCAATTACTATGTGTAAAAGAATCTCTCGTGATTTCAAGCTCAAAGTATCATCCATGACTAAGAAATCTTTTGCAACTTCAAACAGTGGTAAGCTTTGTGTTGTGAACTTGTATCGACTCAAAACAACCAAGGAATCAGGATCAGTGGATGCTGAGTTGAACCAATACTCAGAGATCATTGGCATTGTCTGATTGTACTTGACAAATGTAATGATAAATTGAAGTAGTCTATGAAGCTCACTCTGCTCTAGTACAGAGTTCCTGGAACAACTTATCAAAAAGAAGTTGATTGTCTTGATGGCTATCTTAAATTCATCTGTCAACTTATCAGTCGTAACATCATATACCTTGATCATTTCTAGTAATAACATTTCAAATATGCTCAACAAGTTATCGAAACATCCAGATGGGTAAGTCTTCAAAGGTTGTATGGCCAATTGAGTTAAAAGACCACTCTCTAGGAATTCAAAGACGACATATGGTACTCTGAGTAGTTTCGGATAGAGGTTCAATATATTAGCTCGGAATGCAAGTGGTAATGATTTATTCTGTAAATTGTTAGATTATCTCCATAATGCGTTGTGAGTAGATGTGTTTCAGGTATATGAACCAACCTTTTCGTAGGCTTCAATTAATTGTAGCTTCAAGTCATCACCAATGCTGTGTAACAGATGGTAGTTGGTACTAGTAACAGGTCTATCTAATATACTCTGATCAACTTTAGTTTTCTCTTGAGGTTTCTCGTTTCTAGAGTCTCTGCGTGAAAGTGCTGTTCTTGGTCTCAATGGTAAGTTAGCAGTGACATCAACCTTAGCATCATTCAATACCTGTTTCAACCTGTCACTGTTGGGATTCTGCCTCATCGAAAATAACTCTCCGAGAATCTCAGATGTCTTTCTGATACTGAGCATAGACTGAATATAATATAATATATGTCCCTGTGCATCAACTAGTAAACAACGACATTGAACAGCGTCTTTTCCGTACTTTTCATTGACACAAAACCTGAGACACAAACAAAAACAATATATGTTTTGTCTGAAAACAGCAATATTCGCGGGTGCCAGTTTGTTACAAGACATTGAAAACAAATACTTGAAACAGAAGCCATTTCGATCCATTGTTTTGTTTTGGACTTGTTTCAAGTTGCAGCTGTTTGGTGTTTTGCTTGTATAAATACGCTGCTGTTTTCCCTTACTTCTTGATATAATTCACTATCTCTTGATCGATTAACCCTGCTACACACAACTACAATGTCACAAGATTGGCGCGCTGTTAACATAGGCGCTACTTCATACGTTGATCCTAACGACACCAGAATTCCCTTCAACAACGGCCCATACCGCGTTCCTCACTCAAGAGACGTGTCCATGATACAATCAGCAAAGAAATCAGCTCGCAGTAGTGGGTTTGGTAACGCTCCATCAGTGTGGAACCCTTACTCCCAATCTCAATCACAATCTCAATCACTGCATCAATCACAACCTCAACAACAATCTACACGCTCTAACCGCTTTTCATCAAATACCCAAAGATACGAAGATAACGACTACTCAAACCACTACCTCTACACAGGTGAAACACCTGTTAACTATGTGAGAAATATCAAATCGCCTATTGAAGGATACCCAAAATTACAGAGGTTGTTTGAACTGAAAGAGAAGCAAATAGATTCACACGCCTGTACGCCTTATGGAGCTAGAGTTCCTATGGAAAACATGCTCAGTACGCTTAACCAATGGATTCATAGGGATAAACTAGTGTTCGATGTTATAATGATTGGAGCATTAACAGAAAATCAGTTTATCTTTCCTTTCTTAAACCAGTTACCATTAGAAAGACTTTGTTCTAAACCTGGTTTCTTGTTCATTTGGGCTTCTGCACAGAAGATAAATGAACTATCTAAGCTGCTAAATAGTGATACTTGGGCAAAGAAGTTTAGAAGATCTGAAGAACTAGTGTTTGTTCCTGTTGATAAGAAATCACCATATTATCCTGGTAAAAATACAGTTGATGAAGAATCATTATTTGAGAAAATGCAATGGCATTGTTGGATGTGTATTACAGGTACAGTTAGAAGAGCTACAGATGGTCATTTAATCCATTGTAATGTTGATACTGATCTAACTATTGAAAACGACCAAAATCGTAATAAGAATCAGATTGTCCCAGATCAGCTATATAGAGTAGCAGAGAACTTCAGTACTGCTACAAAGAGATTACATATAATTCCATCAAGAACTGGGTTCAGCAATCCTGTTTATCCAAGAAAGGGGTGGGTTATCTTGAGTCCAGATATAATAATTGATAATTTTGAACCAAATCGTTATAAAGCAGAGATTGGATCTATAGGTGTGAATATTCCTGAAGATCAAGAAATTGAGAGCATTAGACCTAAGAGTCCAACTCCAAGAAACGCAAACCTCAACAACAACAGCCATCATAAGAATAATCAAAATAACCATAATCATAAACACAACAACAACAATAATAGCAATAACAATAATAATAACAGCCACCAGCAGCAACAACATCGTCATAATTACCAAAACTTTAAGAGTCCTAGTGAGATTACAATTTTCTAGTTTGTGAAATTAGTTGGGCTACATGATATTCTACAAGCTTTAATATTTGCCATATAAATGTATTTATATTAACGAAATTGCATGTTATGATTTATTTAGTTATATTTTGTAACCATACTAAGATCATATTTTTTCCTTTTTTGAAAGATTCATATGATGAAATCATTTGAACCAGTTTTCAACACCTTCTCTGATTGGAGCTAATAAACCTTTTTGTTTTGGAACATATTCAATTCTGTGGTAACTGTTGATGTTCTTTCTTAAAACAATTTGGTAACAAGTAGCAGAACCTTGTCTTGAGATGATGGTGGAAGTAGCTAAGAAGAATTCCCAAATTCTGTACCATCTAATACCGTATTTGTTAACAGCTTTTTCTTTGTTTGAAATCCAGTTTCTGTACCATCTCCATAAAGTAGCAGAGTAATCAACACCAATGTTATCAATAGAAACAACTTCGAAACCAGTACCTTCTAATTTAGAAACAACGAAATCTAAAGGAGTAGAAGCATCAGCACCTGGGAAAATATATTTGTTCATGAATAAACCCCAGATCAAATCTTCGTATTGCCAGTATTTTCTTAAACCAGCGTATTGTAAGAAGAAAATACCATCATCGTTCAACATGTTACGAACTTGTTCTAAGAACGAACCGAATTTTCTAACACCAACATGTTCGGCCATTTCCAAACAAGTAATCTTATCGTATAAACCTTCTGGAACTGGAGTATCTCTGTAATCCATACATAAGATTTTAGATTGTTCTTCTGGAATACCTTGTAAAGCTAATTTTTCATTACCCCATTTAGTTTGGTTTCTACCTAAAGTGATACCAGTAACACGAGCACCATAAACTTTAGAAGCGTAAGTGGCTAAAGTACCCCAACCACAACCTAAATCTAATAAAGTTTCACCTTTTTTCAAATCAATCTTATCACAAACAACTTTTAATTTGTTATCTTGTAATTGTTCTAAAGATTCTTCTTGATCAATATCACTGATAACACCGGAAGTGTAAATCATTCTTGAACCTAAGAACCAAGTGTAGAAATCATCACCACGGTCATAGTGATCACGAACTTGTTCTTCATCTTGAGATCTGGTGTGCATTAAAACTTCAGGAATGAAACCAAATAAGAAGAATTTGAATAAACTTAAAGTGAATGAAAATTGAGCCCAGTCATGTCTGTATTCCAAAACATCTAAAGCATCACCTTTGAAACTAACTTTGTTAGCAAAGTATAATTCATGGAAAGTTTCAATTGGGATTTTGTTTTGACCAGAATATTTCTTTTTCAAAGCTTCATCATGGAAATCCAAGTAATATTCAACACCTTTGTTTGGGAATTGGGCTTTTTGGTTGATTCTTGGAGAATAAGTTGAGGCTAAAGTCCAGTAACCCATCAAGATTGGTAAAGTTGTGATCAATGCGAAAAAGATGAAAGTATATAGACCACCACCTAATTTATATTTCAAGTAGTATGGAACAGCGACAATAGCACCTAAAAGAACAACATTGGAGAAGTTTTTGGCACCTGGACCATCAGCTGGCAATGGAGCATTCTTAATAGCTGGATACTAAAATGATAAAAAATGTTAGTTAAAATGTGATTATAAAAATAGATCATAGATCAATCTTGGGAACTGACACGACACGTACATTAGTGGTTCTGACACCATACTGAGAAGACGGAGCTGGTGGAGCAGCAGTCTTAGGAGTAGGTTTAAACTCGTGTCCTAGGAAAGTCGACATCGTGAATTCAATTGGCACTATCTTCAGAAGAGAGACTTGTGAATTGGTCGGTGTCTGGTGTGTTGGAAAGAGGGAAATATGTGTTCTTTTGCAAACAATTTTTTTTCCCTACTTTCGTCGGTTGATCCAAAAAACAACTTCTTGGCCCTTTCAAAGATTACGTAATCACATTCTCTCCTGATTACGTAATACTGATTACCTAATCAGTATTAAACCTCATCGCGTTACCCGGCGGCGGTAAATAAATTTTTTTGTATGGTTTGCAAAGTCAACTAAACAGAGACAAACTCTTTGCACTAACAGAGCACTCAGATAACAGCTTAAAACAGTTAAAATGGGTAGCAGAACTCAGAAGAAAAACAGTAAAGGTCGTTTGGACCGTTACTATTATCTAGCTAAGGAAAAAGTACGTTAACAGAGCTTTTCTACTTCTTATAGCAAATATGGAAATACTAACAAAGTTGTTGCATAGGGTTATAGAGCTCGTTCCTCTTTCAAAATCATTCAAATTAATGAAAAATATGGTCATTTCTTAGAGAAGTCTAAAGTCGTGATCGATTTGTGTGCTGCTCCAGGTTCTTGGTGTCAAGTTGCTTCTAACTTATGTCCTGTCAACTCTTTGATTATTGGTGTTGATATTGTTCCAATCAAACCATTACCAAACTGTATCACTTTCCAATCTGATATTACCACTGAAGATTGTAGATCCAGATTAAGAGGTCATATGAAAACATGGAAAGCTGACACCGTGTTACATGATGGTGCTCCTAACGTTGGTATGGGCTGGGTCCAAGATGCTTTCACTCAATCTCAATTAACTCTTCAAGCTTTAAAATTAGCTGTTGAAAATTTGATTGTTGGTGGTACTTTTGTTACTAAAATTTTCAGATCTAAAGATTATAATAAATTGCTATGGGTCTTCCAACAATTGTTCGATAAAGTTGAAGCTACTAAACCACCAGCTTCAAGAAATGTTTCTGCAGAAATTTTCGTTGTTTGTAAAGGTTTCAAAGCTCCAAAGAAATTGGATCCAAGATTATTAGATCCAAAAGAAGTCTTTGAAGAATTAGCTGATGGTCCAGATAACAATGAAGCCAAAGTTTTCAACCCAGAGAAAAAGAAGAGAAGTAGACAAGGTTATGAAGAAGGTGATTATCTTTTACATAAAACTTTACCAATCTTAGAATTTGTTAAAAGTGATAGTCCTATTGATGTGTTAGCTACTACAAATGAATTCTCATTAGATGATGAAGATCCAGAATGGCAACAATTGAAAAAATTGAAGAAAACAAACACTGAATTATTGAACTGTTTCAAAGATTTAAAAGTTTTGGGTAAGAAAGATTTCAGAATTATCTTGAGATGGAGAAAAACTGCTAGATTATTATTAAAATTGGATGAAGATGAAAAACCAATTGAAACTGAAGTTACTCCATTAAATGAAGAAGAACAAATTGATAAAGAATTAGAAGAATTTAAAGCTAAACATTTATCCAAACTTAAGAGAGAAAAGAGAAAGAAGAATGAACAGAAACAAAAAGAAATCACAAGAATGCAAATGAATATGTTAACACCTGCTGATATTGGTATTGAAGCTGCTCAGATAGGTTCTGACTCTTTATTCAACTTGAAAACTGCACAAAAAACTGGTCAACTTAATGAATTGGCTAAAGGTAAGAGAAGAATGGTTTTCACTGAAGAAGAATTGATGAAAGATAATGATATTCATATTGATTCAGATGCTGAAATTGATAGTGATAGAGAAGCAGATGAATTAGAAGCTCAATTAAACGGAATGTATCATGCTTTCCAAGAAAGAAAAGCTGAAAGGGATGCTAAATTCAGAGCCAAGAAGGCTAGAGGTGATGCTGATGATGAAAAATGGGAAGGTATTCAAGAAGAGAAATCTGGAGATGAAAGTGAACAAGATCAAGGTGAAGCAACTGATTATGATGAAGAATCTGATTCTGATTTAGATAGTGATGATGATGAAGCTATTAACAAATTGATTGCAAGATTAAAAAATGAAACAACTTCTGGATTAAGTAAAAAAGCTGATTTATTGTTCAGTAATCCTATTTTTGAAGGTGTTGAAGATCAATTACCACAAGCTAAGGTTCAAAAACTTGACGACTCAAGTTCAACTACTCCAGCTACATCAGAAAACTCAGCTACTGCTTCATTATCTAGTGATGAAGATGAAGAAATGGATGATAGTAGTGATGAAGAAACGATTAAATATGTTAGTCGTTCTTCCAAAGATGAATACCCAGATAACAATGATTCTGATTCTGATGAGGATGTTAATTTGAGAAACCATGAAAAAGATGTTGAATTAGCTACTACACAAGCCATGACCTTGGCTCATAAATTAGCTCTTGGTCAAATAACGAAACATGATCTTGTTAATGATGGTTTCAATAGATATTCTTTTAGAGATCAAGAAGGATTACCAGAATGGTTTTTGGATGATGAAAAACAACATTCCAAGATTAATAAACCTATTACCAAAGAAGCTGCATTAGCATTGAAAGAAAAGATGAAACAATTGAATGCTAGACCAATTAAGAAAGTTATGGAAGCTAAAGGACGTAAGAAGTTAAGAGCAATGAAGAGATTAGAAAAATTGAAAAAGAAATCTGATTTGATTAATGAAGATTCAGATAAATCTGAAAAAGATAAAGCTGAAGAAATTTCTAAATTAATGAGAAAACTAACAAAGAAACAAAAGACTAAACCAAAAGTTACTTATGTTTTCGCTAAAGGTGCTAATAAAGGTAGTGGTAGACCAAAAGGTGTCAAGGGTAAATATAAGATGGTTGATGGTGTTATGAAGAATGAACAGAGAGCACTAAAACGTATTGCTAAGAAGCATAAGAAATAATCCATGTTGTTGTTGAGATTAGATTAAATTCATGTGTATATTGAATTTAAATGCATTATTATATACTTCAATTATTGAGATTTCTCCTTTGTAGTGGTAAACAATATAGTGGATAGTTTCTTAATGATGTAGATAGAACCCAATAATATCGTTATTAAGGTAATAGCTTGGATAGTTGAAGAATCTTTAGCATCAGCATTTGGAATTTTGAAATCAAGAACAGATGGTTTATTCTGATAATGATAGAATATAGTAGGGTCTTCAAAGAGAGATTCATAACCTAGCCCAACGTTATCGAATGGGTTTGAACCAATAAGTTCATAATCTTCAATATAATTTGAAGAATCACAAGCCCAAAAAATCTGTGGTGTTATTAATGAGAATTTACTGTTTTGTGAAGGTTCTAAATATCTTGAATGATATTTAATCTCTATATCTTTAGTTAAATCATTAACTTGAAATAGTTGGATCGATCCATAATTATCAACATTCCAAATTGGAGCTTCTAAATCGTTTTCTCCCCATGAGTTTATAAGTGATAATGATTTCTTATCATATTGATATTTATCAAAGATCAATGATTTTTCAATAACGGAATGAATGAATAGTTCACATTGTTCTGGATTTGGGGATGTTAAGTTATGAAAATTTGATATTTTTAAAGTTGGATGAAGACCTGCTGGTTCCAGTATCTCGAAATCAAAATGATGATTTATGGAATGATGACGTGGTTTAACAAATAGTAAAGTCTTTGTTGGAGGAGTATGATTATCTTGTGATAACACTGTTCTTATACCACTTACCTCCAAGTCAAATTCTAGATCTTTTGTTTGGAAGAATGCAATCTCTTTAGTGATGTTTTTGTTTAGTTTGATAGTGGCTTCATTAGGTGGAGATGTCCATTGCAATTGTAATTTCTGATCTGTCCAAACAATTTCAAAATCATCAATGAATAGAGTTAAATCAACAAAGGGAGTGACATGTCTCATGAATTTCTGGATAGTTGCTGTCTTCAAGTCATTGACTGAATGGAAATTTGCAGAAACTGGGGTTGATATGATATTCTTATGATTAAATTCGATATTAAAAGTATTCTTGATGAATTGACCAAATTGATCAAATATTGGTTCATAATTAGCATCAGCAGGAACTAAATCAGCAGAGAATCCTTTATGGCGATAATTTTGGAATAATGTATCAGGCTGTGACTTGAATGACGACCATTGGACCCTTAGTTGATAAAATTTACTAAATAATTGAAGTAGTTCCTGTGGTAGTTCATTTGCTTCTATTGTTATACGATCCTGACGGTTCTTGAACACTGAGCCTGGAACCGATACTTCTTCTTCGTTGAGCACAAGGTTGTCTGTGTCGATGATCTCTAGGGATTCCAGTTGGAAAGTGGTTCTTTGTTTCACCATATTACAAAATACAGACCGTGTAGCGTGTCGTAAGAGTGTTTTATACAACAGTGTTTGAGTGTGTGCTTCAATGTCTCATAACGTATAAACTGAAATGCCAATTTCTCACATAAATAGAAATATTCGCGAAACAACCCCTTTCGGTTAATTCTGTCTCATTTTAATCTAACACAATCTCAGTTCAAAGAAGAAGAAGCAGTTAATTAGTGGTTAAGTGTTCAGTGTTAAGTGAATGTGAGTGAATGAGTGTGATGGGGAGGAATGCAGAGAGAAGTAGTCCTCCTCATCTGGCATTCGTAATTAATCCAGACGTGGTAATCTACCAATCAGAGACTACTGATAGAGTAATACTAATAACACACTGGAAGCCAAGTGTGTGGAACTACAAATATATATGAAATAGGCCTTCCAACACAAATACCATACTACTAAATACTAGAAAGAGATAACACTAAAACGTAAGCACGACCTAAGATTTTAGTAAAACAGACCCCGTAATTGTTCAATAATTGACTGATTAGCAGTTGCCAACTGCTAACTGTTAGCTGGTACCTCTTTGTACCAGCTTGAGTAGATTAGTGTGCTCGTAAGTCGATCGCCAACGCTACTAATCATGAAACAGACGTCAAAATACTGGTTTTTGTATGTAGATGAGGCTCCTTTCCAGGGAAGATGCGCGTTGTGGAATTGTGGAATTCGTGGAATTGTGTGCTGAAATTCCTTCTTTTGAAACAGATCTGATTGTTGAGCCCACGATCGTGGTAATAATACATTTGTTCAAGGGTAATTAGCTGCATTGGGGCATGCCCTTGCAGCTAGGGCTTGTAATTCCACATCAACTCTGCCAATCATCGAGTAAACTTTCTCAGGAGTCTTACTCAGTATGCCCCTGGATGCACTCTAATGCCCTTCTGAGGCCCTTCTGATGCATGCACCTACGCTTAAAGACGCTTCAAGACGTACTGTTGTTATATCGGGCTATCTGAATAGGGTAACAAAGATTTTCCTAAAACGGCCGAATTAAAAAAATCTGTGAAAACACTAAGAAAAATAAATTAATTAAACATTTTGAGACACTTCAAACTGGAAAAACCTCCTTAAACCAACACCAACTACTGACTGAAGAGATACGAACCGTAGGACGCCTGTCTTATTCGCTCATTTATCTTATATCTTATCTACCCACTAGCTCGCTTTTCCTACCTTCCTCCCTCTTCGTCGCTCTTTTGTTTACTGCGTTTCTTTCAGCTTGTTAAGCTTTTTTTTTGGGGCTTGCTAATTATAATTTAAACCCAAATACGTGGTTCATCTCCTATCTATTCAAACCGCTGCTATATCTTCCATATATCAACGTGGCTCACTGACTATCATCAGCTCTGCATCTTATACCCTGTTCATCTGTCAGCTCTAGTTTATTTGACTGCTTTTTTTTTCGCTAACATATATCGGTTTCACCGCTGTTAATATAGGCGCTTTACCCATTTTCCTAAGATTAACAAGAAGAATAAAAAAAAATCTGAATAATGTTACACGCCCCACAGACATCCTCGTCATCCGGTGTTCCTCACCGTAGAGGACATGCACACAGAAGATCTGCTGCTATCAGTGGAGATTTTGACCTTGAATTTTTCAAACCAACTCCATCTATATCACAACAATTATCAACCTCGGCACCATCCAATAACCATGCTCCATATCTAACTCCAAAAACTCCTAATAACAATCATACTGCATTTACACCAACTGGTACGCCTTCCCTTGTGATCACTGAACCAGATACTAAACCAACCTCAACGCCTACTCCATCTCCAAAGAAACATACAAGATTAAATTCATGGGCTCATACTTTAGTGAAGAACAAACAAAATGATGTTAAACAACTACAGCTACAACAACAAACTCAGCAACCTCCAACTTTGACTGTTAACTCACAAACAGTTGAATACTCATCATCCTCCTCTAATGAAAATACCCCTGAGTTGAAACGTCAAGCTATCGGTTACTCGTATAACACTCATGAAAAAGTACCGTTATTTACATCTTCGTATAAAGTTCCAGAGGCTATCATAGATCTTGATTTGGCATCTGGTGTTTATCATGATCCATCAACACCTAAATCCATCACTTCAATGAACTCAAGAAAGAATATTTTCCATAGAAGAACTGAATCTGCTCCTGAATTAGAAGATTTTTTAAAATATAAAGTCTTCAGTACAAATTCTTCAGATAAAAATTCAAGAAAGAACTCTGCAATTTTTGAAGAAGAAGATGAAGATTTAGAAGAAGCTTTAAGTTCTGTTTCTTCAGAACATCATGTCTTATCACAAAACCCATCTTCTAATAGTTTGAATATGGTTTCAAGTTCCACATTAGCAACTCCAACATCTATGAAAACAAACACATCTACAGCTACTCGTCGTGGTGTTTCTGCTAAAAGATATGAAAATTATTACAATAATAACATTAAATTGAGTAATGCTTTGAAATCATCAGAAAGTTTATCGAATGCTATAAGTGTTACTCAAACTACTAATTCAAGACCACGTATGAACCTTATTGGAACTTCAGTTTCCTCATCTTCATCATCAATCACATCATCTATACCAAATTCACCATCAGGACCATCAGGATTCAAATTTGAATCCCAAATTTATGATATGCCACAAAAGAAATCTACATCTTCTTTACAATCACCAATCATCTCACACGCACAAGTATACCCAACATCAAATAAACCAAGTACACCAAAGAAACAAGTACAAAGAGAACATAAGAAATCTAATTCTTTGTTCAGTTCAATCAGCATGAAACTCAGAAGAAATTCAATCACTGCAACTCCAAAATCAACAACCAAGAGATCCACAAGTGATAATACAACCCAACAATCACAATCACAACATCAAAACCAAGAAACAGAAGAAGATGAAGAAGGTGATAGTACAATCACCCCATTCAACCTGGGAGAACCAGGTCCTGAATTAGATCTCTCTACAATGACCCCAAGATACCTCAATGATCATTCCTCACATTCTTCAACTTTGTTAAATAATCCTAATGAACTTAATGAACCTTCCAATCTTTCGTGGACTAATACCAGTTCACCAAATGGGAAACAAACTACACTTGATATGAAACAAAACTCAAATAGTGGGAAAGAAAGTCCAAAAAAACATCACAAAATTGGCTTTTTCAGTTGGAGAAAGAAATGAATTCTTTTTTAATATATGACTACATTATTCTATAATTTAACTTATTTTTCATTTGTTTGTATGTATTTATGACGTCATTGTGTTTACTATTTTCCTGTGGACAACTGCTTCTAGAAGTTTTCGCGGATTATCTGCTTATGTCAGCGATAGTTTACGGTTAAATGAACCGGTAGAATGAAATTAATATCACGTGCCCTTACACGTGACTGATATTGAACAGCCAATAAAATTCTGGGAAATACAAATTCGACAAAAAATCAGCCAAAACCATACAGAAAAAAAAAAAAACATTAGAAAAGTTGCCAAAACACTCTGAGGAAGATTCACTATCTTAAAAAACATATACAAAAATGCCTCAAACTTTCACTTCCATCGTCAAGGCTGGTGATTTCATCCTACGTACCCCAATCTTAAGATCTATCTTCGTTCCAGCTTCTAAATTCTTTGTTAGTCAAGCTGGTTACAGAGAATTAGGTTTAAAATTTGATGATATTATACACGATGAAAACCCAATTGTTGAAAAAGCTGTTTCAAGATTACCAAGAGATGAATTATATGCTAGAAATTTCAGAACTTTAACCTGTGCTCAATTATCCATCACTCATCACCTATTACCAAAAGAAAAAGCTGTTACTTCTGCTGAAGATAAACCATATTTATTACCATACATTTTAGAATTAGAAGCTGAAGCTGCTGAAAAAGAAGCTTTAGATAACATCACTGTCTAAATTTACAACTCTGTTTAAATCAGGAGAACAATCATCTTTTTTATTTATCGATACAAGTTAAGTCTTCAAGATTCCATTTAAATTCAAATTCATGTACATTTCATCAATCTAAAAACATTTATACATTAAGAATCACCATGTTCAAGTTCCCAATATATGAACAGAAACAGTCACATTCACAAATTATATCTATATAAATGTCACATAACACACCCTTGAAGGATATATAATATTACTGTGAAGGTTTTGGGTTTTGAATTAAAGTGATTTACAAATTATAATTAAACGTTTTTTATTAAAGAAACTCTGTTAAATTCATTGTATTGATCTAATAAACTAGTGAAAGTAGTTAAAAGATGTGTGTTCTATAATTCTCTCATGATGACATACACTATCTTTTGTCTATATAAACCAACTCATTCTCTTAGTTGACACAATAAAGTATATCGGTCTTATATAAATCAATAATGGTACTCATCAGTTGGTTGATCAGCAGTATTTTCGAACCCAATATCTTTCAAGATGTTTAAAATACCATCTTTCTTGATCAAATCTCTTAATTCTTCATTCTTGGCTAAGACTAATCCAGTATAAGCAGTTGAATTCAAACCTAAGACATCTTTGTAAATACCTTTAGATCTTGGAACAACAATGATCCATTTTCTAGTCAAGACAACGTTATAAGCGATTGGTTTTTCAGCATCTCTTAAGATAGTCAAAGCTCTTTGAATTAAAGAACTGAAAGTTAATGCGATATATTCTTCTTCATAAATTTGTTCTTTATCTTTAGTTAAAGGTAATGCAAAATGAGCAAATGGTAAGTTTTTATCTTGTAATGGTTCTTTTTTAGAAGTGGCAATGTAAGGTTCAGTACCTGCAGTTATTAGACTTGGGAAAGGAGTGAAATTATCTGGGAATTTCAAGATTTGTAAATGTTTATGAGGTTGAGAAGCACCTGAATTCTCACCACAGTTGAAAAAAGCATAATATTTCTCATTCTTTGTTGAAGAGGTTTCTAATTTCTCCAAGATCTTCAAAGAGGCGATTAGTTCATCTGGTGATAATGGAGATGTTTGTGATTTAAATTGAGTGGTTGTTAACAATAGATGGTATGGGGTTATTGGGAACTTGTTCAATAAGATGTTGAATTGGCCATCAGCGTAGTTCTTCAAGACGGTGGTGGAAGGTTCTGGATCTAAGAAAGGATTGAAGTCTTTAGGACGTTTGATCTGTTCTGGGGATTCTTCAGGAGTTGGTTTCTTAGCAAGGCCTGGTGCCAGACTGATGATGAATTGTGTGTCGCCATCTTCTATATACTCCTGAGTAGTCTCAGTGAAGATGATTTCACCAGATTTCTCAGCAGAATCGTAGGTGTCTTTGACCAATTGGACAAAGTTATCAGGAAGATCGAACTTGCTCATTGTGTGTGGTTCAGTTAAGATGATTCACCGTGGTTCAAAGGGAAATGAGTCAAGTTTTATTAGTTTTGTTGGGTGATGGACTGATGGTTCTTTTGTTTTTGTTTTTGTTGCTGCTGCTGCTGGTGTCTCCTGCTGAGCTGTACTGAGTGTTTAGGCAGAGTGTTCAGGCAGAGCTAGTGAGCTGACAAATTCGCGCTAGGCGGAGGTGTTTTCTGAATGTGGATGTGGCTGCCGGCGGGTGTTCACTGTTTGTTTGGTGGGGCAGCCGAGGTTAGCGATGACCCTCTTGTGACGTTAGGCGGAGATCTCTAGGCAGAAGCACCCGCCCAAAGGGAAAAAGGGAAAAGGTCATCAGCCAACAAAAACAAAAAAAAACACCAAAAAAATTAAAAAAAAAAAAAAAAAAAAATACGGCCCAAACAAACTCGAGAAAACTGTCACCAAAAACGAATAAAACAACGAATTTGTTCTGTCTTATTTTGTTTGGAAGTGCTGTTTCTGTTGGTTGTTTTGGCTGTTTGTTGGTTCACTGCTCTTCTCTGCACACTTTAAATACCAAATTGTCCTTCTTTTCTCTCCAAATACTCATATCACACATTTTGTCAGATTCATCCATTGTGTTTTTCGTTTAATCTCGTTAATCATACATACATCAATCAAGTACACCATAATACAATCAATGCAATGTCTAAAGACACAGATACTGATAGAACAGATAATAGAATACTCCATCCTGGATCGATCCAGATAAACGTCACCGGTGCCTTCATCGTCGACGACATCCAATACGAAGATGAGGACTCCATACCCGAAACTAACGACATTGCTTTACCTTTCCAACAAACCGATATATCACATATAGCCGTTGATATCGGTGGATCTTTAGCTAAAATCGTTTATTTCACTTCAAACCATAGTGTGAATAATAGTCAAGAAGATCTCGGTCCACAGATACATAAAAAACTTATCGATAGTGATTCTGATGATGAACTAAATGGAGGTAGATTAAACTTTTATAAGATTGAAACGGAACAAATTGATGATTTTATTAAATTTATAGCTAATTTAATCAAGTTTTATAACAAGAAAGTACATATAATGGCAACGGGAGGTGGTTCTGTTAAATTTTATGATCGGTTAAAATCAGAATTAAACGTTGAAGTTACAAAAGAAGATGAAATGGAATGTCTTATTGTTGGGTTGGATTTCTTTATAACGGAGATCCCAAATGAAGTATTCATGTATACTGAACAAAACCCAATGGAATTCGTTACTAGAAAACAAAACATATATCCATATTTATTAGTAAACATTGGTTCTGGTGTATCAATGATTAAAGTCACAGGCCCAAATAATTTCACAAGAGTTGGTGGGTCTTCTTTAGGTGGGGGTACCTTATGGGGATTACTTTCTTTATTAACAGGTGCTAAAGATTATGATGAAATGTTATCAAATGCTGCAGCTGGTGATAATTCAAATGTTGATATGTTAGTTGGTGATATTTATGGAACTGATTATAATAGAATTGGTTTAAAATCAACAACCATTGCTTCATCATTTGGTAAAGTTTTTAAAAAACAACATAGAAAAACTCCAAAACCTCATTTTAAAGCTGAAGATATAAGTCGATCTTTACTATATGCTATTTCAAATAATATTGGTCAAATTGCTTATCTTCAAGCAAAAGCTCATCATTTACAACATATTTATTTTGGAGGTTCTTATATTAGAGGTCATCCACAAACAATGCATACTTTAGCTTATGCTATAAAGTTTTGGTCAGAAGGTGCTAAAACTGCTTATTTCTTAAGACATGAAGGTTATCTTGGGGCTGTTGGTGCTTTCTTAAAAAGACAACCAAGTGATTGGGGAAGATCAAATTCAATTAATTTGGATGAATCTTCAAGTTCAAAAGTTCGTGAATTTTTGAAATCTGTTAGTTAAACACTATCAAAGCATATAACAATACCAAGCTCTTTCTCAATAAAAAGAGAATCACTAATGATGACTGATATGACCCACACCAAAACAAATACAAGTTTATATTGCTAACTTAATTAGCTCTTTCTCATTTTTTTATGCATTATTATAAGACGTTTTTATGAACTTATGATTTCATTGTAGATCAATTCAGAAGCATGATGAACTGGAACTTTTGAAGAATTTGCTATGTTTTTAATCTCTTCAAGTTTTAATCCATCAAGTTTTGAATACTCAATAATCTCAATTTTTTCATCTTTTGTTATCTTGATTTTACAATCTTCTTCAAATCCTTTAAATTTGAATGTGAATGTTGAATCTGCAAATTTATATGAACTTATTATCGTTATCTTGTTCCATAATTCACTTAATACTTTCAATTTAGCCTCATTCAATACCAGTGTTTTCTTCTGTTCAGATATGATTTGATTCTCTGTTGTATTTGATTTCTGTATTTCATCTATTGATTGACTCAATTTCTCTTTTGTAGATACGAGTTTCTCATAAAAGTCCTTTTGAGTCTGTGCTTCTTCAGTTTTCTTCTTTTTCAAAGAGTTAAGTTCTTTAGTTCTTTCTGATAATAACAATCTTTCAGATTTAACTTGTTGTATTTTCAACTTCAATTGTTCAACAGTAAGTGATGATAATTCCTCTGGATTCAAATCAAGAGATGGGTTTTTCTGTTTCACTTCTCTTAATCTATCTAATGATGGATCACTTGATCTAATCTCATTCAAATCTTCAGTAACACGTTTTAAAATCTCACGTTTCTCATTAACTTCAGGTATTATCTTTGAAAGATCTTTTTCTATCTCGTCAAGTTTACCCTTATTAACATGAACCTCATGTGCAGTTTTGATTATATCAGAAGTTAAACTATCAATCTTTTCTTCTTTAGCCCTGGATACATTCTTAAGTTCTTCAGCTTCATCAACACTTTTCAAGATCTCTTCTCTATCAATCACTTTTGTATTCTGTTCCAAGATCAATCTTAAGAACTGTTCTTTTGCTTCTTGTTCCAAAAAGAGAAATTTCAATCTATCAAATCTCTCTGTATAGTTATCTATAGAATCTTGAATATACCGTGGATCAACATTTTCCTGTTGTATGAAACTCTTCACGAAAGCGTCAAATTCAGTTTTGGAACGATCAATAGATAAACTATTGGTTCCATTACTACTTTCCTCTAGTTGCTGTGTCATTGTTCAAGTATAAATCCCACTAATTATAGCTTTATATAGCTTAATCTAAACAAACGCGTATTGTTTTATTTGTTTTTGTTTTTGTTGTTTTTGTTTACTTTTCGATATAGTGCTTACATAATATAAACTACTTTAATATGAATACATTTTATAAAATGCCTGGAAAATCAAACTAAACAAAAGTCGTCAAAGTGTTCGTTATTATTGCAAAGCGTGTGAGTGGGGGTTGGTTGGTGAAACATGAGAACCAATCCAACAGAATTAAAGGGAGGAAAAACAATATATAATACAACTTCAAAAAGCAAACAAAAACAACAAACAGTGGGTGGATGAAACGGAGTAAGTAATAAACGACAATAATAACTGATAACCTTGAAGGTTGTAGCAACAGATGCAATATCACTAGAAAATCTAGTTCTCTGTCTTTATGGCAGAATTAACTTTGGTCAGACCATTAGGAACTGGTGAGCCATGTGCAGATCTGCCTTGTGGAATTGGTGTATGATTATTTACAGGAGGAACATGACGACTACCATTTGAATTGGTAGACAGTGATGAAGGAGCTGGTGAACCATTCTGAGAAACTGGGTTTTGACTTTGTCCTTGGGTTTGATTTGGACCTGGAGTTTGACCTTGCCCTTGACCTTGACCAGCTTGTAGTGCTTGTTGTTGCTTTTGATGTTTCTGTTGACTTTGAGCTCTTTGCATATGTTGATAATATTGTTGTTGTCTTTGTTGCAAAACAGCCTCTTTCAGAGTTTCATAAGCTTTGGAAACCAGCATACTACCAAATCTTATAACTTGAGTTTCATTAGAAATTGAGTTCAATTTGGAAGGATCATCACTGAAAGGTTCACTTTCTTCATCAAATGGACTGATATCTGTATCAAATTTCCAACGATCTTCGAATCTTTCTTTAGAATCTTGCATTTCAACATCATCATCGTCATCTGCATCATTATCATTACTGTCATTTACTCCAGATTTATCACCGTTATCAAATCTTCTGATCATATTCTTTCTATCAATGTAAACTTGACCAAGACGTCCAATTCTTTTTCTTAAAGTAAGAACTGGTTCACTGGTATGAACAGATTTAGATGTGAATGGACTATATTTCTCTGGGATATATTTCTTAGAAACTGTTTTACTTTTGGAGTTGAAAACTATAGCATCAGCATCTCTAGATCCAGTACCCCTTTGAGTATATTTGTCCATATTTGGGATATAACCATAACTTTGGATATTATAGAAAGAAGACGTGATTGAAGAATATGGAGTATGAGAAGGATCCAAAATTTCTTGATTTTGAATAGCAACGTTGAAATATGGACTATTAATATCATCAGTAAGATTTGTGAAACCAATATCCAGTATTTTTCTCTTCTTCATCTTTTCTTCCACAAACTTTTGCATACTAGCATCTTTATTATTCAATAAACGTTGAACAGTTTCCAATTCCATATCTGGAATCTTAGATGGTGGTAATTTAACATATGGTTGGAATTGTTGAGGTGAATCTGAACCTGATGCATTATCACCAGATCCTTTAGTTCTTTCTGGAATGTTAGCATTGTTACCAATCTTGGACAGTGCTTTACGATCTTTCTTGAGATCTTCAACTTTAGGTTCTGGAGGTGGAATGACTTTCTTTTTCTTATGAGCGACCAGATCTTCATCACTATCAGTAATACCAAGATCACGTTTCAATGTCTTGACTTTACATCTTAACTCGAAAATCTCACGTTCTGTTTGAATAGCTTCAAGTCTCTTAACTTCTCTTTGTGCAACTAAAAATGCCAGTTCTTTAGTAGCTTTCAATTCTTGATATAATTTCAATAACTTTTCAGAAGATTGAGTATCAGCTCTTCTTGTCTTTCTTTGTTGACGGAATTGTCTTTGTCTGAAACAGATATAAGCATCAGAATCATCTTCACCTGTGAATTTCAACGATGGGGTAACTGTTTTACCTTGTCTTGCAATCTTTCTCTTCTTGAAATGTTTATAAACTTCCTCTCCGTATGTTTCAACTAGTTTCTTCAGTGATCTTGTCTTTTCGGGGAGCTTTGCATCAAATAATGTGATAAATGGATGAACGTTCAAATCTTCAGATAGACTACTTTTGACATTCTCTGTAGATGCAGAATCATCATCATTTAATAATGCAAGTTTGACTTCTTCAAATGATAATATCTGATATGGATCTGTTATTAGGAACGGTTGTTTCTCTGTAATTGTTTTTTCAAACCATTCGAATAATATTTCAAATTCGTCTTCTGTCAATGCGGTTTTTTCTTCTTCGCTTAGTTTTTTATTATAATCTGTCAAAAATTCATCATCTTCTTCATCCATGTTATACAAACATCCAGCATAATCTTCAACTTGACATGATGATTTGATGTATGAATCGGGCTGGACAAAATTACCAGTATAGTATTTAGTAGCTTCTTCCCATACTTTAGAAGCATCGGGTGTTGGAATATATGCATCAGATGAATTGGCTAACCCGGTTTTCTTCAAGATTTTCTGTAGATGGACTTCGTCTTCTTCGTTCTTATCCACACCTGTCTCGATCTCTTGTATGTCTCGCTGCTGTAGGTCCTCATTGTCGATATCCGATACCTGCGACTGTTTGAATATCTGTAGTGTCTGCTTGGTGGATATCTTCCGTTGTCTGAACCGGTTACCAGCAGATGAAGGTGCTGCGACTACCATTGCACAGCATTAATGAACCTTCCTAAATTGACAGTTTCTGAATAAAAATGTAAACAAAAACAAACAAAAACTCGGAAATTTGAATTCGCGAAAAATTAAAATATGGGTGGGTGAGCAAACCGGTGGAAAGTGGCAACAAGGAGAAGCAATAAAATCAGCCAAAAGTCGTCCGGGAAATGGGAAACCTGGCTCGGAGAAACGCTGCTTTGATTGAAACCTGGTGATTAGGCAATGAATGCTGTTTCCTATTCGGTTTTTGGTGCTGAATGTCCCGTTTTGCGTGTCCTTTCTCTGGCACACTCCTTTGTTTTGGCGGTTTTTGGCTTTTTGTAGCTGAAAAAAAAAATTTGTCGTCGACGTTTAAAAAAAAAAAAAAAAAAAATGAGAAGAGAAAACGAAAAAATTTCGCGATTTATTACGTAATATGACAATATGAAATGCGAAATCAGCCGGGCTTTATATATCCTGTGGTACTGTGATACTGTACTCTGTAGTGAGTATAGAGAGACATACACACTTGTAGAGGCTTAGTCAGAGATCTAGTCGCAGATACAGATTTATGCGTGTGTTAATTATAATAATAAGGTACAAGATGGTTAGTTCTACTGAATTTTACAAATGTCTCTTTACGTAATATACTATAAGTTATACTACACAAAAAGGTACGAGTTTCTTCTAAACGTAAAGCTAAGCTGGACGTATCAACTTTAGCTCATATATTGTCATATTGTTCATCAGATGATGCAAATAATTGCACTTCTCAAGGAGTGATTGGTGTTACCGGGTCTAACTTGTTCAACACAGCACTTGTGTTGGTATGCAATGATTTAAACTGTTGTAACATCTCATCATATTTAGATCTCAACTCTGTATCTAGAATGATCTGGTTAACATGATCTAGATCTGATGATAGATTTTCATTATAAGCTTTGATGTTAACCACCTCAAAGAAAGACCAATTTTTCCGTAGTTTTTCAACGGTTGTTAGATTCAGATCTGTTTTATTCAAATCAACTGTTTTGATTAACTTAGTTTCGAATAAATCAAGTATGAAGCTCAATGAGTTGTTCAAGATCTTGTAACTTGAGTATGCATTTATTTGTTTCAATTCATTCTTGTTGACCTTGATGGATGGATTTGTTGGTTTTGATGGAGTTCTCAAGGTTTGAATTAATTCCTTATTTGGTTCAAGATAACTGATTATTTCGTTGAATAAATCATCATGAACTTCTTGGATCTTATCATGGAATCTAGCCAATAATTTGAAAATGATACTTGAAAACTCTTTGCGGAATTGAAGTGAAGTATTCAGGATGAAACAAATGTTATTCAAGAAACTTTTAAATTCTATGAAAATTCTGAAAATTTGTGGTTCATCTGAATTTTGTGAATTGTAAACCATCGAAACATCGAAAATTGGTTCATAAACTTCTAATGCATCTGTTTCTTCAATCTCTTCGAAGTAAAAAGCAATAAAAGATTCTTCTAACAATGGTAAAAACTCATCATTCATGAAATCATTGAAGAATGATAAAAACACTTCATTTCTTGGTGGGTATAATAAACAAGAACCTTGAATGAATAATAAGAATGGTTCCAAAATATGTCTCATGTTCAAGATATTTGATGGAATAATTTTTGACTGTTTGAGAAACTTGTTATCTTCAATGTAAGGAGAATCTATTCTTGACATATCATTGAAATTGATGAATCCAGGAAACAGATCTTGTAGAACTGATTTCATTTCAGTGTTATGTTCTTTATCATATTGTACGTTATAAAACTGGAACAAGAAATCCGACTTTGGATCATTGGTTTTCTTTGATATGGTATTCGTTAGTTTGTTGTGTAATGGTGAAGATTCATCAGAAGAGATATATGTTATGATCAAGTTTTTAATTTCTTTAGTCAATAAGTTCCAAAGTTTTGTCAGATCTAAAGAATCCTCATGAGATGATGATGATCCGAAATGCAACATATCAGGATTATTTGACTCTAATTTCTTATTTATTTGAACAATCACTTTAACACTTTGTTCATAGAATAATAATTTTCTAAAGAAATTCCAAAATAAATCTTGTAAAACAACTGAACTATAATCATCATCTGCTAATAACTGTATTAGATTATGTGATGAAATCTTTGAATTCAAACTCTTAATAATCTTTGCATGTTTCAGTTTGGTATCTTCGACGATTCTATTAACCAATTGATTCAATTCAGTTGTAGTTCTTTGTATTATGATCTCTATAGCCATTGAAAATTTACCAGAGTTATGAATGATCGTGAGTATATGATATAATTGATTGAATGGATTTGTTTCATCAAATGGTATTAGTTCATTCAGTGATTGATCCTCACCTGTGTTCAGATCAAGTACATTTTGATCGTTAGCATTCAGACTCTTCAAAAATTGTTCAACATTTTCATGACTTGTTAATGAAGAATTAGAAATATCTGTATCTATAGAATTGACCAAGAAACTTTCAATGTTTGAGTACTCAGTTGATGATGATTGTTTCAAGAATTCTGTGACACTGTTATATGAAGTAAACAATTTTTTGGAAAAGATGATATCATGTAGTTGCTCAATCAATATTTCAAATAATTGATCTTCTTGAGTTTTAAAATAATCATGCAAGTTTGATAATGCTGGAAGTTTCCAGAGTGAATGAGCCTCAGCTTTTCTATTGACTGATTGTATTATAGATTGTGCTTTTGAATAGTTTTTATCGCTAATAGCGTTTTCTAGTTCCGCTGGTGCTTGATTAATCTCCTCAATTGTGGTCAATATTACAATCATATCGTTATAAGTTTTCCAATTATCATTCAAAGACGAGATGGCCTCATCATCCTGTTCTAGTTCAGTTGTTTGACTGACTGTTTCTTTAATTCTAGTCAAGGCATTTGAAGAGTATGTGATGTTTTGGACAACTGATCTGTAAGAACCAATACTATCGTTAAAGGCCTGATAATGCACATCCACAGCCGATTTCAACCCACTTGATATTCTGTCTTTCAACTGACCAAAGTCCCCTCTTCTGTGAGCGAGACCAACAGAGGTGTTATCAAGTAAAGGTAATGCTATGTCTAGAGGATTGGCATTTTTATCTGTTACTTGTCTCCAATCATATTGAACTTCTGAGTATAGTGCTATTGTAATTTAGTTAGTGATCTGTGCTTATTTTTGAAGATTGAAAAGGTGAACATACCCTGAAGATCATCCGATGATCCGTTTGTGTGAGCCAGTGACATAATGCAGTCGCGGTGAGTCCAATGGCACCTAAATCCAGCCTTGAATCAGCGTGTCTAAGTGGCTTTTGTTTGTTGTTTGTTGTTGTTTCTTTGGAATCGCTACCAAATTCGCGGTATTCGCGGAGTTCGCGGTGATCGCGCTTATTACTCTTTTGAGCACACACCTCCATAAAGGAATAAATGGCACTGTGCTGCTTCTCGATTAGGCAATAAGTGATGAGATGGTCGTCTTGTTGTTGTGGTTGTTGGCTTGTTGCGGTATGCTGGCTGGTGGAGATAGTGAGATATGGTGATGTTTATGGTGGTGGTACTCTGTTAGCGTGTCTTAAGGACAACTGTTCAGCTATATTAACCAGCTGTCCCCCACAACACATGTCACTTTCAATGGGAATAGGCTAAGTGCATAATAAGCCATAAGCAAATTATACAGAATTTACTGTGGGACTACTTTTCTTTTAAGCAGCTCAATCAGCTCATTGTTCCACTATTAATCACAATTCAATCTTCACAGACACTTTCAAAGACTTCTCACAGAACAACAACAACAAATGTCTGAAACAATCATTCCTCCTGCAGAGATCTCTCCCAAGCCATTGGCTACGGTGCTCACAGTAGCTGGGTCAGATTCTTCAGGTGGTGCCGGTATTGAAGCCGATATCAAGGCTATCACAGCAAACGGTGTCTATGCACTCACCGCAATCACTGCGCTCACTGCTCAGAACACAGTTGGTGTGAACAAGATCACCTTTACTGATAAGGAATCCCTACAAGCCATATTCGATGCCAATTTCCAAGATATCAAGATCGATGTTATCAAGACAGGTTTATTAACACCTGATTCAATCGATGTGCTATCTCAATATGTATCCAAGGGACAATATAGACACGGCTTGGTCATTGATCCTGTGTTGATTGCTACAACTGGTGCTGAATTGGCTAAAAAGGAGGTGTTGCAATCTGCTATTGATAAACTAATCAAACATTCTGTACTTCTCACTCCAAACGTCATTGAGGCTCAAGAGATCCTAAGGTTGAAGAATCAACAAGAGAACAATGATACTGATTCTAAAATAACATCATTGGATGAAATGAAACAAGCTGCTAAAGAGATCCAACAATTCACTGGTACTTCCAATGTTCTTTTAAAAGGTGGTCATATTCCTTTCATCACTGATAACGAATCATACATCATTGATGTTTTATACTCTTCTGAAACTGATTCTTGGAGTGTTTTCAAATCAGCATATATCAAATCTGAAAACACCCACGGTACTGGATGTACTTTAGCTTCTACAATTTCTGCAAATCTTGCCAAAGGGTTTACACTTTATCAATCAATTGAATCTGCTATACAATATATCAAAGGTGCAATTTCATCAGCTCCACAAATTGGACATGGAAATGGTCCATTAAACCATGTTTATAACATTCCAGCACTAGAGAGAAATGTGTTTGCAGAAGGTAAATTTATTGATTTCTTGGTTAATCATCCACAAATCAAACCAGTTTGGGATCGATACGTTAATCATGAATTTGTTTCAAAAGTTGCAGATGGTACTTTAAAACCACATAAATATGTTAGATTCTTACAACAAGATTATCCCTACTTGGTTCATTATTCTAGAATCCATGCATTGGCTCTAAGTGTTGCACCTGATGTTAATTGTATAAACAGAGAAGTTGAGATTTTAACAGAGATCAAACATGAATTATCATTACATACTGAGAAACTAAAAGCATTGGGATATTCAATTGAAGATTTTAACAATTTGAAAATGAGTGAAGCATGTCAAAACTATGCAGATTATCTATTAAAAGTTGCACAAGATGGTGATTGGTTAGAAATTAATGTTGCTTTAGCACCATGTTTGATTGGGTATAATGTTGCTTCTGAAAATGTTGAAATTACAACTGACAAAAAGGAGTATAAGGAATGGTTATTATCATATAGATCAGATTGGTATAAGAGTGCTGTTCAAAAAGGTAAAGAAACTTTGGAACGTCATTCAAGAGGTATTAGTTTCGAAAAAATTCAAAAATTGATAAAGATATATGCAGATGTTTCTTTATTAGAAGTTAAATTTTGGGATGATTCATTGTACTATAATGAAGAGCCTGAAGCAGAAGACGCAGGTGAAGTTGAAGTTAAATAAATAGAATGATTTTTAATATAATCTCTGATTGAAGGAATCACTTCTGTTTGCCATTCAGTATTTGTAGGTATTAATAATTCTTTTCTGATATGTGATGAGGAAATATGGAAATATGTGGAATCACCATGATCTATGAATATGGATTTACTCCATTTTGATGGGATATGAGGGATTTTACCAGTCTTTATGTTTTCAACATATCCTACTTGTTCTTGTAATTGATTATTGTCAGTACCATCATTATCAGTAGACACACCATTCCCTCTTGTTAAACAAAACAATTCACTTGATTCCATAAAATATTCCAATGCAACACTCAAAGTATCTGGTTGGTAATACTTTGAATCAAATACTCTAATGATTGTATCAAACCCAACTAAAAACGTCAACTTAAGCTTATTGTCATCATCAGCACTGTTTTGAGATGTCTCCAGTTCATCATTCAGCCAACTTCTTATAGCCAATGACTTATCAACAAATTTGGCATGGTGTGTAAGTGCCACTGATACAGACAATCCCAATTTCTCTTCAATGTGATCAGCAAGTAAACACATCATTACTAATCGATCATCAAAGGAAGCAGGTTGTGGAGTCAATTTATCAGCATTTTTAACAGACAGGAGGAGTAATACTGAAGTGTTATCATTTGTTAGTTTTATATCGGGATATTTGTAGTTGAATGATTTCTCAACAAGAGAATAATGACCATTATGAGGTGGGTTGAATGAAGAGTCTAATATCAATAGTTTTCTTGTGTTTGGAGTGATATTTGAACGGATCTTTGAAGTATGGTTGATTATTTGGAATGCCAAATTGGATCGAGTGAAGTTGTGTAATTGGCTCTGTACTGTTGTCTTTAAAGAGGCACTCATTATAGTCGAAAGATGTGTTATAAATGCGTTGTTTTATCGTTCTATTAATGTTATATTATTATAAATAGTATGTGTTTAATTAAGTGTGTTTTGTATTGTTTACTTTTAGCGAATTGGCTTATCGGTTTCTTATATAAACAAAAAATCAGCTAATTATGAATTTATACTACAAATTAAATGGAAACAACAACAACTGATTGTTACAACAAATGTTATTGATTAGCTAATATACATAGTCAATAGTAGTAGGAATAGTAGAAATAAGTGTTTAAATAACCATCCAAACAGCACCACCGGCTAATATGGCTAGTACTAAAGCAGTAATAACACCACTTCCTGCCTTATCTTTACCAGTAATATCAAAAGTATCAGATGACAGTTGTGCAGTAGATGAGATAGAACTGATACCAGCATTTGGATCACCTTCAGAAGTACCACCAGTTTCATTGGTATATGGACCATCTCTTGAAGGTGCAAGTAAATTTTGAATGACTTCTAAAGCTGATATTTGTTCACCAAGTCCATACATATTATCCCAACCATTTTTAGTCCAGTCTAATCCACATGTATGACCATCACTACCACCAGAGCATGATTGTGCAGCAGCTTTAGCAGAAGTTTCTAATAATGGACGGATCGTATCATAAGTTGATTCAACTAGGATTGATGTTTGACTTAAACTTCTTGCAAAGATAGATTTAAAAGAACGCTGATCTGTATTACAAGAACCACTTCCTTGACAAGCTCTTTCATACATGATACCATCATCAAAGAAGATCAGAGCACCTTGAACGAAATGATTTGTTCTTGTTAACCATTTTTCATCACCAGTTGCATTATAAGCATAAGCAGAACCTGCCATCAACAAAGCATAGTTATAACTCCATTCCAATTTTGTTAAAATAGTACAATTCTCATCAATTTCTGCACCATCATAAACAATCGCAGCATCTCCTTCAACAACAAACCCAACATCAACTAACCATTCATATGCAGTGTCTGCTATATCAATATATGTTTCATTCCCAGTATATCTACCAAGTCTTGCTGCAATGTTATATAAACAAGCAGTGGAAATGGTATTCTTATAATTATAACCTGAATTCCATGTGAAAATCTGCCATCTTAATCCACCACCACAATGTTCATTATCCCATCTTGCCCACATTGTATTGAACACAGCTTGACCTAATGCAATCCAACCAGGAATATCACCAGTTGGGTTTGTAAAATTTCTTTCAGCAGCTTCCAACACTGTTAATCCCCAAAACCCTTGATCATCATTCCCTTCAGTTGTTGATTGATTTGATGGGATATAATTATTATGATCACCTCTTTGAGCAATCATGGCATCATAGATCAAATCTTCATAAGTATCATCTTTACAGAAAAACCAATGATCTAATAAACTCCCCATGGCTTCACCTGCTTCCCACCAATAATACGGTTGTGTAAACATCCCAACGGTCCCACCATATTTCGTACCTTCGTAATAATCCAAAGCACCAGCAGCGATCTGTTTGGCTGCATCACAAATGGATTGTTCATCGTTGATGTCGAGGGATAGACCAGACACCAAAGGCACCGTGCTGGTTGATAACAAAGTGATATAAGTGGTCAGTGTCACTAATATAGATGATGACGTTCTTAGTCTCATATTGGAATGTATTTTTAGATGAATCTTTGATAACCTTTTGATCTGTGAATGTAACTAACTAATATACTAGATATAATATGAGTATGAATAATATTCTCTCTTTAAACGTGAATAAAGTCAGAGATCTCAGAGAACACGATAAAGAACACGATAAAGCTGTCGGTGTTTCACTTGTTGCAGAACCAAGACAATTTGACAATTTCAAAACGATTGTTTTTTTCTTGGTTTTATGCACTGTTTATTTTGACACCGATTCGATTCTGAAAAGAAGACTTTTTTTTTTTTTTTTTTATTTAATTTATAATTTATAGTGTTCTATTATTAGACACAGATCTACAGATCTTTATAAAGTAATGTAATTATGAGATCTATATCTATCAAGGTCTATATATGCGTTTATAGTGTATTATATGCGACGTCTCTAAATGTGTGTCAATGCAGCAACTAGTGAAACCAGTAACAATAGCACAGTATTGGTGTTTAATCTCAAAGAAGATGCACCACTTTCAGATTTATTACCATCATCATTAGCAGAAGCAGTAACAATATCGGATCCATTTGAATGGAAATACTTGTAATCATTGAATGGTTGAGGGAATAAGCCTTTCTCTGCAAGTTTCTTGAAATCCCATTCAATAGCATCTTCAGTCTTGTAATTCCAGAAAATCCAACCAGCACTATTCTTTTCATATTCAATTAGTTGAATCTCAACAAATTTACGAATAGCTTCTTTATGTTCTTCAGAAAACTTATCAAAATCTCTAACATCTGAACATTGACCAATGATTTTTGATTCTGATTCAACAGCTTTATTAGTAGTACCATTGATTGAAGACGTAGTTTCAGGTTCTGGACTATTTCTAACTAGTTGAGATTCATCAAATGTACCATCGTATCTAGCACCAGTACCAACACCATTTAACCATCTAGCACAATCAGTTATAGCACCTGAAAATTCACCAATAAGGGATGGATGAAATGGTTGTTCTTTACCAATACTAGCAGCATAATTTCTAATATCTTGAACACGATCATTTGAACTCTTGGATAATTGATCATGAGTGAAAACTTCATAATGATGATGATCAACAACAACACCATAGAAATAATCTTGTGGGATTTCAACTTCTAAAGGTTCAACGTATGTCTTGGAAACATTATTATATTTATCATTCAAATGAGTATTCCAAAATCCAATAGGTTTAAAAGCATCTTGAATTGCAAAGAAATTTGTTGATTGTTGAACAATTCTATAATCATAATAAGAATTATAGTAGAAATCAATCAAGTCAGTTTCATTTAATTTACCGGATAAAGGTTCATTAACAATTTCAATACCAGTGATTAAATCATTATACTTTTCAGAACCATATTTACTGAAGATATAATTCAAAGTTGTATAAGTTAACAAGATATTATTTTCATCTTTTTGCCAATCAACACTACCTCTTTTACCACTATTATCAAACCCATTTTGAGAACCTGGAACACCATGTAAATCGAACCAAACTTTTAATCCATTTTGTCTTGACCATTCTAAAGCTTGATCGAAATATTTTTCTTGACCTTGAACATAAGGATCATCATCTAAAGTGAAGAAAGCCCAATAACCTATAGGGATTCTAACAGTATTGAACCCATAATCTTTGATATCTTTGAAATCTTGTTCTGTGTAATAAGTAGCCCAATGTTTTTCTAGTTGTTCTTTAGCTTTTTCTTTACCTAATTCTTTAGTGAAGGTGTATTCATCAACAGGAATAGCAGAATCATTTGAACCGAACTGTGTGAATAAGGAAGGAGTGATGTAAGGTTCTAGTAGGAGCCAGCCACCAAGAGAAACACCTTGTAACTTAGTATCGTTTCTATAGTTCCAAATGGATTCCAAACCTTGGATTTGTGTTTCGTTCTCTCGCTTAACCAAGAAGCCGTGTGCATGCTGAGCAGAGGACAATACTGCGGCGAGTGTACCGAGTGTACCGAGTGCTTTGGAGAAGAGCATCTTGTAACCTTGTAACTTGTAACTTCCTGTTCTTCAACTACTGTTGTAGCGCAGTGAGCACTTTAACGCGTTTGGTGGAATTTGATCTGTGTTTGTCTATTTTTGTTCCATTTCAACTTGAACTTGTATTTAAAACTCGCGTCACAAACGCACGCAAAAGCATTGGCAAATGGCAACCACAAAAGCCGTGTAACTAGACATGTAACTAGGGCATATAACTTAACTAGTAACAAAACATAGCTGTTTTTATCTAAAGCATCTATTTACCAGAGAACATGTCTCTGAGTAACTATTGTCTATTGTTTACTGTTTACTCTTTGAAGATGACTAACAAAACAATGTCGGGGATTTTGAGAGATAATCTGTTTTCACTTTAATGAACAAGGCATGAACGAAACTGCGGAGACTCTCATCACTGACAACTGACAACTCCACTCTGAGTGAAGTGGTTATAGTAACAATGTGTATATAAGTACACTCTTTTGTTTATATACTATTTCTATAGCTCAATTGTATATGTGTATAACTGTACAAGTGTAACATGACTAGCTTAATCAACAAGACAATACTCATCACAGGTGCTGCTGCTGGAAACGGTGAGGCAACCACAAGACACTACCTCGACATAACCAACGGCCAAGTCAAACTCATCTTGGTAGATATCAACTTAGACCAACTGACTAAACTGAAAGCCAGTTACCTATCACAATACCCAAACCTCAAGGATGAACAAGTCTATATAACATATGGTGATTTATCCAAATCTGAAAAGATTCATGAGTTCTTCAATGCCATTCCTTCTGAACTAATCGATAATCTGGACGTGTTGATAAACAACGCAGGACTCGCAAGAAGATTGGATCGTGTAGGGGATGCTAAACAAGAAGATATTGATCTCATGTTTGCAACCAACATTCTTGGACTCATCACTTTGACACAATTAGTTGTTCCTATTTTTAAAAAGAACGATAAAGGTGATATTGTACAGATTGGGTCATTGGCTGGAAGAGATCCTTATCCCGGTGGTGCAGCTTATGCTGCTACAAAATCAGCAGTGAGAGCGTTCACTACATCGTTAAGAAAAGAGTTGATTAACTATAACATCAGAGTGTCTGTGATTGATCCTGGTATCATCAAGACCAATTTCAGTGTTACGAGATTCGATGGTGATAAAGCCAAAGCAGATGGGATCTATAAAGATTACGAGCCTTTGAACGCTGATGATATTGCGGACTTGATTGTGTTCATCACTTCAAGAAGACAGAACTGCGCCATTAGCGAAGTGGTGATCTTGCCAACACATCAAGCGTCAATGAGTGATAAAGCGTATAGGTGAAGTACCCCACACAATACTACTGAATATATAAGATATGACCATGATCCATAAATTAGTGTAGTTTGTAGTAGTTTGTAGTAGTTTGTAGTAGTTCATAAGAGTGCAGAATATGGGTGTGTTTGATAAGTTGGTTGGCAAGACGGTGCTCATCACAGGTGCTTCAAGTGGTATTGGAGCTGCAACTGCTTCTTTATACGCCGAGTTGACTGAAGGTCAAGTCACATTGCTTCTTTTGGCTAGACGGATAACAAACCTGGAACAGTTGAAGGAATCTATCTTGGAGAAGTATCCTTCCACTAAGGTCCATCTATATCAACTAGACGTATCTGACATCCCTTCAATTGTCAAGTTTGGTGAACAAGAGAAGGAACTTCTACAAACTGTTGATATCTTGGTGAACAATGCCGGTTATTCAAGTGGGTTATATGAGATTGGTGATCTAGCCATAAAGGACATCACTGGTGTTATCAACACAAACTTCACAGGACTGGTGACCCTGACCCAGCTACTAATCCCTCATTTCAAGGCTAAGAACCACGGTGACGTTGTGATGATCACCTCGATCAGTGGGAGAGATCATTATAAACTAGCTTCGTTATACTGTTCTACAAAAGCAGCAGTCTCTGCCTTCACCAATGTTCTCAGAAAAGAAACAAAGGACTCTGAAATCAGGGTCATTGAGATCCTTCCAGGACTGGTCCAGACAGAATTTGCCACTGTGAGAAACGAGGGAAACGTTGATAAAGCTGAGAAAGTGTACAAAGTGTATAAATGCCTCGAGGCTAAAGACGTTGCAGAACAAATAGCGTGGGCCACTTCCAGAGAAGACCATGTCCAGCTGGCCGAGACGCTGGTGCTTCCAACGAGACAGGCCTCGATGCACGACCCGGACATGCTCAGATGACCTTCTTCTATATAACTATATAGCTATTTATATAGTAGTTTATAGTGGTTTATATGGAATATTGTGGTTTATTGTGCCATGTGGTTATTTGACTCAAATAAATTTTTCTGTTAGTAAAAAAAGCGTTAATAAGCTCAGTCTTTTTATACTCTCCTTAAAACACCACTTGTAAACCTCACTTTTCCCTCCGAAGGTCTTGTGCCTGTGCTTGTTGCCTGCTGCTATGTCTGACACAAAGCCCAAGAAACAGTTCAAGTCGCAGTCGGTGAACGATCTGTTCAGACAGGCTTCTTCATCAGCTTCAAATGACTCCATTAATAACCAGTCCAGTGCATCCCAATTAAGATCAAAGGCTAAAACCACTCAAAAGACCACTAAACTCAAACTGCTACCACGGAAAGTGAGACCAACTCCCAAGAGGACATCCACATCCACATCTCCATCACCATCACCAGATGTTGGTTCTTCATCTACGAGCTCTTCTAAGATAACTACAAGAAACTCAAGTATGGAGTTCTCTATCCCATTCCCTTTACCACAGTCACAATCTTCACCAACACAGAAAGAAGAAAAAGAACAAGTTCAACCTGCGCCATCTCCATCTCCCCATGATAAACTAGAGAAACCAGATACAACTACTCACACCACGAATAAACCACAACAAAGTAGATTTAACTGGGAAGATGATAAAGAAGAAAGATCATGGAGTAATTTCTCAAATAGAAGTGAAATCCTTACGGATCCTAAAAAGACTCATGAACAACTTTATGAACAAATATCACCAGAATCATCATTACTATGGTCTTCCCCCAACTCTAAAATATCAAGTTTTCGTAAAAGTGTGGGATCACCTTCTATTCAATCAATACATCAATCTCCATTATCAAGACCTGTTGATTCTTCATCTTCTTCCTCTGCTTTCTTCAACGATTCATTAAACACATCACCATTGTTCAATCTTCAATCTAGACAACATTCAGAAGTATTGACAAGACCAAGACTTGATGATCAATTTTGGTCAACTACTTCATCTTCTTCAAATATTTGGAATAATCATGGTCATGAAGAACGTCAACTTTCAACAAAAAGTGATTCTGCAGTTCCATGGACTCCATTTGATGTTGAATCATTAAGTTTAGATGAACCTTTTGGTTCATTAGGTAAGAACTTTCATAATGGAAATGGAAATAGATTCTCAATAGATTCATCAAATAGAAATACATCAAGATTCTTTCCATCTCCAACTATACCACAATCACATCAATTCCCTGATCAATCAATACCACCACAGATCGCTTTTGAACCTACATCAGAAATCATACCTGAATTAAATAGCCCCACTGAATTAGTTTCAATGTCTATGGAAACTGAAGATTCTTTATTTAAATCACATTTTCAAATCTCTGATACAACACAAGAAATACCCATCTCATTATACACATTCACACCAACAAACACAAACAGAGACGATTATACACATACCCAACGTTCAACACCAAGAAAAAACTCTGAAATTGAACTATCTCATTATCCTGAAGGGTTTTCATCAACTTTTTATAAAAGAGGTTCAAATAATTTCATGTTTATAAGAGAATTACAACCAAAAATAATGACTTCAAAATTCAGTGATAAAGTTGATATCAAGATAACATTACCCATTTCTTCAAATGATGGTTCGACTATAATAAAATCGGAAATTGTGGAGATTAATAGAAGAGAGTTCGAAGGAAGGACTTCTCTGAAATATAATAAATCAAATGATAATAATCATGGTCATCATGGTCATGGTCATGGTCATGGACATTATTCAAGAAAGTTCATACATGGGAAACCATTCAAAAGGAAATGAAATCATTAATTAAGTGGGAATAGAATATATAAGGTAGAGGATCAATATTTATGTCATGTTATAGATACACAGATATATCAATGTAGTTTGTTCATGATAGATAGTACTTAGTAATTGTAAGTAATCATGTACCTACTATAATACTGTTATTACGACCAAGAATATTAAGAGTACCAAATCTGAGCAGTTCTGAGTAGACACACACTTACTCGATAGGTACTTGAACGTCTTGTATCATGTATAATTATTTAATTATATTTTGACAAGGAAAACTGAGATTATATGGACTTTTGAGTGGGTTTTCGGTTTTTCGCTTATGTATGGAAATATGCACAAATAATTCAAATCAATATTTGACATATAAATACAAAATAATGTAGTATAACGTGGTATGAAATTAGCTCAGTATAGCATACACACTCTAAGCTATCTAACTGTATCATTATTGTGGCCTTTCAAAGGAATCAAATTTTTTATATTTCATAGTTATTACTATTTCAATTTTTAAATTAAAAAAGTATGATTGTCTATTTTTACTAAAATTTAAATTTTCAAAAATAAATCTTCAATTCAAGGCTAATAACAATGGGAGTAAGATAAATAGACTCTTTACTACTACCAACTACGTTCATATTACGATTTTAGTGATAAATTCTTGTATTTCTATGAGATTATTTCCATATCGGATTTAGCCGGCGTTAAGGATCCCAATAACATAGAAAATATAGCTCATGAACCGACGTGTAAGATGCTTTGATCGAGATATATCGAAAGTTGAAGGAGTGACATATGAGCGTAGCTTACTGGAGTGTTGTTTATGATCAAGTTTTATGCAAGTAAGTTATACTTGTATTGTATATTTGCGTGTTAGGTCTATAGTGAAAGTTTCAGAATAGCTGCCAAAATCGAAAAAAAAAACATCACATCAACAGATTTGAATACCAACTACACACAGCGACTAGCAGCTTGCTGTCCAATCCAGCCTGTAATTGAATATACATGTTATAATTATATATATAGGCGCATACTTGAAGGTTGTATAATTATGAAAGACAGAAAGGATCAGCTACAGCTCAAGAGTCTATATTAAAACCTCATATTAAAACTTGACTGAAAACTATGTATACATCCCTTCATTATATTATCATATGAAAATATCCAGATTTTAAACTCATGATCTTTGATGATTAGATTTACCTTTAGTGTTTAAATCTTGGAATTCCCATAATAATTCAGGAGTCTTGTTTAATTCTTCAACATATTGAGAAACTTCATCAGCAATCAAATCAGCATTATAACCAAAGAACTCATAAGCTTGAGGACCTGGTAAAGATTTACCAAATCTTTGCATTGAAATACCAGCAGTTGCATATCTTTCCCAACCATTTGGTGCATAAGCTTCAACAACAACACTTGGGATTTTACCTCTTTGTAATAAAGAACGTTTATATTCAACTGGTTGTTTTTCAAATAATGCTTGACATGGGAATGAAATAACTCTTGTTCTGATACCTTTTGAATTTAAGATAGCTGCTGCATCAACTGCAAATTTAATTTCAGCACCAGTACCAACTAAATTCAATTGTGGGTTTTCAACATCAACAAAGACATAAGCACCTTTTGAAACTTCAGAACGTTTTGAATATTGTGGATATTGAGTTAAATTATGACGTGATAGAGAAATGATTGATGGTGTGTTCTTGGATTTGATTGCAATTTCCCAAGCACCGGCAACTTCATTACTATCAGCTGGACGAATATACTGAATGTTTGGAACAGCTCTGTAGAAAGCTGGTAAACCAATAGGTTGATGAGTTGGACCATCTTCACCAATACCAATGGAATCATGAGTAGCAACATGAATTACTTGTAATTCACTTAATGCACCATATCTAACAGCAGGTGCTGCATATAAATAAAACATGAAGAATGAAGAAGTAACTGGGATGAAAGTACCTTTGTTATAAGCAGAGATACCATTTGCAATACCAGCCATTGCATGTTCTCTAATACCATAATGAATATATCTACCACTATAATCACCATTTTGACCACATGTTGATTTAACATTTGGATTTTGGAAATCAGAGTTTTTATCCCACATCATATTAACAGATGGTGATAAATCAGCTGTACCAACAAGGAAGTTTTTAATTTGTTTAGCAATTGGATTGAAGACTAAACCTGAAGATTTTCTTGAAGCAGTTGGAGTTTCTGGGAATTCAGTTGGAATTAAAGATTCCCAATTTGTTGGAAGTTCACCTTTAACTCTTTGTAAAAATTCTTGACCTAATTCTGGATAAGTTTCAACATATTTTGAAACTAGGTCATTCCATTCTTGTTCATATTTAACACCATTTGGAACTAAATCACCGAAAAAGTCATAAACTTCTTTTGGAACATGATATTTAGTATCAACATCAAATCCATTCAAGACGTGTAATCTATCAACTTCAGCTTGACCAAAAGCAGCACCATGAGCAGCAGCTTGACCTTCAACGTTAGAACCAATACCAATTTTAGTATGGACGTTGATTAAAGTTGGTTTATCTGATTTTTTTGATTGAGCTAAAGCTTCAACAATAGCATCGATATCATCTGAACCATTTGGAATATCAATAACATTCCAGTTACAAGCTCTGAATTTAGCATTGATATCTTCAGTGTTTGTTAAATCAATAGAACCATCACATGAGATTTGGTTGTTATCATAAGTAACGGTTAAATTGTTTAAACCTAGATGACCAGCTAAAGAAATAGCTTCTAGTGCAATACCTTCTTGTAAACAAGCATCACCAACCATAACAAAAGTATGATCAGAAACAACTGGGAAACCAGGTTTGTTGTAAGTAGCAGCCAAGTTCTTGGAAGCAATAGCTAGACCAACAGCGTTTGTAATACCTTGACCAAGAGCACCTGTTGTGACTTCGATACCAGGGAATTCATTTTCTGGATGACCTGGAGCGTAACTGTTGATTTCTTTAGAGTGGTAAGTCTTCAATTGATCCATGGTCATGTGTTTGTAACCGACGAGATGTTGGAAGACGTATTGGAACAAACAGGTGTGACCGTTAGATAGAACGAATCTATCTCTGTTGAAGTAGTCTGGGTTTGATGGGGAGAACTTCAAGGTGTATTTCCATAGGGCGATACCAATAGCAGCCATGTCCATGGCACCACCTGGGTGACCACCGTTGAACTGCTGGACAAGGTCAGCGACAAGGACCCTGATGGTTCTTAAAGCCAGGTCGTGTATTTCTGAAGAGCTTGATGTGACCATGTTGATAGTGTGTTAGGTGTTGTGTATAGAAGAGTGGGCGGTTGAGGTTGAGGTTGAGGTGGAAGTGGCAGATGGTGCTGTTTATTTATAAAGACGGGAGTGTCCCACTGTCCAGCCATCGGAGATCATCTGAGCTGTGATTCTGGGGTAAACATCATCGCTTGCTGAAGACTCTCTTGTACTGATCTCCATACTATTTTAGTCAGTGGTTACTAGAATTGTTTGTTTGTTTACCGGTCTGCTTTTCCGCTGTCGGTTAAATTTATTCTGATGGGCTAAAAACATAACCGCTATTTAGACTCCGAGACACATACTTACCACTTACCAGTACTACTAGTACTACATATTATTATGGGTGTATGAGCAGATGAGTGAGTCCATGCTGTATAAGCGGTGCCGGGTGCCCCACAATTTGGTTACCTTACCGTGTCCCTTCTTTCTTTGTCTCTTTACAATGTATGTCTCAGAATGGGCATCTCCATTGGAAATTAATGCATAGACATTAGACGCTCCTCAATATAAACACAACCGATGCCCTCTTTTCTGTAATCTTTCATCAACCACACCCTCTTCTAATAGTTCTATACACTACTCAGACTTTAACTTATTCAACATGCCTGCTGCTCCTTCTAACCCTTCTGTGCAAGTCACCCTAGATCACAGAATCGAAATCAAAGAAAATGAAATCCCTCCTTTAAAAGCTGGTGAGGTCTTAATCCACCCAAGAGCTACTGGTATTTGTGGTTCTGATCTTCATCTTTGGAGACATGGTAAAATTGGTACTTTAGAATTACACGGAAACTGTGTTTTAGGTCATGAAAGTGCTGGTGATATCTTAGCCGTTGGTGAAGGTGTTACTAACGTTAAAGTTGGTGATCGTGTTGCCATTGAACCAGGTGTACCATGTGGTAATTGTTTCTTATGTTGGAAAGGTGATTATAACTTATGTGAAGATGTTAAATTCATTGGTATTTATCCTTATGCTGGTGCAATGCAAAGATATATCGTTCATGATTCAAGATTCGTCTTCAAATTACCTGATAACATGTCATATGCTCAAGGTGCTTTAGTTGAACCTGTTTCTGTTGCTTATCATGGTGTTAGAAGAGCTGAATTAGAATTAGGTAAAGGTGTCTTAATTGCCGGTGCTGGTCCAATCGGTTTAGTCACTTTATCCTTAGCTAAAGCTTCTGGTTGTACTCCAATCGTTATCACTGATTTAAGTGCTGAAAGATTGGCTTTTGCTAAAAGTTTTGTTCCAGAAGTTATTACATATCAAATCGATACTAAAAAAACCAATAAAGAAAATGGTGCTGCTATCAAAAGTTTATTTGGTCCAAATGAATACGATGCTCCACCAAGAGCTTTAGAATGTACAGGTGTTGAAAGTTCAATCAACACATGTGCTTATGTTGTTAGAAGATCTGGTTTATTATTAGTTATTGGTGTTGGTAGAGATTATATCAATAACTTCCCATTCATGCATCTTTCATTAGCTGAAATTGATGTTAAGTTTATTAACAGATATCATGATACTTGGCCAACCGTTATTAAAATGATTTCAAATGGTGTTATTAACGTTGATAAATTAGTTACTCATCGTTTTGCTCTAGAGAAAGCTGATAAAGCTCTACAATTAGCTAATGATCCAAAGAATGGTAGTATCAAAGTGTTAATTGAAGATAACAAACTAATTCCAAAGCTTTGATCAGCCTGTTATATTAAATAGTTTCTATATATATATATACATAAACCAACCATCTGTACATTTTGATGTAGATTGATAACGGAGTTTGATAATTACTGACGTGTTATGCAGTCAAAGTATTTTCGTGGGGCCGCTAATTATTGTTTTTTATTTAGCCGGCAATTTTAACTAAATCTGGGGTAACCGAAAAATAGAAGATCATCGCATATTCTCGTAAGAAGTAATATTCTACATCTTTATAAATGTTCTAGAAAACCACATTACATATATTTCTATTCAATAGAAACTAAAGGGCAGTGCTATCTAAGCAAAGATTCTTAATGGGAAGTTTGGTAAGTAGAAACCTGGGTCGTTAAATCTCAAGTTTTTGTTTAGAGAAGAAATTTGTTTGATTTCATCTTCAGTCAAGTCGAAATCAGTATGGTTCAAGTTTTCACCTAAACGTTGTGGGTTGTTAGATTTTGGAATGACAACAATACCTCTTTGAGTTGACCATCTTAATAAGACTTGAGCTGGAGTTTTACCATGAGCTTCTGCAATCTTGGTAACAACTTCATGTTGTAATAATGGGGTAGTGTCTTTAGCTAATTCTGAGAAAATACCTGGTAATTCCAAGAAAGATTGTGGACCGTATGAAGAGTAAGCTGTTACAACAATGTTGTTTTCTTTAGCTAATTGGATTAGATCTGGTTGAACCAAGTATGGGTGATGTTCGATTTGTAATGATGAGATTGGATGTCTGTTATAAGTTTGGATATCATAGATGGATTGAGCAGAGAAGTTTGAAACACCAATGGATCTAGCAATACCTAAATCAACAACTTCTTCTAAAGCTTCCCAAGTTTCTCTGATTGGAACTCTAGCTAATTCAACTTTAGTACGTTCTTTATCAGTCCACCAAGCTGGGAATTCAATTTCAGCTGGATCAACATAAGCTAAAGCAGTTGGGAAATGAATCAAGTATAAATCAATGTAACCTAAACCCCATTTTTCATTTTGAGATTTAGCAAATTTTAAAGCATCTTCTTTCTTGTGGTAGTTATTCCATAATTTAGTAGTGATAAAGATTTCTTCACGAGTGACTAAACCATCAGCAATGGCTTTTCTAATACCTTCACCGGCTTGAGCTTCGTTTTGGTAATCGTAAGCACCATCGAAAGCACGGTAACCATGTTTGATAGCGTTGTAAACAGTTTCAGCAGTGGTGTCTAAGTTGACTTTCCATAGACCGAAGCCAACAGCTGGGATTTCGTAACCTGATGCTAATTTGAAGGTAGCCATTTTATATGTATGTGTATGTGTATATGTGTATTGATTGAGTGTATAAGAGAGAACGGGGTGTGTAGTTGTGCCAATGGTAAAGTGGGATCACGCTTTGTATTTATAGTCTATACACAACTACAACATGGCAATTAATTGGAAGCCATATGTTTGTTGGACAGCGGTGGAATTCCGGGGTGGCCTCGTTGGCAAGTTTCCCTTTCGGTTAAATTTTTACTGGGGTTTAGCGCTTAGCTGCAGGCGGGTGTGTCCCTAAAAGCAATTACGGTGATCAGTAGAGAACGGACTGGGGTAGCCCATTTCCCACTGGGGCACTGACTGGGCACTGGACAGACTACGCGCGCGCTTACTGTCGGGTATTTCCTTATACTTATTATACTTCTCTTATATTGGTGGTCATTCTCTATACAAATGAATGTGGTTATGACTTATGTCTTTATGACTTCTCTTTCTTCTCGTCTTCCCACAATGGACGTGTCAACGCGTAGCCTGGCGTGTCGATGGTTGTATAGTTCAAACCGCCTAATCTTCCCACTGGTTTGTACTTGGTGATGTCCAATGCTGACTTATCCTCATTGAGAACGTCTTCCCTGACCCAGGTGTGAATACCTTCGGCGATGATCAAGGTACCGGTGCTGTGTCCGTCGACCTGCGACTTCCATGTATGTGTGCCGATGACCTTGGCTTCCACCGAGAACGCACTCTCTGCAACATGAGGAGCCTTGACAAACTTAGATGGTAACGCATGGAGTCCTGCAAGTTCAAACTCATCAACACCTTCTGGTGAGTTGATAGCAGTGTAGTTAGCAGCATCGATGAACCATTCAGAAACAAGATTGATAGTTAATTCACCTGTGGCCAATGCATTGGACAAAGTGTCTTTTCTATCACCTCCTCTAAGAGCACTTGGACTAACACCAATGACAAACACTGGTGGGTCTGTACTGACAAAGTTGAAAGCACTGTATGGAGCAACATTGTGGTTACCTTCCAAGTCAACAGTAGCAATGAACCCAACTGGTCTAGGAACAATACCTGAGATGAATAATTTGTAACTGTTCAATGGGTTCTCTTTGTCAAAATCAATACCAATCTTCTTGTGCTTCTCCCATTCGTTGTCAACTGCACCTGCACCGGCTTTCCAGTTCTTGTCGTGTAAGAGGTATTCTTTAGTCATTATTTGTGTTCTATGTTAGTATTCTTATACCTGATTTTCTATATCTCTGTAAATTGTGATAGATAAACAACTGGTTAATGATCGTTGATATATACAAAGATTCTGTACGGTTTACTCTTCTTTTATATGTGACAATGCTCGGTATCTTTTGTTTTGATTCTGAGACGTATTTGTAATTATGTGTCTATGTTGATCCACAGTTGTTCCGGATTAGGATAAATAGACATATAGCGATAAGTAGATCTACATACAGATTAGCTAATAACTACAGACAAATTGGTAATAAGCAGGAACTATTGACTCATTGGATCGATCGCTATGATACTATCTTCCCAGTGAAACTACCTGCAAGGAACGCACCGAGCCATACTAAAACTGAATGATGGTGAACACTGTTGATGAGCCCCGGACCAGGACAGATACCCAATAGACCCCATCCCGTACCGAACAATACGTTTCCTAGAAGAAACTTACCAGAGATCTTTGTAGATGACGCAACATTGAACGAGTCTCTTAACAATGGTTTCTTAATCAATCTCCAAATGAATACATTTGGAATGATTGTAAACACAACAATAAGTAATAACGATGGATCAAAACTATCAGGACTCAATATTGATAAGAACCCAATAGTCTTTGTAACGTTAATCATACCAGACACATGAAGACCCAAACCGAATAATAACCCAGAATAGAAAGAATGGAAGGTCCGTAAGAAGGCTCTTAGACTGAGAACTGATGATAACAATGGGAATATACCATATACGAACACTGCATTCACTAATAAACCCAGTTGTAAATCTGATGGAACAACATCAAGCTCTTTCCCATTTGCACTTGTAGTTGACGTAAATTGTAGTTTGAAATAAGTAACTGTGACAATGGCAGAGATTGAAAACACAGCAGTTGCGACTAATGAACGGAATCTCAATCTTGATAATCCTCCAATCATGTGTCCTGAAGTACACCCATTTCCCAATTTTGTACCAATACCAACTAAAAACCCAGCGATTCCAAAAAGTGTGGAAATATCTGGTACGATGTTTTGTGTTAATAGATTAGATTGAGGATATGATGATATGAACTGTGGATAGAGTTGTTGAATGAGTTGTGTTGATGCTAATACACCAATGATCAATGAAACGTTTTCAAGAGATGGTTTGAATAACAAGTTTGAAATTGCAGATGAAAACCCGATAGTCTCTCCATTTTCAAGATAAAAGTTGGTGGTTGAGAGTTGTATGAACAGTGCTCCAATGGCTGTTCTCCACGGTGTAAAAGGCATCGTTGTTTGCTTTGTTTGTTATATAAAGCTGATGATTTGGTTAAATTCAGGATCTTTTTTCCATTCCCCATATTATTTTATAGTGCATTGTTCTATGATTGATACTACTACGTAAGCACAGGCATAAGCCAATTTGTTAATATGGTGCTATTAATGTCACATGATATCCTGGTAATGATGAATATGATGAAGAATGACTACAAATAAACGTATATGCTCGAGACCTCATTTACTCTATAGTGTATACACATCTCAAGACATCATCAAAAATTTATATGTCATTATCTCATCACATCAATCTTCTTAGATCAAAGAAATCTCTTCTTCCTTCTTATTACCGAGATTCTTAATAAACTCAGCAGCAGCATATAGCGACACAAGGTAGTATTCAGTCTCACTTTGTTGGACAAATGAGAATCTATCAATGTAGTTCAAATTAGAGTATAAATTTCGAACATGTCCTTTCAACACTGTATATATCAACAAAGGCAAGAACTCATCTGCATTTTGATTCTGATCTGTAGTCTTAATCAGCTGGAATAACACTTTACATGCGTTCAACAAGCATACCGTTTTAGCTCTTGGTGCTTTATAATCAGATACTTTATTCAACTCTTCAGCTGCCAATTTAATAAACGTCTCACCAGACTGAACTAGTTTCAAATCAACATCTAATTCCTTATATGTTAAGTGTGCATATGTTTTATAATGTGTATCCAAGATCTCATCCAGTTCTATATCTTTTCTATGTGATTCATCCAATTCTCTGGATGGAATACCAGGTGAGTATACATGATCGTATAACTTTGTCATTATCAACTTCTCCATACCGTATTTAGCATTCATAAATTCAACTTCACCCATCAAACTGAAAGGTTCGAACTTGGTCATCTTATCAAATATGAAATCTCTGAAATCCCTAACTAATTTGGTTTGTTCTTCAACGGTCCATTCTTTTTGAACAAATGCATTCATAAACGAACGGATATATCGCAGAATTGGATCGGCTTTCTTGCTTCGAAGTTGTCGTAGAAAGAACTCAAAGTCCAGTTTCCCACTTTCCAAACGGTTCCTCTGATTTACCGGCGTAACCATCTTCAAAAAAGTGCTATATTTATCGATATTTCAGTGTGTTTTGAAAGTGTTTTGATTTGGTTAAATTAAATTTAAATGCCAATTTTTTGATAGACGTTTTTTATAATTTTTTTTTTCTTTTTTTTGAGATGTTTTGATGAGATGTTAAAATATATTCATAGTTAATTAGATAGCCAGGATGTGTGGGATATTGTTCCATTACCATCCAGTTAATGCTATAGAAGATGGATCACACGGGTTTGATGAGTCGGAAATATCAGAAATCCTGAAATCCCCTTCGAAATTGGACTATTTACCATCAGAATCACATATTTATAACTCTTTGGTACCCAAAATATGTGCCAGAGGTCCAGATTACGCTAATAACTTGAACTACAATGGACACTTCAGTTTCTTCAGCTCTGTGCTTTCTTTAAGAACTCCATTCACCAAACAACCTTTGGAATCTTCAAATTATATCTTACAATTTAATGGAGAACTATATAACGATGATATCGATGGGAATGATACTGCTTATATCTTGTCAAAATTAAACACTACAAACGATGTCGTTAAAACTATCCGTTCTTTGAATGGTGAATTTGCATTTGTGATCTATGATAAACTTCAAGAAACCATATATTTTGGTAGAGATTCAGTTGGTAAAAGAAGTTTGGTGTTCAGTGTTGATAACGATGAGTTATATATCTCAAGTGTAAACCCATCAGACAGAGATTTGAGCTTTACAGATTGTCATAATGGATCCATTTATCAATATCATATACAGGATAAAAAAGTGAATGAAACCATCAACCTTATAACTCACACCATCAATGATCAAACTGATGAAGGTCATAGTCAATTACAAGAAAGATTATCATCATTGAAAACTCTACTTTCTCATTCAGTTGATCAAAGAATTAAAGCAATCCAACCATTACATAAAACAGATCCTAAGAATAGCCCACTTTTCTCAATATTATTCTCTGGTGGGTTGGATTGTACAGTCATTGCAGGTCTAAGTGCATCATTATCTAAACCAGGTACAATAATTGACCTTTTGAACGTTGGGTTTGATAATCCAAGAACTGGAATGAAACCAAATGATGCTCCTGATAGAAAATTGGCTATTGAATCATGGTTGAATCTAACAAAAGTATACCCTGATGTTAAATTCAATCTTATAGAGATAAACGTTCCTTATGAAGAGTATTTAGAAATTCGTCCAAAAATTATAGATTTAATGTATCCAAAAAACACAGAAATGGATCTTTCAATTGCAATTGCATTTTATTTCGCATCTAGAGGAAAAGGTGATAAATTAGAAAGTTCAACAAGTTATGAAACTGCTAAGAGAATCCCAAATTATCAATCCCAATCAAAAGTGTTGTTGAGTGGCCTTGGAGCAGATGAATTATATGGTGGATATCATAAATTAGCTAATAAAACAACTGAACAACTAGTTGAAGAATTGACAAGACAAATAAATAACATTTATGAAAGAAACTTGCAAAGAGATGATAAAGTTATTTGCGATAATGGTGTTGAAGTTCGTTATCCATTTTTATCAGATGAAGTCATTGAATTCTCAACTAGTAAGATTGAAATCAACTATAAAATCTCTAAATTTATCTTGAGAAGATTAGCTGATTCAATTGGTTTGGGATTCATAGCAGATGAACCTAAAAGGGCGATTCAATTTGGTGCTAAGAGTGCTAAAATGACTGCCAATGGGAATAAAAAGGGTACTGACGAGTTGAAATAAAAACAACTCATGATGCTTTTCATCTATGTCTTTGGAGCAGATGCCATAAAAGTCAAATACTTTGCAGCTTGTTCGAAATTAAAAGCTAATAACAAAGTGAACTCATTAAACAGACAGATCTTATTGATCTCTTTCAAAATAGTTTCTGTATTCTCAACATCAACAACTGTTAATAAAACTGCATTTTTCCTTACTAATGGTTTCATCTTATTACCAATATATTCTGGATGTAGTTTATGATACTTTAATGATAAGAAAAGGATTTGTTTCCCATTTATAAGATAATCATAAGGATTTCTTGACTCAACGTAGGACCAGTTGACATTGACTATATGTTTCAACAGTGGATTACCTGTTTGACTCTTATTCACCGAGACACTTGATGGTTTCACAACGCCTCTATTGGTATTTCTGGATGTTGATTGCCATGAGGATCTATCTTGATTGAAAGCGTTGATTCTTTCGCCTTCTCTGGATCTTTTCACGGGAACTCTGGCAATCGGCTCTCTTGTAACAGGTTGTCTCGTAACAGGCTCTCTAGTAACAGGTTTAGGCTGTACTGAAGCCTGAGCTTGAGCTTGAGCTTGATTTTGTACTTGAGATTGTTGCTGAACACCAGATGCATCGTTTCTCATCCGTTGAACACCGGCCAAAATGCTCGCAAAAGACGTTGAGTCTGTATTGCTTGGAGCATCACTTGATCCATTGCCAGACATCTTTCCTCCTAACTTTATAAGGCCAGTAAAACAGTATTTATAGCTGATTTGTCTCTCTTTGTTTAAACAGTGAAAGTCGGTTTAAATCAAATTTCGCGGATTGAAACAAATTGAAAAATCAACAAAATTCGAAATGCAAAGAATTTGCATCAAACACAGCTTTTATTCACACGGGTTTAACCACTTTTAAACACACAGAATGTCTGATCAGAAGAAAAGTACGTACTTATTACTTATAACTCTCATGTAATGCTTTTTCAAACCAAGAAATTTGGATCACTAACAACAAATTCCCATAGTTGATATCACAAAACTAGAGCCAGAACAGATACTGCAGCTACGTAAACAATTCGAAGGTGAATTGGACCATTTCTCCACTTCTCTAAGCGCATTGAACTTGGCCTTAACAAAATACAAGGAAAACACACAGAACATAAAAGATGTGAGTCAAAAGGAAAACGAAGGTAAAGAAATCCTAGTCCCATTATCAACATCACTTTACGTCCCAGGTAAAATTAAGAACAACGATAAGTTTCTTGTGGATGTTGGTACTGGATACTACGTTGAGAAATCTGCTGAAGATGCCACCAAGTTCTATGATGGAAAGATCAAACAACTACAAGAAGATTTCAAGAAAGTTACAACTATTATCAATGAGAAGTCTCAGACTATTCAAAGAATCGATGAGATCTTGAGACAGAAGGTCCACCAAAGAGAACAGGAAGCTGCTGCTGCTCAAAAACAGAAGGTGTAATAATACATGAGAGTGAACTATTCATATCCATCATATTCATCATACAGACGTGTAGATTTCTGACTTTCTGACGCTTTTTAAAGAAGTAGTTTATGAATTAGAGAATTGATTTCTCATATATCTCGATATATCAGATGCCAAAAGAGACATCTAAACCTATTTTTTCTTATAATTTTACTAAATAAATGACAAGTAATAAGTCCCCAGACACCACTAGATAGTCACACACACACACACACACTCTCTCTCTATAAACTAACCATCACTTCCAGTATCTCTAATTTGGTATAATAAAAGTGTTTAATATGGTGGTGGTTGTATTACATAATCACCATACATTATAAAAGTTGGTACGGCCACTTTCTCATCGCTAAATTTTTTTTTCTATCAAAATTTATCAGTTTTGTTTACTAAGAAAAAAGAGTGTTTTGTTAGGTGTTTTACTCTGATCAGTTACCTTTAAGAAGAGATGGCCAAGCCAAAGAAGACTCAGAATAAGACTAAGAGTAAGAAGAAGTCCACTTCTCGTGCTTTGAACGCTTTTGATCTGGCAACTAGACAAGTCAGAGCACAAAATGGTGGATATTCAGATGATTCAGATGATGATGGTGCTATAGTTAATCCTTTGAAAAATAGAATGAATAAAGATGGAAATGGATCAGATGAAGAGATTGAAGATGAAGAAATCGATTCAGATGAAGCTTTAGGTGAAGGTGATGATTATGATGTCATGAATTCCAAATTCTCTCAATCAATTAGAGATAAGAAAAAAAGACGTAAAAATGGTGAGGATGTATCTGATGAAGATGAAGCATATGATAGTATCGATGAAAGTGAACTATTACCACTTTCTGCTGTCTGGGACTTAGATGATAAAGACGCTAAAGAATCAAAAGGATCAAAAGATGTTGTTTTAGATGATAACTTGGACAGTGAAAGTGAAGAAGCAAGTGAAGGTGATAGTGAAGACAGTCTGTCTGATGATGATGACGAAGACGAAGATGACGACAGCGATGAAGACGATGAAGACGAAGAAGAATTCCCATTTGACGATGAAGAAGCTCCTAGTGATGAAGAAGAGATCGAACTTACAAACTTGAAAAATCATCTAAAGAAAACAGGAAAGAAAGTAACAAAGAAATACCAAAATGTTCAACTTGAAGAAAACGAACTAGCCTTACCAGGTGGTGGTCAAGATATTACATTAGCTGATATGTTGTCTGTTGTTGATTCAAATGTTTCAAAGAAAGCGGTTCTTATCGATAAAGATAATGAAGAAACAAATAAAGCTTTAGCTGTTCCATTACCAAAAAGAATTCAACAAAGACATGAGCGTAAAGCTGCTTATGAAATCACCAAGGAAGAAGTTAGTAAATGGAATGATACCGTTAAAGCTAACAGAGAAGCTGAAGTTTTATCTTTCCCATTAAACCCAAGTGTTGAACATAATCCTGTTTCATCATTTACTGAAGGTCTTGCATTGACTGATTTAGAGAAAAGAGTCAACAGTGTTTTATCTGAATCTGCTTTGTTAACTGATAAACAAGAATCTAAATTTGAAGAAATCGCTACTGCCAAGATGTCACCAGAAGAACTACGTAAACGTCAAGGTGAATTAAGAAAGATGAGAGAGTTAATGTTTAGACAAGAAAGAGAAGCTAAAAGATTGAAAAAAATCAAATCTAAATCATTCCGTCGTATTAAAAAGAAGGAAATGTTAAAGAATCAAGCTTTGATTGAAGGTGAAGAAAGTGATGATGAAGATCATGATGCTAAAAGAGCTCAAGAAAGAATGTCATTGAAACATAAAAACAATTCTAAATGGGCACAATCAATGATTAAATCTGGTATGAGTAAAGATGCAGATGCTAGAGAAGATATGGAAGAAATGTTAAGACGTGGTGAAAGATTAAAATCTAAAATTCTTGATCGTGATGATAGTGATGATGAATTTGGTGATTCAAATGATATGAATCTTGATAAAGAATCTGATCATGATTCAGATGAAGAAGAAGTCCGTGAAAAACTAGGTAAGACTGGTGTTATGAATATGGCATTTATGAAAAATGCTGAAGCTAGAGAACGTCATGATAATGAATCTAATAGATCTAAACTAAGGCAATTGAATGGTGATGATGATTTGAAAGCATTCCAAGAACAAGAAGAAAGTGGTTTGAATGTTGAGATTAACAACGGAAGAAGAATATATACACCTGGTGCTGGGGAATCAAGTAAAAACTTGAAGCAATTAGAAGATGAAGTTACTGAAGAATATGAAGTTGACAAATCAAAAGATCTAACGAATAGACTAACTAAGAATCATAATAAAGGTAAAGGTAGTCTTTTGTCAAGACAAGGAGAAGCAAATGCTGAAAAGATTAAAGAACAAGAAGAAGAGGAATCAAATCCTTGGTTACAAGATGATGGTAAAACAGTTCAAAGAAGTAAGAAAGTTAAAGTTGTTGATGAATCAAGTTCTAAATTAGAGAAAAGTAGTGCTAAATTAAACAAACAAAAGAAACGTAAAGCTTCTGAACTTAATGCTAAAGATCGTGAAGATGATGATATAATAGATATGAATCAAACTTTGAAAATTGTTGATCCACATGGTGATAATTCAGATAACGAAGATGAAGATAGTGGAGAAGCTTTAATGTTCAAACAAAAAGATTTAATTAAACAAGCATTTGCTGGTGATGATGTTATTAGTGAATTTCAACAAGAAAAGAAAAGAGTCATGAAAGATGAAGGTGATCAAGTTGAAGATTTAACATTACCAGGTTGGGGTGATTGGGCTGGAGGTAATAAGAAACAAAAGAAGAATAAAGTTGTTAAAGTTACCAAAGGTATTAAGAAGGATGATAGAAAAGATTGGAATAAAAAGAATGTCATCATTAATGAAAAGATGAATAAAAGAAATGCCAAATATCAATCATCAGCTGTTCCATTCCCATTCGAAAGCAGAGAACAGTATGAAAGAAGTTTAAGAATGCCAATTGGTCAAGAATGGACTTCAAGAGAAACTCATCAAAGATTAACCATGCCAAAAGTTATTGCCAAATCAGGTGTTGTTATTGATCCACTAAAAGCTCCATTTAAATGAATACTAGTGTATACATATTATAATTTTATAATTTACTTACGAATGAGTTAAAGAAACGTATTTTATGTAGTGTACATTTATGAGATGCAAACTCTGGATTATAAACTATCTAATCTATCATTGATCTCTTGTGGAGTAAGTTTTCTAAATCTTGGACCTGTTTGATCAGCAACACCTTTAAAACCTAAAAGATCATCATTTGGTTCACCAACGATGGCAATTTCAACATTATCACCATCCATATCACCTTCAATTGATTCTTTCAAAGTTAATAAAGCAATATGAATAGCATCTTCTAATTCTAATTCATCATTCCATCTTTTCTCAAGGAAAGTCTTTGCAGCAACTGCACCTTTACCAATTGCTGTAGCTTTCCAAGGGAAATAAGATCCAGATGGATCGACTTGATATAATCCGAATTTATTATGATCATCATAACCTGCAACTAATAGAGAAACACCAAATGGTCTAACACCACCAGATTGTGTACTTTCTTGCATTATCTTTGCAACTTCACTAACCAAGATCTTTGTTGGTGGGTACTCGTTATAGATTCTCTTATAGTTTGTATGTGCTGTTTTTCTAGCCTTATCCACCAATACTCTAAAATCAGGACCCATACCTGAATACACAGCACCAATATCTGGTGTTATAAGGGCGACTTTTGAAAGAGAATCAGAGTTCAAAAGAGAAGAAGTGGATTTCTTTTCTGTAGCTAGAACCACACCATTGGTGGCTTTTATTCCCAGAGAGGTGACACCCTGTTTCACTGCATTTAAAGCGTATTCAATTTGGACTAGTTTCCCACTGGTTTAATGATTGTTAGTATGATTAATTAATTGATAGATATAAATGGAATATAAGAATTTATCCAGAAACCGAATTGAGTAACGTACCTTGGAGAGAAAGTGGTCAAGGAAAACGAGTATCTGTCAGCCATTGTCGTTTCTACTGTTTACTGAAAGAGCTTCTTGTTTCTTCTTGTTTCTTTGTCTTGTTTTGTATTGTTTTGCCTTCAAAATCGACTTTTTTTGGAGGCGATTGAATTTTTGGCGCTGGCACACTTTTGGTTTGGTTACGGAGCGATGGGCCAGTGCTCTAATATAAACTATCAGCACACTTTAAAGTACAAAGTTGTATGAGATTACTATGGGATGTGTTGTATAGGCTATATATGCTAGTGATCAGATACCCCCTAGTTAGTATTATCTTCTCTGTTTTTCTCTACATCATTGATTTATTGTAGGTGCATTTTCTATTAAAAAATTTGGAAATATATTCAACGACGATATATAGTTTATCTAGTTCCTCTTCTGTTCATAATACTTTCTTTGGGATAGTCTTAGCTGTGTCAACAGGTCTCTGGAAGGTCTCTTCACATGCATGAAATTACACATTCCACCTCTGTCACACACATCCACATCGTGTTGTCTGCATGTACTGTCTCTGAAATCTTGTACGGGACTCAACTCACAATACACAGGTCTGGAATTATACCATCTGACACTGAACAAGTCTCTAGCCTTCTGTGCTGATTCTTCAGTTGTGAATTTCACATAAACGTTCCCATTAAGATGATCATTTTCATTTTCACAAACTGTCATGTCTTCAACTTCTCCAACGAGACTTGATTCAATGTATATATCTTTATAAAAATCTGCAAACTCCTTATTTATTTCATCTTTTGATACTGTAGCATCTTTCTCCAGTTCAGGGTTTGTGTACAAGTTTGCCATCAATATCGTCTTTGAATGTGTTGGTCTGATGTGTTTTCTAGAACATTTCTCACCGTGTCTACAAGCACCTATTTTATCATAAAACTGACTGTTCAAATAAGAGTATTGTTAGTAAAACTGATTCCATGGAGATACAAAGTAAATATTGAGAAGATACTCACCAGCTGGTTGACTCCGACATGACTTTTGATACTTTTAGTGGTTTAATTTAAGTGCCTTTTTCTTTCTGTTGAATTGTTACTTTTGTTAAGCAGTGAATGAAACAATTTGTTAGATAGAAAAAAAAAAAAAAGCATCAATTTATATGACACTTTCTAGAAACTCTCAGATTACACAATCAGATAGTGCTTAATTTTGGCTGATTTGAGAAGGGATCGAGGCTATAGAAATGGGGGTAAGTGATTATCAGATCTGTGTACTTTTACTGAAGTAATTATGTTTACTAACATTACAATCTTTGATTTATAGAACGATGGAGGTACCGTGTTAAAGAGAAAAGAACTTGTCAAACAACAAAACCAGACATCCAAAGAAGATATAATTGACCTGAAACTATACAACAAGACAGGGAAATGGAGTACGTGCTCATTATCAAATAAACCTTTGACAGTGCCCATTGTCAGTGATTATCTGGGAAATCTTTACAATAAAGAAGCTATACTGGAGTATCTTATTGATCCACAGAGTTTCTCATCAAAGCTGAAAGAGATGGTTGGTCATATAACGGGATTGAAGGACGTTGTTGAGTTGAATCTACAAAAGGATCCTTCAACTTCAAGATTTGTCTGTCCTATTACAGGTGATGAGCTTGGTGATGATGGAGTTAAGAGTGTTTACTTGGTCAGATGTCATGACGTATTCTCTGCTAAATGTCTAACGAGAATCAATGCAGACGAGAATAAGTGTCCTTTATGCAACGAGGAATATGAAGCACAAGATCTTATCGTTATAAATCCGGTACAGAAAAGCGATATTGACTCCTTGAAGCAAAGAATGCAAGACCTAACGACAAATAACTTATCTCATTCTTTAAAGAAGATAAAGACTAAATCAAAGGATAAGAGCAAGAATAAGACTAAGAGCAAGACAACGGTAAAGGAAAAGGAAGGAGAAGGGGAAAATGGAAATGACAGGGAAACAAGTAGAAAGAGATCTGCTGTTGAAGAAAATGATGCAAAAGACACAAATCCATCAAAGTTGAGAAAGCCATAATACATTAATTTGGTTTAACATCTTTATAAGGGGCAATTTATTTAATAAATACATGTAAATAGAGGTGATATCAACTCTATGGAAAGACTATGAACAAAATAAGAAACGGTAGCGATTAAGAACATAAAAGCAGCGGCAGTAACAGCAGCAGCAGCACATTAAGAGCGTTCTTCAGTGTTTTCGGTACTTGGTGCAGCATCAACAACAGCAGTATCTGGGTTAGCAGCTATTTGTTGTTCGTATTTCTTACCGTTCAGGTATATTTGCCAACTCAGACCACCTATGATATAAACTGATGATGTTTAGTTAGTAACATTGCTTCTATGATTTCAAAGATAAATAAGTATAAATATAGAAAAAAAGACACATACGAGAACCACCAACTAGAGATAGAACAGTCAAACGGTGCACAGCATCGGCGACCTTAGTGTACCAAGGATATCTTCCAGACATCTTTGCTTCGATTACTGTTTTTAGTGTTTTAATTGTCTCTTTATTGAAGGATTAATTCTTCGGGCTTTCAGAAAATCTTTAAAAACGTACTATGAATAAAACACCCAAACACCAAATAAGTGATTACATAAGCACAAGGCCATAGAAATAAGAATAATACCAGTTATTTATATAGAGAATTAAGGCTAAACACTAGACATTGGACAAGTCCTGGTGAGCTTAGAAGATATAGTAGTAGACATAGTTGTACCAGGTTCTGAGTTTGAACAAAATGCTACTCCACAAGTTGGCAGAGTATAGTTTAACAGTGGAACTTAGCTTGTTAGTGTTGGTATCATACTGGGAACCAGTATAGAACCATCTGGTGTTTTGTTTAACCAAGTTCAGCAAGTCATCACGTCTATAGTTCTTGGTGTTTTTGTATCCAAAGGAAGCTAAATAGTCTCTCAATTCAACATCGGACCAGTAGTCAAAGAAAGCATCTTTGGCTTCTGTTCCTTTGTTAGCAACAGCAGTAGCAGCACCGTCAGCAGCACCAGAAACCTTGTTTCCATAAAAGCCAATGTTGGTAGCTAGAGTGTTATAGAATTCTGAAGCTTTAGCACCAAAGTCCACAGTTGAACCATCTTCATTTTTAACTCCAAGTGTTTTCAAAATGTTATCTTTGGACCATCCTTGAAAGAAATCATCAGTGTTGAAATTTTGAATTGGTTTATACTTGTTTTCTTTCACAAGTTCAACTAATTGGTATCTGGTAGCAAATAATGGGATTGAAACACCACGAGAGTTCAAGAAAGCTTTCAAACGGTCTTTTGACCATTTTTCAACACCAACAAAGAAGGTATCATTAACCAAATTGTCAACTTGTTTGGAAGATTTTGATAACAAAGGAGATGCCTTCTTTTGGGCTTTAGTAGTCCAAGATTCGACATCATTCTTGAAATCATTCTTGTATTTCTGAGCCAATAGTGCCAATTCAGCTTTATTATTCTTGATCGAGTCTTCAACTTCAATTCTGTGAGCTTGTAACCAGTTGTACAATTGAAGAGAAGACCAAGTGTTGAAAATGTCATCTCTGATAGAACCAGCTTTATCGAAAAGTGATTTATCAGCCAAGTCCAGAGTTTCCAAAACACTCTCCTTTTGGTCTTCAGCATATTGGGATGCTTCATAGGCATATTGACGAACCTTTTGACTCAATTCCTCCTTGCTAGCGTTTGGTGAGTAGTCAACACCATAAGCTTTCAACCAGTTCTTCAAAGATTTGTCATTCCATGAAGAGTATAACCAGTCACCTGGGTATTTACCAGAGGCTTTGTGATGCTTAGCAATGTCATCATAACGGTCTTGAGCCAGCTTGACCAATTCAGAGCGTGAAGCATCATGGTTGAATTTAATCTTGGAGCTCTTCAATAATCCTTTCAAGTCTTCGGTAGACCAAGTGGAGAAGATCCATTCTTTAACATTGTCATAGGATTGACCCCAAGTGTATCCTTGGTTGGTGTAATCACCATAAACACCCAAAACTTGTTGTTTCAAGCTTTTTGGATGGTACCATGCATGAGGCTTTGCTTTACTTGTATGTAATTGCCATTGCTTCTTGGACAATTCCTTGATTTGCTCAGTGGTGGCCTTTGGGTCAACTTGGACTGAGTTATCTTTCAGGTATTGTTTTAGATCGGCGAGATCCCAAGTATCAATTGGATTGTTTGAAGAAAAGATGTGTGCATTGACTGTGACAACAGCCAGTAAGGCAGTAGTAACTCTCAATAGTTTCATAGTAGTAGTGTATTATACCGTTTACCGTGGTATCACTTACGGGTTAATTGGGGGATGAAAAAAGCCATTGTCTCTGGCTTTTATAGGAACGGGAGCCCCCCAGACTGAAATTAGCAATTAAAGCTCCATTCGAAGAATAATAGAGAAAATCCAGAGCAATGCAATACTACAAACACAAGACGTAATGGTGAAAACAGCAACTTTACTACGCAAATTTGGCACATATATCACGTGACTGTTACAAATCTTGCTTAATTTAAGTGTTCCAACGCATTCCAAATTACATTTTGAGCTATTGTAACATTTTAGTGCCTATTCTATGTGTAATTGACTTTGTTACATACAATACATTCATCACTATTATGTACCAAAACACCCTTTGTTTCATAGACACATACGTTTTCTGGGTATTAAATGTTCATATATCACGTGACTAGTGACCTCGGAACTCGCCTCAAAACCGGTGCCACGAAAATCCCAAAAAAAATAACGAAAACAAAGTCAAAACAAAGATCAAAACGCAGATAAAAACAATAGAAAACACGCCAAATCGCAGCAGATGTCCTTCACAAACCAAATTGTCCCTGTGCCAATCTCTGTGCCACTAAACTCACACACCTCGGTGTTCCAGAACGGAACACAGTCAGGTCAGAATGGGCCAAACAGCGGTGCTGATTTGTTTACCCATCTAGAGTTTAACATCAAAGCCGGTCTTAATCTAGATTGGTGTTCCACAACCGTTCTACGATTCAGTAAATCTGCTCCATACCTTGTCAAACAACACCCATGGGTGCTAGATTACCTTTTGAGTGAACTTCACAAAAACCTTAACAAAACTGCTGCTCTCAGTTTGAGAAACTTTTCTCAAGAAACAGAATTCACACAAGCTCTAGCCTTGAACGGTAGCACTAAGAGAGTATTGATAGATGTGCTGGCCCACTTTATTAATAAAGATAACGATTATGATAGCTATGACCACGCAGATTTGAATGGTGATTCTAAACTTGCTAATGTTGATATTGAACTACTATCAAACACTGTTGATATTGTTGAGAGTGTATCTTCATATTACGCACCATGTCCAAAGGATGATGAACTATTCTTGATATTACTGCAGATCTTCTTATCTACAAATGACCGTTCATTATCTATATCACTAATGAGATCTTTCTCTAGATTTTTGGTCAGATCTCAATTGAGTGTTGAGTCATGTGCAAATAATTTGAACTCTACCGTGTTTGACAAAATTGTTTCTTTCCTTTTAACTGATGATTACGATCTACTATTGGCTTCTTTGGACTTTTTGTACCAATTCTCTCTTCCTGGAAATGCTAGAATATCAAGCATCATAAAAAGTTCATCCAGACAAGATATCTTAAAAGTTAGACTACCACAACTGCTAACTTTCCAACTAGATATCAAACGCAACCCTAATGATTTCGAAAACTTGGAACCATTGAGACTGATCAAAAGAACAAAACCTCCAGTACCAGAAGTTGCTCCAAAATTAACTCCTGAACACTATAGACACGTTATTCAACTAAATGAACCTGCAAGAGCAACTGCTTGGATGAGATGTTGTTATCAATCAGCTCCAGAAGGTGAAGTAACACAAATCTCATTATGGAAATCTTATGAACACCAATTCGAGACTGAAGCACAACAAAATAAGAGAAAACTTCTACCTGCTGTTGATTTCATCAAGAATGTTTCTCATGCCTTTCCAAATTCAAATGCCATGGTTATCAATTTAAGTAACGGGCAAAGAAAATTCATCATCAAAGGTATTCAACCTAGAGAATTCTCTGTGGACATCAAGACAGGAGAATATGAAATACGAGTTCCTCCATCAAGTGATTATAACTCAGATCTAATAAACCAAATTGCTACACAAGAGAAACTAAAACCTTATCATCCTCCAGAAAATTTGAATGAGGTTAACAAAAGTACTGCTTTATTAATCACATCTTTGGTTAACCATCCAAATGGTAAAGACCAAGTATTGAAACCAATTGAAGAAACAATCTTCAAAAAAATCGAAGCTGTTCCAGCCTTGTTTGATGAGTTGGTTGATGCTTTGAAATATCTACAATAATGGTTATTTCTACAGTGATGGTTAAATAGAAAAAAAGGTTCATGTATATCGTTATATCATAATAGAATAATTTGTTTAATTAGTAAATTAGGCTGCATGTAGACATGCAATCATGTCTCATCAATAAAAGTTGGTGTAAAAAAAAATGAAAATAAACAATCATTATAGTAGAAGGTTATATGCAAATTTCATTTCATTTCATTTCGTTTAGTTTAATAATCTAATAGCTTCTAAAGCTGTGGTTGATGCATTTTCGGTATTCAATTCATTCATCAATTTGGTGAAAACTTGAGTGATTTCATTCTTGAACTCTAAAGTTTCTCTGGAGTCTAATTCCATATAGTAGTTATGGACATCATGTAGTTCAATGATTAGAGGTGCTAAAAACTCTAATGATTCAATACTGTTGTCTTGGGTTTGTAAGACACTTTTAATGACTTGGTAAAATCCAAAATAGTTGGCGGTTTTCTCTAATGAGTATTCAGCCATCAATTTTTTGAAAAATTCAGTTCTGGAAATAGCATAAACTGGTAAGTTTGCAATGTTTGATGATAAGTAAGTTAGAAATTCAAATCCATTTTTCATTGTCAAACCATGTGAGTTAATAATTCTTGTAGTTAATTCATCATTGTTTATGAAACGGAACAGATGTCCATATGTTTGGATGTTGAAGGTTGTTCCTCTAATAAAAGATTCTTTTAATAGTTTCAAAACGGTAGATTTATCATTCTTGTCAATTGCAATCATTAAAAATTCAGATAAAGAATCAATTGTTGGTGGTGTGATTAGTAGGGTATCCATATCATATTCTTTTAGTGATTTGGTTCTTGGAAGTGCAACCATATAATTGTATAGTTTTAAAGAAGTTTCATAATCTGCAAATGAATCACGTAACAAATGTAGATAAAATTCATAAGAAAATTCCGGGATCCAATCAATTCTGTTGAATTGAGCCCAAATCTCAACTGCTTTTGCACAGTTTTGTTTAGATAAGGTTAATAAATAAGATGTCAACAATAAATTGACTTTAGATTCATATTCTTCATAACTTTTGATTGATGTCAATAGTTTATCCAAAAATTTGGTAGCCAAAGAAACTTGATTGGTTTCAATTAGGGTGGAAATGAATGATGCATAGATGATGAATTGATGTTGATTTAGAGATTCGTTATCAAGAGTTGAAGTCTTGAAATCTTCGTATAATCTAATAGCTAGACTGGAATCACTAGTGACTTTGCAATAGTTGATCAATGATGAGTAGTAGATATGACTCTTGTTATATGTTGGTTGGTTATCCAAGATTTTGGTTAATGATTCGTGGTTGACAAAACCAGGGTATAGATTCATTCCAATCAAGATCTGATCAAATATAGAAGAATCAAATTGTTGGATGTGTGTACAGTTTGATGCATTAAAGATATCAATAGCGATCTTGAAGAAGTCAGCACCATTAGAAGAATAATCTGGTAAGTATGCTGCTTTGATAGAGCCTTGAAGTAATTGGCTAATGACAATTGAGTAAATGTTCAAGTCTGGTTTGATTCTATTAGAAATCATATCTTGGTAAACGTTCAACATGACAGATAGTTGATCATCAAGTGTATCATCGATGGTTCTTTTGGAAATTGAGTCAAGAACTTTAGCATAAATGTCTCTTGGTGGAACAATACCGTTTCTCTTCAAAGCCATATAGTAAGAGTTGATTCTTTCATATTCACCCTTATTGTAGTATCTCTCAATTTCCTGGACTTGTGTGTATAGGAAAGTTTCATCTGTTTGTTCTTGAGGTTCTTCAAAAACAGGTTCGAAGTATTTTGGTGTATCTTGCTCTAGTGGTGATTCAACAAGAGTTGGGGATGATGCAGATGAAGATGATGATTTGGTTTCTGTTGTTTGTTTGGTAGCTTGTGTATGGAATGCATTTTTTTGGAATGAGGTGTTGAATTTAGAAACTAGGGTAGTGTTGGAAGAAGGAGTAACAGATGCAGATTGTGTAGAAGTTTGTGCTTGTGCAGATGGTGTGGATGTTGTTGTGATTGGTTGCTGAGACATAGGCAGCTTCTTGATGATCTGTTGATAATCATTCTTGTGGACGGAAAGGATGAAACTATCTTGGTTGTAAGGAAGAACAATGTTGATTGGGTTCTTCAAGGCTTGTTTATTCTCATCGTTATTGTTTGTGAGTGTACTATAGTCTATTTGAAGATAATTAGCAGATATAGAATTAACAGGGTGTGGATTTGGGATTCTCTTAGCGCCATGAGCAAATGGTTCAGAAATAACAACTTGGCTGTTCTGTTTGATGTAGTTGAAGGAGGAATCAAAGAAGGCAGCCGACTGCTTAGCAGCGGTGTGGTATCTTTTGGAGTTGGAGAACAAGCTGTTGTGTTTGAAGCAGTTGAATGGCATATTGAAGAAGCTCTTCTCCATTTGAAAGGGAACTTATAAACAAAAAGCAAAGAAGCAAATGAAAATTAGCAAGAAGTTCCAAAGACAAGGAGTCGGTAGTGGATGTATTCTATGTCAGACTTTGTTCCTGTACTTGTGCTTTCAGCTGGATCTAGCGCTGTTGAAAAGAATGAAATCAAGTTCAAAATGTAACCAATACTTTATGTGTGTAAAGTCCACCCACTTGCCTTTCGCTTATGTCATCGCTTTGTTGTTCTGCATATTAGAAAATGCCCACTGCTGATTGGCTGAAACCTGTCCCAATCTGGCAGTCTCCGCGATTAGTCACGTGCTCGTGTATTTCCTTTTCTGGTCCCGGGGGAGTTAGGAACTCGATTTCACAATGCACGGAGAACGTTACGCTAAACAATAAACACTACGGCTATAACACAGTACATACAAATTAAAATCAGACGACTATTATGTGGAAAAGCAAGAGAAAGAACAGAGAAGGCTACTAGTAAATCAATAAATTAGGCTATGGAATTTTGGTAGCAACCAAATAGTATGTAGTATTCTATCAGGATAGCTGTCTAGTCATGTAAAAAGATGGGAAGCTTTTTTTCTTTTTTGTATGGGGTAGAGTGCGTTTACTCTTTGACGGCGTATGAACGTTGGTATTTTTCGTTGATACCAGTCAAGTAGTAAGTACCTGGGTAAAGGTGGTCAATTGAACCAGTTGGTTGGTAGTCTTTTTGACCGTATAAGGCTTCTCTTAAAGCAATAGCAGCTTCGTATTGTTCTGGAGTAACAGTTTCTCTGTTGGCTAATCTTTGTTCAAAATCTAAGACTTTGGTGATGGCAGAAACATCACCTTTAACAACAACTGAAGATAAAGTAGCAGCTAAACCTGAACCGTAAGAGAATAAACCAATACGTTTACCTTGTAAGTTATCATTACCAACGTAGAATAACAAAGAAGCCAAAGAAGCCCATACGGAACCAGTGTATAAGTTACCAGTGTGGGTTGGAACGGTCAATGATGGTTGAACTCTTTCTTTTGTTAATTGTTTAGCTAAAGCAACAAAGGTCTTTTCAATGTTTTTATCAGTTAAACTTTCTTCATATGGAACAGTAGCTAAAACAGCATCAACTTCTGGGAATAATTCTGGGTTTTCTCTGAAATCATTGTATAACAATCTAGCGTATGATTTGACAACTAATTTACAGTTTGGAACGTGGAAAGCATTGTAATCAAATCTTTTAGTGGTACCGACAGTTTTAGCGGTTTGACCTTCAACACCAGCTTTCAAAGCTTTTCTAGAGTAAGCAGCGTAAGCGTTATCTAGAGCTCTGACGTAACATCCAAGAGAGTAGTGACCTTCAACAACTGGGTATTCTTGTTTCATGTTTGGTTTGTAGAAATCGTAAACATGGTCCATGTAGGAACCTCTGGTAGCATCAAAGACAATTGGAGCATCAGCACCAATGACTAAAGCGACAGCACCAGCACCACCGGTTGGTCTAGCGGCACCTGGTTCGTATAGGGCGATATCGGCGGCAACAACAACAGCATCTCTACCATCCCAAGCGGAGGATTCAACCCAGTTGATAGCATTCAAAACAGCACTGGTACCACCGTAACAAGCGTTGACAGTGTCAATACCTTCAGTGTCTTTGTTATCTCCAAGAAGTTGGGTTAGGACAGATTTGACAGATTTTGATTTATCGATCAAGGTTTCAGTACCAACTTCTAATCTACCAATGTTGTTGACATCCAAGTTGTAGTTCTTGATCAATTTAGAGAAAGCGGTCAAAGCAATAGAGTAAACATCTTCTCTGTCGTTAACAAAGGACATGTTGGTTTGACCTAAACCAATGGTGAATTTACCAGCAGAGACACCATAAGCGGTTTCTAGATCAGTTTGGTTGACAACCTAAAAGAAGTAAATGTTAGTTACTGGTATTTCAGGGTGGTATAGCTGAGCAATTACTAGTTAATAGCAAGTACAAGAACAATGACATACTTGAGATGGAATATAAAGTTCGATGGCCTTGATACCAACGTTTTGTGGACGTGTAGACATTTTGTATGGATGTATTTATGTATAAAATTAAGATTGGTTTCTGCGAATGTTCAGTTTCGTGAGTTAACAGAAAGTGAAGTTGAGCGATTGGAGTTACGAATCAAAATCAGCGCAGATTTCAGTTTATAAACAAGTTCAATTCAGCTTTTAAACAGCTGTGTTTTCCACTTTTCATCTTTTTTTCACAAAGCGGGCAGCTCGTTTGGAAACGCGTCCACATCGTCGTTTAGCAAAAAAAACACGATCCACACATCCGCACACCATAGTATATATTCTATGTAAATAGCCGCAGCCATCTTATCGCTTTATCAATGGATGAATGGGTTTACTGGTACAGAGACCGTCTGAGGGCCTCCTGCAGCTGTTGCTCGTAGTCATCTAGAGGCTCCTGGTGGGTCTGTGAGCTGCTGCTGCCCACACCTTCTATTTCACCGTAGAAGTCTTCGGCCTGTAGCTGGGCTGAGTGCTGAAGCTTAGAAAGCTCAAGAGCTCTCGCCAGATCTTCATCGATCTCAGCTTCTTCCAATAGACCAACTTCTTCTTTGGCTCTTCTCTGGTTCATGCTTTCCTCCTGAACAGATGCGTTCAAGACCATGGCCAGTTCAAGTTGTTCGGCGTCATCAGCATACTCGTCACCATTGTATGCCGCTAACAACTTCTCTTTCTTGATATCTTCATGCTCCAAGTAATCTAATTCATCAAGATCATTCTGGATGTGTTTCTTCATGATATCTTTTCTATCGCTACTTGCTCGTAATTGTTTCTTCTTTTTCTGCCTGCTGCTTGTGATATATGTGTTCTGTAGCTCACCAAACTGGAAATATTGAACAACCCCACCAACAGCTAGTAGTCCATTTGCCTCTTCTTTTGCTCCTAGTTTCACAAGATTTACTGGAACTAAGTATGGTGCTGTGTTCAAAGGAAGATATTTCTTAGGAACTCTTGATGATACAACTTTCAATTTATCACCTCTCAGGATATCGTACACTGCAGCATAACCATTGTAACTACCCAATAATATCACAGAGGAGTTGACAGCGATGGAGTTGATTGGTGGTAGACCACTAGGAACTTTCAAATTATCAAATATTGGAACTATAGATACCTGAGGAACAAGGTTTCCTTCACTATTGGTCTTGAGTGCTCTCACATTATAGGCAAATACCATTCCAGAATGTGTGACAATTCCTAGATTACAACCATCACTTCCTGCAAGTGATGAGTTTCTTCTCCCTTTACTTTCTAGTGATATGCAATGAATGTCCTCATCAAAGTCAATCTGAGAAGTGTAGCCCATCTTAGATGGGTCAAATGAATATAGATGGAGACTTCTGGAACTTCCCATGATTATGTTCTTTCCTCCAAAGTCCACTTCGAAAAAGTTGGTTCCTGATTTATGATAGATTGTTTGAACTTGTTCTCGCTCAATGATATATATTTGATCAGAGTCAATAGCTATTATAGTATCACTGTTGTAGTACACTTTCAATAAAGGTTTAGTGGAAACATTATACTCTTTAATAAAATGACCATCCTTTAGCTCAAAGACATAAAGCTTCCCAGTTTCATCACCACTGTAGCAATGTTTTCCATCGTTATATATTGCTGTGACCATACCAGCATGTTGTTTGTTAAACTCTGTTATCTGGGCAAGATATGTTTTTGATGCTAGTAGTTTTCCAAAGATCTTACCATCCCATCTACCAAATACTGAAGCAGACGCACTGAATGAATAAGCAGTGCATCCATCTGGGGTTGTCACAGGTATCGTTGCTTCTATGTTATTTTTCTCTAATGATAGGATGCTGACGTTACCTTGGTTGTTGAATGCAAGTACTTTAGGGTAGTTGAAGATTAGTTCCTCTATGTATGTAGAATTGATTGATTGGGTTTTGTGAATACCAGTCCCTTTTCTCCAAGAATGAATGATTTTGTTTCTTTTCGCCAGTTCAACACTAAACTTGCTAGATTGAGAGCATGAACTGAATCTAGAAGTTCCAAAAGCTCTGGTGAACATATTCTTCCAAAGCTCTTCATTGTTGATTAGATGGTTAAGTGACTGACATGTGTCTCCAATGCTGTATAAGTCTGCCACATCTAGATAGCTTAGGACCTGGATAACCAGCTCAACGGGTAGCGAAGTGAAGGAGACCATTTGTGTAGGATCTGATTCTCAGTATGACACTTATTATGTCCAACAGAGTGGCGTACTCGTTATGGTTTTGTAACTTGTGGTCATATACATAGAGCGCATCAGTCACAACAATAAAAATTACATAGGTGATTACGTAAGATCGTTGTCTACCATGTGCTATTTCATTTAATTCTATTATTTATATGCCTTTATAAAAGTTATATGACTAAGGATCTTATGGTTGGGTGTATCTTATCTTGAGTAGCCAGATGCTGTAGCTCACCTAGATCTATATCGAAGCTTTTCAAGAAAAGTAGTGAAATGTAAATATTTTCAAATAAAATCTCGTCAATTGACCAGTCTAATCTTAGTTTGGTGGTTTTCAAGAAATCAATCAATTCTTCTTTGACGTTAGTTAACCTGTTGATATCAACAGATGATTTATCAACAATTTGTGTCAATTGAAGACTTTGTTCAATATTGTTTCTGTAAAAGTTTTTCTTCTCTATGGAGAAAAGACCTTTTACGTTTTGTAATGAAGCAAAAGATGGTTTGAAAGAGTCAATATCTTCAACAGCAGGTGATATATCACCTTTATAAGAATTAATGAACCTTTGGGCACTTATCAATGGAACAACACCAGGTTCAAAGTAGGAAGATGCCAGATCTCTAATTTCATCGTCATCATCACTTAGGAATTTATATACAATCCATAGTACCTCTGATGTTTTGTTGCATCTAAGATATCTCAACGCAGATCTTAAAGCAGCGATTCTGATTGGGAATGGTTCATCATCAGATGACGATTCTTTCAAAGAAGATATCCATTCGTTATAAAATTCACCTAGGTTTGAAACGGCACCTCCCAAAAATTCAAATGCGGAACATCTAAGATCTTCACCATATTTATCCTGGTTCTTACTGTACTCGATGGCTTCTTCGATAGAGATCTCTTCAACAAGTTTGATGGCTCTTGCTCTGACATATGGCAGTAGCTCTTTGTTCTGCACAACTGTTGAAAGTGTTGGAGTTCTAGTATTGGATTCAGCACAATAATCGATGGCACTTAGTTGAAGTTCAAAATAGCTTGAAGTCAAAGCAGCTTCCAAGACGGTATTACTCTTTTCAAGACAATCAAACAATGCTTTTAAGAATAATTGTTTTGATCCATCAACTTCTAAGTCCTTTATCTCCTTTGTGAAAGTTTCAAGCAGAACTGATTGGATATTGGAATTCTTCAATCCACTAGACTTTAATGAAATCTCAAGATATACCTTTGCAGTCACATAAGAAGGATTTGCTACCAAAAATTCACCAATCTTGGATTCTAATATGGTAGATAAGGTACTATCAGTAGATGATAACTCTTTAATGGCCAGTAAATAGCCATGTAATTGATTTTGGTTTTTAATAGAACATGATTTCAGCAACCACAAGGCTTCTTCTGTTTGATTCGAAACTAAAGAAGCTAAGGCTCTTGCAGCACATTCTCTGATTTTCCAGTACTTAACTGAAAGACAGGATCTCAACAATGGAACAAAATCGTTCAAACCTTCATAACCAGGCGAGGCTTCCAATTTTGACAAGATGGTCAAAACAGGGAAAAGAATTTCCAGATTCTTATCATCAATGTTCTTCAAAATATTGATCAAAATCTCTCTTAGACCTTTATATCTAGTGAAAAAGACAGCAGCACTCATTCTTTTTCTACCAAATAGTCTATTTTGTAAAGCGGTAAACAACATGATGGAACAGTTTCTCACTGACCATATATTGGAGGAAAATGAAGAGAAAGAAAGTTCTAAGGCTTCATAAACAAATGGTCCGCATAACGATGATAATTGAGTTTCAATAAACATAGTTTTGATACAGTTGAAAGCATGAATTTGTGGAAGATCCATCTTTTCACTTTCTTCTTTCTCGCTAATAGGAATCTTTGCAATTTCCAAAAGTTGATCAAAAGAGTACTTGAAGAATTCATTTTCAACAGTAACTATAGCAGTGATTAAGAATGGTAACCCACCAGAACGTCTTGTGATTAACTGGGTTTTTGTTTGAATCAAGGAGATTGTTTGGTCTAACCACTTCTTAGCTTGTTCAGGTAGTTGGCGATGACAAACTGAAAGAACTTTAACAAATGTTGGATAGACGGATGAGAAGGCACCTCTATGACGAACTGTACTTAGTTGATCAATTGTTAGTTCACCGACTCTCAATAACAGTTCATCGGATATCTTATGGTTCAATAGCTCTTGGATAACCAGCGTGGACTCTTTAGTAGATCTCCAACCATAACTCAACACCAATTGAGCAGATCCAACTCCGTACTGGTCACACCCTTCTGGAGAGTCATTGGTCAAAATCTCTTTAACAATATCCCAGCTTTTCTCTATTATGCTGATTAATTCCGCAGCAGTATCCTGGTTTGGTAAAATCTTCAGGTTTTTCAATATCAAATGAATAGCATTGAAGTAACCATCAATTGGTTTCTTGACAGCTTCAGAGATGACTTCGATCAAAGGTATTTTACTAATCAAAAGATCGAAAACAGAGCTGTCTTTGAATAATGTGTGGGCCAGTTGAAGTAATTTTGCACCAGAGTCTGAGCTTCCATAGTCATCCAACATTTCGAATCCCAAATCTATTATTGATTGTGATTTACTGGTGTCAATGCTGGAGTGCAATAGTAGGAAATGTGATTCATCACGAATATCATCATAGGTGCTTAACAAATTTCCTAGCAAGAGATCAATCAACTCTTCATCAAAGACTGGTAGATTGAATGAATATTTGATTTGTACTTCGAAAGAAGTTCTTGGATCTAAATTGGACTCTAATAATTGTCTAAAGATCTTCAGAGATGTGATTATTCTTTGGTATGTTGATCCTGGACGCAATTGGGTTTTCAAAAATGTAATGATCCAAACAAGGAAATTCTTGTAAAGATCAATAGCCTCGTATTTGGAGACAGCTTGGTCTGCATACTTCGATTTGAGTAGTTTTTCAGCATCTCTATTCAATGCATATGATGAATCTTTCAGACGATATAAGAACTGTTTGAATAAACTAATGAACTCGTTTCTTGGTTCAACCTCCACTCCAACGAAGAACACTGGTAAAGTCTTTTTCAATATTGTTAAAGTTGTTTCAGGGATTTGTTTAGACCCTTTATGTGAGTAAGTTAGCAGTTGGAAAGCTTTGACTTTGAAGTCATCTTTGACAATTAATGATTCAACCATATCCACAGTCAAGACTTCAGAAATTGTCTCATCCTCAATAGCTAGTTGTTGACCAATGTTCAAGCAAGTAATGAATAATTCGACATCATCTTTGATCTCCTTGACAGCAAGTTTAAAAGCAGTTGGGGACAGTTTGAACAAGTTTGGAAGCAGATGTTGTTCAACACCTTTAGATAGCTTTGGATCCCTTAAACCCTTAATGACAGGTGCCCAGTATGAGTTGACCCAATTTGTGGCTTCATCTTCATTTGTATATAATCTTTTGTACAAGGAACTCAACGCTTTACCGACAGGATTTCCTAATGAATTTGATGAGATGAGGTACATGGTGTTTGAAATGAAATCAGGTTCTTTTTTGATAATATAATGTGAATCTTCAACTTCTTTGACCAATGTTTCAATCAAGTAGTAGCGTACTCTTCTCTCTGGTTTGATTTGTAAAGCTTGGGCTATCCAATTCTCAAATAGTTCATTACTTTCATAGGATTTTTGCAATATAATAAGTTTGTTGAATAAATCCTTGAGTGAATTTGCCAATGGAGCACCAGTTTCATCCCAGTAGTCTATAATGAACTTGTACAAGAAGTCAAGTGTATCAGCTGTGAGTACTTCAGAAGAGACTTTAGTATGGAATTCAGCATCTTTGCGAGAAAGCTGATCAACACGAAGAATCCAGATTGAGAGTGTATCTGTGCAAAATATTCTAATCTTCCCTGAATCAGATGCGTTTTTCAATGTATTTATCAAGCTTGGAAACACATTTATCAAGAAACTTGGATAGTGTTCTTCTTTGGAGACTTGTTTCTTGGAGATAAGTAATTTCCTCACAGAATCGACCTGTGCTTCGGATAAAAGACCATGAGCAAAGTCAGTAGACTCCAAACTCAGCTGTTCCTTGGTCATTACTGCTTAGCTAGAATCTGTAGCACCAATAAGGTAAATCTATGTTAAGCCAAAGCTCGAAAGCTCATCGCTTCAAATTTTTTCATGTTGAATTTTCCATGATATTTCCTTGAAATCAGTTACTATGACAACCAAAAAGAATGTGTCTGCTTACAACGAGATAAGAGAGCACTTTTAGTGCAGTATAAGTGCTAACTTATGCTATTTAACACTACATTTATGCCTAATATTTAAATATCAAGTGTAACATACCATTGTATTTATCTTCTGTGTAACCACTCCACTATCTCGTCTGCCTAAGGGTCCCCAGCTCTAGGCGGAGAAGTGTTTCATGGCTGTGCCCAGCGTTTATTTTTGTCTTTGTTTCTTTTTTTGTTCTCTCTTTTTTTTTTTTTTTTTCAGGTTTCACGTAAACAAAAACGAATCAAACTCGAAGCACCGAAACACGTACACAACTCCCAAAACCAACCAACTCCACTTGATTCCCAACAACACTCTCATTACAATGGTTGCAGACAAGTACATCGGGCTGGCCCTTGCGATATCGTCCTCGTTTGCCATCGGAACCTCATTCATTATAACAAAAAAGGGTTTGAAAGATGCATCCAAACAAGGATTTGAAGGTGATGGACATGAATACTTGAAGAACCCAATCTGGTGGGCAGGTATGCTGACTATGGCTATCGGAGAGATTGCAAATTTTGCTGCTTATACATTTGCACCAGCTATTCTGGTTACTCCTCTTGGTGCACTTTCGGTCATCATTGGTGCTGTCTTAGCTGCTGTCTTTTTACGTGAAGAACTAGGAACACTAGGTAAGATGGGTTGTGCTATTTGTTTACTAGGGAGTGTGATCATCGTGTTACACGCACCTTCAGATAAGGATATTGAGACTGTGGATGAAATTTTGGGTTATGCCATGACTCCATTGTTCTTAACATACGTTCTGGTTGTTTCTGTATTTGCTTTGGTTATGATCTATAGAATTGCTCCAATCTATGGTACCAAAAACCCAATCTACTACATCTCTATCTGTTCCTCTGTTGGATCTATCTCAATTGTTAGTATTAAAGCCTTTGGTATTGCTTTGAAGTTAACGTTAAGCGGTAATAACCAATTCACACACTTCTCAACTTACTTGTTCATTATTGTCGTCGTTGTCTGTATCATGACTCAAATGAACTACTTCAACAAAGCTTTGGATCAATTTGATACCTCCATTGTTAACCCTCTATACTATGTCACATTCACCACTGCCACTTTGGTTGCAAACTTCATTCTTTTCAGAAACTACAATGATGCTGGTCCAAAAGATTCCATCAGTTTGATTTGTGGATTCATGATCATTTTCTCTGGTGTTTACTTGTTAAACATCTCAAGACATAAAAACCAAAGCCAACATACCCAACTTTTCAGTCAACATGATGATCTAAGTGATATCCCAATGGATGCTGGTATTAGTGCTATTCAAAGTAGACGTTCATTAAACATTCAAAGACAAGGCACAGGTGCAAATGTCAATGACTACGAAGAGTCTGTTGGTCTCAGACGTTTTGATAGTTTGAGTATTGATGAAGCAGATGAAGAAGAAAGATTCCGTGTTTAAATTATTATATCATAAGTTCTATAGAATTCATACTACAAATAACACATTGATCAAAAAAGAGTTATTTTTTGAAGTAACTATAAATTTCATGAATATAGCCATGTAAATATGCAGCAAAAAACAATGCCAGACTCAATTGATTATGAATGATCTATTTATTAATTATCCATTGAATCCAGCAACCAAGTTAAATAACAACACAGAAAATAAAAATATATAATACGTAAACCGAAAAACCATACCCCCAGACTAAATGTCATCAATATCTAATTCTTCTTCATCAGATTCATCATCGTCAGCAGCACCGAATTCGAAGTTGACATCTTCATCATCTTCATGACCGAAAGTATCAGTTTCGTTGATTTTAGCAGATTCTGGTAATTCACCTTGAGATTTAAGAGCTCTAGCTTCATCAGAGTTATATTTGTGGACAACATCACATTGTTCATCTTGGAAATCTCTCAATGACACTAGGATAATATCACCTTGAGCCATCCAGACCTTCTTTCTTAGTTTACCTCTGATGTGGGCCATTCTTTTGATACCATCGAAACAAGTAGCTTCGACTCTACCGTTACCCAACATTTTGGTGATTTGAGCGTATTCTTGACCTTCTTCTCTCAAGATCAATTCTCTCTTTTGACCTTCATTGTCATTCTTACCTCTTCTTCTGTTTTTACCACCTTTACCTTTAGCTTTTGGCATTTTTAATTCTTAGATGTCTTTGTTTGTATGACGTTTGAGTTAAATTTTCAGCAAATTTTTTTTAATGGCAAAATCGAGAACACGAAAAAAAAAAAAAAAAAAAAAATTATGTAATCAATTGTTACGTAATCGATATTTCAAAGGTGTCTGGATGTTTTTGTATATCAAAATATGTCCAAGTCCACTTAGACAGATTACTATGTTAGTCAAGTTATAACTAGTTATCATCAACCCCAAGCTACACATCATGGACCCATTTGACGCTAGACTCCAGTACATACAACTTCTGGAACAGCTAAACCCATCAATTCAATCAATAAACAAAGCTATACAGTTTGCATTGAAAAATGCTGAGCTACATGAAGATTTTCATTCATGTATACTTGAAGTGTTAGACAAGCTGAGCATCAACTCCAAGATCAATGTCCTATATTATATTCAAGAATTCATACCCGCAATACTCAAGCAATTTCCAGACCCGGGTAGTAGACCTTACATCAAGAACTTCGAACACAACTTTGATGTAATTCTAGCAAAAACACTACCTGATGGTAACCTAATAAACCTGAAAGATTCCGTTGATATACTGATAAATATCCAGAAACTATACCAAGTTGACAACTCAAGATTCAGTAAAGTGTTCTTCAATTTAACCCTTGAGAACTCCAACGATCCATTACCTACGATAGAGCCAACAGATAATGGGTTTGCAAAAGCATGGATATTTTTGATTAAAAGTAAGATCCTTGGACTTCAAAACAGAGCCAAACTACTAGAGAACAAAGCAGATGAGGTAGGAAAGACCATAGAATTCACAAAAGAGGAAAGATTGAGCAGGATGGAGTTTGATAGAGAGCGTCATAAAAGAGTTAAAGAAGTCAGTTGGGCCATCACTAGACCCACAGCACCATCATTAACAGGCAACAGCGCCAATAGTCTCAAAAACTCTATAGATTCTGCAGAGTTTGATAAATTATGGGATGAGTTTGGTGAACTAACAGAAGAAGATTACCAAGAACTGAAAGAATTAAATGAGACAGCAAAGGCAAGTTATAGATAGATAGATAGATATATGGTGTTGTATATTTTATCTTAATTTATAACTATTTAATCAATTAAAATGCGTATAATTCTTTTGTTTTTCTGTTACTATTTACTCGTCATTGTTCAAATATTAGCCAATACTGTAAACAATTCGTTCAAACCTTCAACTTGTTCTTCTGCCACGGTAGTTTTGCTGTTATCATCATTGTATCCAATAGTGAATACAACTGGGATGATTTTCTTCTTAGCAAAAAGATTAGCATATTCAAGAACTGGCTCGAAAATGAAATCACTTTTACCACCGATTGTCAAGAAATCAATTGATCTGGAGTCGTCATCAAGACTTCTGATAGAAGAAGCAGATGATGAATCAACACAGTCAACTTTGATAGGATGTTCAACTGAAGATTGATTTGAATAGTAGTCAATCAAGTACTTGATAGCAGTTTGGGAAATATTGGAGTGTTGAACGTAAACAATATCATCTGATACAGTTGCATGAATGTCAACATTGATCAACTTATCTGTGTCTTCATAATCATTAATATGTGTGATCAAATCACCAACAAGGGAGTTTTTTCTTTCTGGATCCTCGTCATTCTTCTCTGTGTGGAATTTGATGAAAGTCTCACCGGTTTCGATAAAAGATTCAGGGATTCTTTCTTCATATGATTCAAGAATGCCTCTCAAAATCTTCAAAAATTCCTTGAAAGATGCAATATTCAAAAGAGTTGTCCATTGAGAGCTACCGACTAGTTTGATAAGACCACCATTTTCAGCAATCAAACCAACTTTTGGTAACAATGGACGATATAATCTTTCAAGTTCTAATCTTCTATATCCAGAGAAAATATAAACTTCATTATCATGGATCAAATCGTTTAAGATCTTCAACATTCTTTCAGATGGAATACTTGTGATATGAAAAACTAACAATCTCTTCTTGGATGCTCTGTACTTTTCAGTGAATGATCCAACATTCAAAGCATGATTTGAACTCTTTTCGTTCTGAGATTTCCAAGAAGTCTTGATACGATTCAAATTTAGGTTGACCCAGTTATGACAATCTTGGTTTTTAACAACTTTAATCAAATGTTCCCAATTTGAGGCTCTTTTACCCTTGTCTAGTTCAAGGGCTTCTTTGATCTGTAAAGAAACCTTTTTGATATCCCAAGGATTGATTTTGAAAGCACCTTTAGTGAAAACAGAAGCAGAACCTGTGAATTCACTCAATAGCAATGGTGATTTTTTCTCTTTTGTAGCAACGATAAACTCATGACAAGTCAGGTTCATACCTTCTCTCATGGAGCTAACAATAAATAAATCAGCTTCAACCAATAATCCCAAGTATTGAACGAACTCAACATCTTGGTGCAAGAAAACAACTGGCTGAGTGTTGGATGAAATATTTGGAGATAATGAGTTGATTCTATCCACAATTGACATTATTTCAGATTCTGATTTTGTATCATGGTCTTTTGTTTTCAAACAAATTTGAATCAAGACAGTATTATCGATATAGTCAGGGTTATTCTTCAAGAACAATTCATATGATAACAACTTTTGTTTAACCCCTCTGATTTTATCAAATTTATCTCTACCAACAATCAATTTTTGAGTAGGCCATCTTTCTCTTATTAGTCGTCTCCACTCCAATACTTCATCAGAATGGTCGATCTTAGCTGATAGGTCATTAGCATCAATACCAACTGGAGAAGATAGAATTTTGATCGCTCTACCGTTGAATCTTATCTCATCATTCGAGATGTCAGCTAGTAACAACTTGTTACAAGTTTGACTGAAATGTCTGACGTATTCGTCAGTTTGGAATGAAACAAAGTTGGCACCCAAAATACCTTTCAACATTGATTCACGTTGAGCAAAACATTTGAAAACTTCACTTGAAGGGAATGATACATGTAAGTAAAAACCAATTTGAGCATCTGGTATTTTTTCTCTAACCATTTCAGGCACCAAGAGTAAATGATAATCATGAACCCAAACAACATCACCAGGCTTGTATACTTTAACAATTTTTTCTGCAAATTGTTGGTTTAATTGTTTGTAAAACTCCCAAGAATGGTCTTCGAAGGCCTTAGAATTTGGATCATCAGGGATCTGGTAGTGAAGTGTTGGCCAAAGAACGTGTTTACAGTAGTTTTTGTAGTGACCTTGGAATGTAAAGTCAGAAGGTAAGACTGATTCACAATTGAATTCTTTGGATAAAGTTTCAGTGATTGAATGACTGATATTATCAGGCAAGTCATCAGTTGGGATGCCTATTGTTCCGACCCATTTGTATTGATTTGGTTTCAAAGATGTAGATATAGCATTGCTTAGAGCACCATTACCTTTGTGGAACTCCACCACATGATAGCTTGAGTTGCTATAAACATCTTGTGCACTCTTTGGGTTCACCACGTTGCTGTTGGAGTAACCCCCAAATTTAGGTATCTTTTGACGATGATTGTAAAGAGTATCATAACCATCATCATCACTGAACTCGAAATCATCATCAGATATTGAGACTGTATCATCCTCACGTTGTAAGTTCAAACTTGATTTTTGGTAAACTTGATTAGAAGGGATAACTCTTGCCTTAGGAACAAATTTGTTTGAAGCTATGGTCAACTTGTGTTTCAATTCCTCATTGAAGTTTGGAGAATTACCAAAGGCTGGAGAGCCAGCTGGAGGAGATTGATAGAAGAAGTCCTCAATTGATGAGTTGGTTGTTCTGAACTCTTCTGAACCTAACGACTTCTTTGCGAGGATGGAATTTGATAGAATTTGGCCAGAACCAGGGATAGGAGTAGTCACTGAAGGAGTAGGCCCATTGTTGGGAGTGTTTGTCTGTGTTGGTTTGGTCTTAATAGCAAGGGAATTGATTAATTCTGGGTTGATTGCATCTTCATTAAGATGGAATTCCACCGTGTAAGGAAGGAAACTGTTAAGGTGTCATTGTTAGTTGGGGTCCTTCTAGTAAATATGCTTCTGCTGGCGGTGAGAGCGGATAGAAATGAAGGGTGACTTACAGTGATGCGATGAGAACCGTCATTGACTTATGCGCTGTGGGAGGGGAGCAGTGAAGTTATGAGTTTCTTTTATCTGTTTAATTGAGTAATTTGGTGTTAATTGTAGTTTTTTTACTTGTTCCTATTAAACGATTTCTTTTAGACGTTGCGAGTTTTCCAGAAATTGCTATTATTTATTATTTTCAGTGAGCTGTTGCTCTCCACTACAAAACAAAGAAATGTGTAAATAAAATCACTAAAAAAAACGCCAAATGCTTGTAGACTCACATTGTCACATCTCTCTGGAAACACAAGTTGATGTGTCGCAGCTGGACTCTTTCTATGGACAGAACGGGGTTGAGAAGGTGTGTTTGATGTCCACCAGTCATGTTGACTACAAGGTAGTTGATCAGTTGGCTCAGAATTCCAGTACGATCATCCCTTCATTTGGAATACATCCATGGTTTGCGCATCTCTTCACTTTCGAAAAGAATGTGTCCAAGCAGAGTCATTATCAGAAAGTGTTTAACGTCCAAACTATTGATGATGAGCTCTACTCAAACCTTTTAGATCCAATTGATATAGACGAACATTTAACCACACTAGAAACACTCATACACAAACATTCATTCGATAAAGATACGAAGTCGACCCCTGTGGTAGTGGGAGAGGTGGGTCTAGATAAATTGTTCCGGATACCACTGAATGGGTATTTCGTTGACAGGACCACCAGGCTCACGAAGTACAAAACAATTATGGATCATCAGGTAAAAGTGTTCAAAGCCCAAGCCAAATTCGCGTTTGAAAGAAATCTGCCACTCAGTATACACAATGTCAAATGCATGGGTGTGCTCATCGACGTTGTGAAAGAACTATACAAAGACAGCCATTCAAATCTCATGTTGCATTCCTATACTGGATCAATAGATTCACTTAAGCTATTAATAAAGATTGTGGGGATAGAGCATATTTTTGTGTCTACGTCTTGGTATCTTAACGGTGAAGACGGGCGCTACACAGAATTGCTCCACCTTGTCCCACCTTCCAATCTCTTGATTGAAAGTGATATAAGCATAAATAACTATGAAGATCAGCTCGAGTTGTTGAAGAAAGTTGACGGTTTGATTAGCACAGCCAATGTTGATAATCTGAACCGTTATCTCTTGAGAGAGTAGCGACAGCTATAAACTCCTCTACTTCAAAGTTATATATAGAGCCCTACGTCTAATATACAAATGTTGTCGATTCCATATAGACAACGACTGATTAGTCAGATTTTGGCCCACTTTTGGCCCACTTTTTCGCGGGAGCATCCCAGCCTCACCAAATTTTTAATGTGGTAATTGTGTCAAATTGCCTCTCTGCGAAAAGCGCCAAAAAAAAAAAAAGTTCCCTCCATCCTTGAGCCCCAGATGATTCTGGTGGATTCCGATGTTGATGCCGATAAACTTTTGGTTGGAGTGATGCTAAATTTATAATATCGTGTTTATTGACTAAATAACGGAACGAGTGGAAACTAGCTCCAAACTCCATCACAAAACATCAACAAAAGAGCCAAACTCCACCTGCACACGGTTTTGGGTGTTTTTTCGGCCAAGTATGTGCACTTGCATTTTACACACCATCTGATTTTCCCAAAGAAATTGGGGGGAAAATCGTCAAGAACGGGGGGTAAATACTGAAAAATTGGTTACCCCCCGTAGAAATAAGAAATTTTCGCCGCGGCCACGCCCAAACAAATTCGGTAGGTTGAAAATTTCCTATAAAAACCCATCAACACTCCCCTCTTTTTTTTCCAATAACAGTCGTTTGAACCATCCCCTCTTCAATTTCCTCTTTTGGCTAGCCAAAAACCCCCATCTGACATTTATTGTTACTCTTAACTTTTCCCGTTTCGGCAGTCTCAACAAGCTTCGTTTAGATCGTTCTGCATCTGCACTTGTTGTAATTGTGTCAATTTCTATATTCATTATCATATAAAGAAGTGGTTTTTTATTTGTTTACTTCCCACTTTCTCTACACTTTTATAAATCATAATCACAGCCCACAATGTCTCAAATCTTGAAACAAAGAGTTAGATACGCTCCATATCTTCAAAAATTGAGAACCCCAGAACAATGTGTTGAATTATTCAAAGATGGTCAATACTTAGGTTGGTCTGGTTTCACCGGTGTTGGTGCTCCAAAAGTCGTTCCAGACGCGTTAGCTCAACACGTTGAAGACAACAACTTACAAGGTAAACTACAATTCAACCTATTCGTCGGTGCTTCTGCTGGTCCTGAAGAAAGTAGATGGGCTACAAACAACATGATCAGAAGAAGAGCTCCACATCAAGTTGGTAGACCAATCGCCCAAGGTATTAACAACGGTGAAATTGCTTTCTTTGACAAACATTTATCTATGTTCCCACAAGATTTGACCTACGGTTTCTACACCAAAGACAAATCAAACGATTTACTAGATTACACAATTATTGAAGCAACCGCCATTACCGAAGATGGTGCTATTGTTCCAGGTCCAGCTGTTGGTGCATCTCCAGAAATGATCTCTGTTTCTGACAAAGTCATCATTGAAGTTAACACTGTCACTCCATCATTCGAAGGTTTACACGACATTGACATGCCAGTCAACCCACCATTCAGACAACCATACCCATATACCGCCGTTGATCAAAAAATTGGTGTTACCGCCATCCCAGTCGATCCATCAAAAGTTATTGCCATTGTTGAATCTACTCAAAGAGATAAAGTTCCTCCAAACACCCCATCTGATCAAATGTCCAAAAACATTGCTGGTCACTTGGTCCAATTCTTCAGAGATGAAGTTAAAGCTGGTAGATTACCTGAAAACTTGCATCCATTACAATCAGGTATCGGTAACGTTGCCAATGCTATCATTGAAGGTTTAGCTGATGCTCAATTCAAAAACTTGACTGTCTGGACTGAAGTCTTACAAGATTCCTTCTTGGAGTTATTCCAAAACGGTTCCCTAGATTACGCTACCGCCACCTCTATTAGATTAACCGAACAAGGTTTCGAAAAATTCTTCAACAACTGGGATGAATTCTCTAAGAAATTGGTTTTGAGATCTCAAGTTGTTTCCAACTCCCCAGAAATCGTTAGAAGATTAGGTGTTATTGCTATGAACACTCCAGTCGAACTTGATATCTATGGTCACGCCAACTCCACCAACGTTTCCGGTTCTAAAATGTTACACGGTTTAGGTGGTTCTGGTGATTTCTTAAGAAATGCCAAATTATCAATCATGCACACTCCAGCTGCTAGACCATCAAAGACCGATAAAACTGGTATCTCATGTGTTGTTCCATTTGCCTCCCACATTGACCATACCGAACATGATTTAGATGTTTTGGTTACCGATCACGGTTTAGCTGACTTGAGAGGTTTGTCACCAAAAGAAAGATCTAGAGAAATCATCAAAAACATTGCTCATCCAGACTATGTTGACCAATTATTAGACTATGTCAACAGAGCTGAACATTACGCCCTAAAGACCAAATCATTACACGAACCACACTTATTGGGTGATGCTTTCAAAATGCATTTGAACTTGGCTAAGAACGGTACCATGAAATTAGACTCATGGGACCAAGTCATCTAATGAAATTAATTAAACTTTGTTATATACACATACATATACATATATACATCTAAAGTTGCGGCAGATAATCAAGTCTGTCGGTATATAAAATTTTTTAACGAAACTAATAGAATGAAATAGCTTTTTAAGTGATGTTTTACGGTTGTAGCAACACCAATTGATCTACCACAAGTCTTCAAATATACCTAGATCACACTTTTAAGACTGCAACACAATTCAATGCCGATTGTTTACAATAAAAGTGAATATTCGTGACAGTTTTATGGGCTGTCCGCTCGTTTTTAACATACGCCCAAAAACGGTATATTTAGGGTTTAGTAGTGTAGTGGTTATCACGTCTGTTTCACTCACAGAATGTCGCGAGTTCGAATCTCGCCTGAACCTTAATTTTTTGGATCTTTGTTTTTCTGGTAGGAACACAATTCCTTGATAATTGTGAGGATTTCTTGGGGATTTTATATCTTTGTGGGGTGGTTCTGTTTTTTGAATATAAATAAAGTAAACCATTTGATCAATTCTTTGGAGATACTCGAGCTTCCATGTTGTTTAACACTAGAGCACTTGCAATAGCGAGAAAGGGATTGGGTCTTTCTGGCTCCTTCCGATTGTATTCAAGTGTTATAGAACTAAAGAGTTCAATTGAAGGTAATTTACAAGCTTCGAGTTATGAAAAGTCAGCAATAATCAAATCAATCAAAGATATTATTGATCATGGAAAGAAGCAGAAGAATGATGAAAAGACCCTTTCACTCTATAATTCTGTTTTGAGAAAGGAACAAGTATCATTAACCCCAAGCCTTTTGAAAGATGTTGTTTTATTAGATTACATTCCATCACCTTATATTGTGGAATTGTTCAAGATTTTTAAAGAGTTGAATCCCGATGAGATTATCCCTAAAGACATTGCAATGATCGCATTAAGAAGGAATCTTTATGGCTCTTACTCCCTTTCAGATTCGCTTAAAATCATTGACTTATCTACAGCGTCACCTTCCTATTTGAACCATATTAGACAAGAACGAACTTTGAGAAACTTCAAATACTTTGGTGGTGGTGCTTTCGGTATCGCCTTGATTGATCTTGGAATTAGGGGACTAGAAATCAGTCCAACTATGAGTATTTACTCCATGCTTTTTGCTTACTTTTTCAATCTATCTTATTTTGGATATATGGCATTTGGATCCAGATTAACAGCCCCTCTAAACAACATCTCATGGAACTCCGATGTTTCTACGAGTTATAAACGTGATCATTCAGATGAAGCAAAAATGCTGTCTAAAGTCACAGAACTTGAAGTTGCACTTAGAGGCACTGAAGGTTATCCTTCTGAAGAATTTGCAGAAATCTTGAACGAACGGAACCTTTCTATTGTCCAACCTGAGACCGACCTACTTATCCAGGAGTATTGGTTGACAGGTGGTGATAATTTTGAATGGACAGAGCCAGACCAAGATCCAGCAGACTTGATATGGAGATCCCGAGTCGATTCTGTAAATTCCAACTCCGTTACTTCAACTACCTCAGACAATTCGCAAAGCTCTAAACAGTCAAATAACCTACAATGGACTAAGAAACTAGTTTAATTGCATCATATTTATTTTCATAACTATTTATTTATATACATATTTATTAACGTCAGATGAAATTGTTTGATACTTATATTTTCTTATTCAGCTTCATGGTTTGGGTTCACGACTAATTCGTCATCTTTCACACTGACATAAACAGTTTCATTAGACTTGATTTGTCCTTTAAGTAGGAATGTTGCCATTGGGTTCAACAAACGCTTTTGTATTAATCTGTTCAATGGTCTAGCACCATACAGATTATCATATCCGTGTTCTGTTAACCAGTCTCTGGCTTCATCAGTAAGTTCTAGTGTTATTCTCTTATCGACCAATCTCTCTTGAACTTCTTTAATTCTGATATCAACAATGGTACGTAGAACATCTTTAGAAAGTCTATTGAAAACTAAAACTTCATCAATACGGTTGATGAACTCTGGTGGATAGTTCTTTTTCATAGCCTCAATGACTTCATTCTTGGTCTTTTGACTAACTGTTCCACTTTCATTCTTGATCTGATCATCGTGTAATAAGATATCTTGACCAATATTGGAAGTCATTACAATGATAGTGTTTTTGAAGTCAACATGAGTTCCTCTAGAATCTGTTAGTTGACCTTCATCTAAGACCTGAAGTAGAACCTTACAGACATCTGGGTGTGCCTTTTCAAACTCATCAAACAACACGACAGAATATGGTTTTCTTCTCACTGCTTCAGTAAGTTGACCACCAGATTCACTCATAACATAACCAGGAGGAGCACCGATCAATTTTGAGACAGTATGTTTCTCTTGGAATTCAGACATATCGAATCTAACAACGTTATTTGGATCATCAAACAAGAATTCAGCAAGACTCTTGGTTAATTCAGTCTTACCAGTACCAGTTGGACCTAAGAACATGAAACTGGCGATAGGACGTTTTTCACTTGTCAAACCAGCTCTTTGTAGTCTGACAGCATCTGCAATGGCATGAATGGCTTCATCTTGACCAACCACTTTAGTTCTCAATGAGTCTTCCATAAACAATAAACGATCTTTATCACCTTTCAAGACAGTATCGATAGGAATACCAGTCATCTTTGATACAACTTTTGAAATATCATCAGCTGTAACGGATTCATGCAATAATGAGTTTGACTTAGTATCAGAGTGCTCACTGATCTCAACTTTGCGTTGCAACTCTGGAATACGTGAGTATCTCAGCTCTGAAGCTTTAGCAAAGTTACCTTCTCTTTGAGCAATTTCTAGATCAACTCTGGCTTGTTCCAAATCCTTCTTAGCACTTTTGATGGAATCAATTTCGGCTTTTTCAGATTCCCAAACCTTGGTCAATCTATGAAGTTCTTCTTGCTTCAAGCTTAGATCCTTTTCAAGCTTTTCCCTTCTTTCAATAGATAGTGGATCTGTTTCTTTCTTTAAAGACTCAAGCTCGATTTGGATAGTCATGATTAGTCTATCTAGTATCTGAATAGAGTCTGGTTTTGACTCATGTTGTAATCTCAAAACGGCACAAGCTTCATCGACCAGATCTATAGCTTTGTCAGGAAGGAATCTCTCAGTAATGTAACGATTACTCAATACTGCTGCTGAGACCAATGCAGAATCTGTAATTTGAACACCATGATGCACTTCATAACGTTCTTTCAAACCTCTAAGAATACTAATGGTATCTTGAACACTTGGCTCGTTCAAAAGAATTGGTTGGAATCTTCTTGACAATGCAGGGTCTTTTTCGATAATTTTGTACTCATCCAATGTAGTTGCAGATATACATCTTAAACCTCTTGCTAGTTTAGGCTTCAAGATATTTGATGCATCCATTGACCCATCACTTTTACCCAAACCTAACAACATATGAACCTCATCAATGAACACAATGATTTCACCATTTGCATTATCAATCTCTTCTAGAACTTTTTTCAGTCTTTCTTCGAATTCACCTCTAAATTTAGCACCAGCAATAAGAGACCCAAGATCTAAAGTAACAAGTTGTTTACCTTTCAAACTCTCTGGAACTTCTCCTTTCACAATACGTTGAGCCAAACCATCGATTAAACTTGTCTTACCGACACCAGCTCTTCCGATCAAGACAGGATTGTTCTTTGTTCTTCTGGACAATATCTGAATAGCTCTTTGTATCTCCTGGTCTCTACCAATGACAGGATCCAGCTTACCCTGTTCTGCTAGCTTGGTTAGATTTGTACCATATTTCTCTAAAGCAGGTTTCTCTTCCTCCTGTTGTTCAGGATTCATGTTCATTCTGAAGTTTCCATTGCTAGCATAACGAACAGTCTGTTTGTAAGATGGGTGTAAGATGAATTGTCTAGGAAGTGGCACCGGTCTTGTTCTTATTGAAGATGTAAAAGTTCTTGCGGTATTCGAAGTGATGGATCTCGCCAACGTTCTCGAGGCAGAGATATCCTTCACAATTGGGGTTATTCTTCTACTAAGCATGTTGATGTGATTTCACTTTGCAATATGTATGATGATAAGATGGTGACAGGTAGCAGTTTCTTTCTGATTTCCCCTTAAATAATTGGTGAGCTCGTATGACTTGATGACTAGTGTTGGTTTTCCTTTGTTCCAGAACTTACTGGAAATTTCTATACTTTTCCGGATTTCGCGGGGCTCACTTGACACATAAAATGGGAACTCTAAATATTAGTCGTAATACGCCAAATATGGCTTTTATCAGATAAATAAAGTTCTTAGTAGCATTATCAGATATTATATCTCTGTAAGGTTATCCCTAGATGCATAATTAGGCCAAAATCAATCTTTTCGAGTCATGAATAATTAATTTCGTATTAATTTAAAATTTTGCAATGTCACTTTTTTCATATTAAAATCAAAATAATATAAATATTTGAAATTATAAAAAATTTGATCATGAAACTCCAATAAATCACCAATATTATAACTGGTTTATATAGTTATATCGAAGATTAATACTGTAAACATAAAAAAATATTGACATTTGCTCCATAAATTGTTTATTAATCACCATTTTAGAGTATATAGCCACTTTGAGCTTATACAGTGTAATACCGAGTTCCTATTTTATATCTCCGAATTTTCTATGGAAGATTCTAATATTCATCAATTGATTAATAAAATTCCATGACTGATCAATTCATGTACTATCTGAAAGTGATGACTATTCGAAAGTAGGATACAATAAGATCATTCTGTCAAACTTAACTACAAACTGTTTGCGTAAAATACTGTACATATCATTTAGACAAATATCAGGGACCATGATCATTGGGATGAATCTGATGATTGTTTCAAGTTTCCCAAACTACCACTAGAAACTGGTGTAAAGATCTTGGAAACTGATTTAGATGGTTCAGTAATTCCCCAAACCTCATCAGAATCATCTGGCTTACCAAACCCACCACCACCTGGAGTCAAAATCTTCAAAATATCACCGTTTCTGATAGGAATTTCTGCTAGAGATGGAAGTTGGATCCATTGAATTCTACCTTCTCCCCTGTTTCTACCTAAATAATTCTCACCTTTCTTACCATTTGATCCACCGTAGATTCCCCATGGTTCATAAACCCTTCTCTGGGTTACCAGTGACAAGTGAACAGGAGAGTTAAACTGAATCTCTCTAACTAAACCATCACCACCATTGAATTTACCTTTACCACCACTATTCTCCCTAACTGAATATTGGATTAACAAACATGGGTAACGAAGTTCCAAAACTTCTGGATCTGTAATCTTTGTATTGGTCATGTTGGTTTGAGTACCTGAAAATCCATGAAATCCAAAGGTCACACCATTTTTGGTAATAACACCTGCACAACTTCCCTGACCAATAGTCTCAGTGTAACCAAAGCCTTTGATCATTTCACCTTTAGAGTTTTCTCCACCTGTACCAAAGTTTAAACCATTCATACATCCACCACTGGCAGATACAACCCCAAATGCTTTGAAAAGACAATCTGTGATTCTTTGAGATGCCATACCATTACCAGCACAAACAGCTGCATATGGAGAAGGGTTGATCAGACTGTTTTCTGGAATGATTATATCAACAGGGTCTAAACATCCCTGATTTAATGGGATATCCATATTCACTAGACATCTCAAAACATATATCACAGCAGAATATGTTATAGATTTTGGTGCATTCAAATTACTATAAGATTCCAATGATGTCCCTGTAAAATCAATAACCGAAGTACCCGTTGAAGCATCAATGTCAATCTTAACCTGAATCTTTGTACCATCATCCATGAAGTCTTCAGCACTTAAAGGTAAGCGTTCTGCATTTTCAGTTGCAAATTTCTTTAGATATGAGCTGACTGCAACAGCAGCTGAATTCTTGATATTCTTCATATAAAATAGAACAGTTTTATCACCATATTCCTCAAATAGTTCTTTCAAAAGATTGATTCCTCGTTGATTGGATGCGATCTGAGCCTTAAGATCGGATATATTATCATTGATATTTCTAGTACCAGAAACACCATGTGATTTAGGAACAACAGTGAAGTGATAATTCAAGCCTTCGTAGTCAAACTTTCCATTGTTTACCAGTTTCCAAGTTTCAATATTTGTACCTTCTTCGAAAATTTCACGAGCATATGATGAAGACGAACCTGGAGCAGAGCCACCAATTTCGGAATGATGAGCTCTAGCAGCAACCACGAATTGGATTTTACCTTTATCAAAGAAAGGTGTTATCACAGTAAGATCTGGTAGATGTGTACCACCAACAGAAGGAGAGTTAGTACAAAGAATATCACCTTCTTTCAAATCATCACCCCAGAAATCAAGTTGGTATCTGATGGCTGTTGACATGGAACCAAGATGAACAGGAACATTAGGAGCATTGGCACATAAGTTTCCTTCATTATCAAATAGAGCACATGAATAATCCATTCGTTCTTTGATATTGGCAGAAACAGAAATCTTTTGTAATGTTCTTGACATTTCATCTGCAATTGCCATGAATCTGTTTGCAAAGATAGCTAACTGGACAGGATCAGCATATTCAGTGCTAGCTTCACTCTTTGCTTCAACTTGGACATCAATGTAGACATGATTTGGTAGAATAGTTGCCTTGGAATCTGGAGTAATCAACAAAGTTTGAGTTTCATCTAATATTAAAGCAGGTCCATCAATCTTATCACCAGGAATGAGATTCTTCAAAAAGAAAACTTTACTTTCTAGTTCACCTTCTTCAAATATAATTTTGGTAGATATTTCTGAAGTTGGATTGCGAATTTCCTTCAACTTTGCAAGTTCTTCGTAAGGCGACAAAGGTGTTTCTATACGTGTTGTATTTCCCTCGGATCTCACACGTATATCAGAAACTAGAACATCCTTATCTAGATCGTTGAAAGCAAACTCCCTTGCATGTATCTCATAGAAACAAGCTAAAAAATCATCATCTTTTGGTCTAGCAACCATGATCCTAGTATCAGAACCCCTATAGCCCATATTGAAAAACAATGTTGACTTGATTGTTGATGAATGAACACCTTGTGAATTCAATTGGTCATTTGATCTCTCAACAAGTTTCTTTGCTTTCTCGAACAACATGTCTCTTGTGCTTTCTGAATAAACCACAGACACAGGTTCCTGTTCTTCATTGACCAGATCAGCAAGCGATATACCATAAGCAGACAGGATGGACGAATGACGATGGATTAAAGCTGTTTTCATTTTCAAAATCTTGGCTATTGAAGTAGCATGTTGTCCACCTGCCCCTCCAAAGGATGCAAGTGTATGCTTTCGAATATCATGACCTTTAGCATCAGTTAACTCTCTAATTGGTTTGGCCATTTCAAAGTTTGCAATTTTCAAGAAACCCAAAGCAATTTCATGTGGGGTCTTTGGATGCTCCTTATTATCAGCATTAATGATGTCTGCTAATTCTTCAAACTTTTGTTTAGTTATGTTAAAGTCTAAAGGTTCATTCTCATTAGGTCCGAAGATCTTTGGGAAATACTCTGGTAAGATTCTACCAGTGAATAAGTTTGCATCAGTTACTGTTAATGGACCCCCTTTCTTATAGCAAGCAGGGCCTGGATGAGCACCTGCTGACTCCGGACCAACAGTAAAAACACCGTTTCTATAGGCAAGAATAGAGCCACCGCCAGCGGCAACGGTATTTATATCCAATTGTGGACTAGCAATCTTGATACCAGCAGTAACACTTTCAAAACAAAACTCATATTGACCATTGAATCTTGAAACATCAGTACTAGTACCTCCCATATCAAAACCAATAAGAGATTGACATTCGTTTTTCCCTCTAGGGTCATGTCCATAACATGTTTTTGCAGCACCAACCACTCCTCCAGCAGGACCTGATAGTAATGACTTCAAACCATTGAATTTAGTCCATGAGCAGAGACCACCATCGGACTGCATAAATTCAATTCTTGTATGTTTAGAGAAATCGTCCTTTAAACCACTTAAAAAGCTGGCGATGTAGTTTCTAACAACAGGAGTTAAATAAGCATCAGCAACAGTAGATTGTCCTCTAGGAACAGCCTTCAAAACAGGTAAGATCTCATGAGAAAGTGAAATGTTTTTGAAACCGACTTTTCTGGCTATTTGACCAGCTTGATTCTCGTGTTTTTGAAAATTGAAGCCATGAATAAAGACAATAGCGACGGAATCAATATTTGTTGTTCTCTTCAACTCAGTTAGATCAGCTTCTAATTTAGCTTCATTGAGTGGTTGAATGATTTCAAAGACCTCTTTGGTCTCACCTTGAACGTATCTGACGCCGTCAACAAGTTCTTGAGCATCATACCCAGTAGGATCAACAGTGAAAGCAGGCATAGTCACCCTCTCCTCAGCTTCAACGACTGCATCGTGAAGAACGCTAGGTTTCACAATGTTAAGAGCAAAAAGTTCAGGACGTGATTGATCACCAATATGTAGGAGATCTTTGAAACCTTTCGTTGTCACTAATGCACATGGTGCACCTTTTCTTTCGAGCAATGCATTGGTAGCAACAGTGGTTCCCAAGCGAATTGAGGAAATACAACGAGTATCAAGAGGCTGTCCTCTAGGGACCCTTTCACCGGTCACATCTTCAATAACTCTTCTGATAGCCTCAATGTTTGCATCATCGTAGTTCTGAGGGTCATAAGACAAAATTTTGAAAGTTCGTTCTTCATTACCAACAGTATAGATAACGTCTAAGAATGTACCACCTTTATCAAGACTGATACGTGTTGTCTCTGAAATGGTCATCTTTGAGTTTGGTTGTATGTATTGGACTTAGACATTGCTGGAGACTGATAATTACTGGATCACATCGAGCTTAAGTATGTCTGTGTTCATTTGTTAGAACGTATTTCCGCCGTCGTTTGGAATGTCGAGACGAGCTGTTATCAAGTTTTTGTTTTTTTTTATGGGGAAGGAAAAAGGCTGAAAAAGTCGAGGAAGCTACAGACGATCAATTATCACATTTATTACACTAATAATAGAATCTATGCTAAACTGAGAGTAGATGCTTTACCCCGAATCATCTCTTCCCAAGTCATCAATGGGGAACTCTCAAAAAGATCTCTCTCTTTCCAGACGCTAAGTATAACTTCTTTCGCTGTCTCCACGGTTTTCAGATTACGGCGTTTCTGCATTTGATTCATAGAATGTAAAACAAACCATCTTTCTTCCTCATTGTTTGCACTCACCAGTCCCACGACGAAGGTCGGCCATAGTAGAGACATGTATGATTCTGGAAGCTTTGATTGTAGCTGAATAATCTGGGAAGTGTATAGCTTGACATCCAGGTCAAGTAATGATATTTGATTAGTAGTGGTTCTAGAATGAAGATATAGCAATGTAGTTAGTCTCTTTATTTCAGCAATCGAGCTAATAATGGTTTTTTCTGATTCATCAATATGGTTCATGCCAATAGACAGGGTTTGATTCAGATTTTGAAGTTGTTGATAGATATCTTTGGCAGATAGTTTGTACTTCTTGATGTTCTTTTGCCTGTCCTTTCTAAGCTTTTTACCCAATAGAGAAACTTTATGTATGAGAGTAATCAAAAAAGGAGAACATCCAAGAACAAGGTCTATTTCTGTATCATAGTTCAGTTTGAGTTCATCATAGTCATCATGTGATTTGGTGAACTCATCACTCACCCAAGCCGTTTCTCCCATTATTTCATGCGATATAAAATATCGAATAAAAAACTGTCCCATAGGACTCACAGTTCTCTTCAAACAACTCTCTCTTAAAACACTTTTAGCATCATTCAATACTGCTAACCATGAATTATTACAGCTGACAGCTATTTCTGTAAAGCAAAGCATCACAACCACAGCGAAAACGTCATCCCAGAACACATCATTGTTCTTTCTCTTTTCTCCTATGAGCAAAGGAAGTTCAACCAGTATATCTGCTGTATATTGTTCAGCTATTTCTTGGTACTTATTATTCCCCAATAACATTTGTTGCTTGACTGTTGCGGCAACTAGAACTTTCATGACAAGTTCGCTTTTATATGCCAATGGAACAATGAGATTCAAGTATGGATTCATTTTAGCACCAGTAGACTGTTGTTCAGGACATATCGTACAGCATATGCAATGTGGGCCTATGTTCTCAATGAAGTACGTAATGAGCTCTTTTTGAACAGGCAATAAATCAAGAAAAAAGTCATTCTGTGAGTTTAAGGTATCAACACCAGTTGATGAGAATTGTCCTGGTGCCAAAAATGATTCCAAAAAGATATCAGCAAATCCAGTAGATAAGAAGTTTTGATCTTCCATGGAAAAAATGCGTGGCATAGACCATTCATCATCAAGAAGAACTAAAGGATCAATATAACTTCTCTGTGTCTCTCTCATTTCCGAGGTTCTTGGAACACCATGCTTTAAGTTATAATCAGGAATCTTGATAAATGTTGATAGCTCATTCTTCTTGCTAGTTGTTTTTTGAGGAATACAGCTCTTTTTCTCAAAATCAGATCCAGTAATGTTGATATAAAAATACAGACTTCTTTGTATAACATGTAGTGGTAACCCTTTATAATTCTGTCTTGGATGGTTTTTGTTTCTTGCGATTAGAGAACGACCAAATGTTATGCCTCGTGCATATGCTTCATCCTCCCAGGTCAATTTCTTCTGATAAGTACAGGTCAATTGTAACTTTGTGCATCTAAGACAATTGGGCATTGTTTCTGGGTTATCATTGTTAGTTAGAATACGGGTTTAGCCCAAAACTGTAATCACACACATACCATCACATTTGACTCTTCTCTTCTTACAAGTTGTACAACCATTGCGGCTTCGTGGAACGTACACTTTGACCTTCCCCATGACACGCCCTATGATAGCAACAATTCCTTGGTCATCATTATCTTTATCAGCTGTATGCCAGAATATTTATATTCTGGTGAGTTTGAGGTTTTTGGGGTGATCGTCTCGAGCTGCTGTTGTAAATCGCCTCGTTTCGACCTGCAATTGATGATAAGCCGAGATTTCTCCAATCTCCGCTGTAATAGTCACCTTCCACTGATTGATTGTTTACTTATCCACGCATACTTTATGGAGAACCCCCAGATAATAACACACCCTGTGGAGTCGATATAAAACTATTTAAGATGCACGTCTTCTCTGGATCACATACAACCTTCTTTTTGATGAAGATCACATAACAGAAATAAGGATCATGACTAATACAACTGCAAATCCTAGTTCCGACGATATGGTTAAGACTGAAGTCGACTCTGTTCAAGAAATTGAAAAACTTAACGGTACCACTAGTAATATATTGACTGCACCTGCTGCTCTTGATGATGCTGCTCAGTTTTTATTAGACAATGAAGGAAAGCACGAACCGTTGTCACCTGCAGAAGAGAAATGGGCTATCAGAAAAACAGATTATATTTTGTTACCTTGTTTATTCTGGACTGCCACTTCAGGTGCTGTTGATAAGGTTTCCTTGAGTACTGCTGCAATCTTTGGTCTGAAGACAGATACTAATCTTCACGGACAACAATATTCATGGCTGTCTTCTATTCTATTTATCGGGTCACTAGTTGGAATGTGGCCTATGTCTTACTTGATTCAGAGATTTAGAACTGGTAAGGTCATTGCTATCTCAACACTGCTATGGTCCATGGTCACTTTACTACAGTGTGCATGTCATAACTTTGCTGGTTTGGCAGCATTGAGATTTTTAATGGGTGCTGTTGAATGTGTTATTGTTCCTGGATGTTCTTTGATGATAACAGTCTTTTATACAAAGTCTGAATCTCCTCATCGTACGGCTTTAATATTCGCCTTTGCATCATCTGTCATCAACGGTGCTTTATCTTCATTAGCATCCACTTTCGGTAATGCTATTCCAACCTGGAAATATATTTACATATTAGTTGGTTCTATATCTTTTGTTTGGGGTTGTTTTATGGTGTATTATTTACCAGATAATCCAATCAATGCACCATTCTTAAACACAAGAGAAAAGATTTTTATGGTTAAGCGTGTTGCAAATAATAAAACAGGTGTGTCAAACAATGAATGGAAATGGTCACAAGTCAGAGAAGCCTTTTCTGATCCTCGTACTTACATTATTATGCTTTTCAACTTTGGAATTAATATTCCTAATGGTGGATTAACAACCTTCAATGCAATTATCATTAATAACTTAGACTTCACACCTGTTCAATCGTCCTTGATGGGTATGCCTACTGGTGTTCTTGCAACTTTGGCTACATTTGGTGCAACATGGTTAGCTGCTCGTTGGAAAAATAGACGTTCTTTAGTTGCTATAGGTTCCTTAATTGTTCCAACTATTGGTTCTATCATATGTTATGTGTGTCCACATTCAAACACAGCTGCCCAACTTACTGGTCTTTATATGATGTACTTTTATTTTGCATCATATGTGGTCATGATATCATGTGTCCAAGCCAACACTGCTGGTAATACCAAGAAGGCTGTTACATATGGGTTCAATTACTTAGGTTACTGTGGTGGTGCAATCACTGGAACCCAGACATTCCGTGCTCAAGATGCTCCAGTATACCGTAATGGATTTGCCAGTTTATTGGTTGGGTACTGTTGCTGCATGCTGTTTTGTGCATTGTATTGGACTGTATGTGCTTATATGAACAAGAAGAAGGAAGCTTTGAGAGATGTTCATGATGACACAAAACTCCATCCTGCGGTATATATTGGTGGTATTGAGGATGAAGAAGTGTTGGATTTGACTGATAAAGAGCAAAAACATTTCAGATACACAACCTGATTGTTTTGAGGAAGGGTATATTATTTAAGCTGGTCTTTGATAAACGTTGCACTTTGTTTTGATAGGTAATCGTAGACACCACAGCCTTTTTTACGTCTATCAGTAAAGAAACAGTATTTTGAGAACGTGCTCTGAGTGGTCAACAGTCAACCATTTTACGTTTCATAAATCTTGTTTGGCATATTTTTATCTCAAAAAACACATAATGACTAGTCTTCTGTTGGACTCATTGGTGTATTTCTATGGGTTGATGGTGTATTTCTTAAATATCTCTGATCAACATTAAATTGCGGGTAGTCCCCTACTAGCGAAACTGCACTAGGACCAGATACTAAACTTTGTCTAGACATAGTTGGCACCATCTCATACATTGAAACCGTGTCATCCTTCTTCTTAGATGTACATGCTTGTACCAGTTTTCTCTTCAGTGAAGAGAATAAAGCAACAATATTCAACGATCTCATCAAATAAATGTTTTCCGAGGAGTCATCTGATATCATCTTAGTGGTAAAGCTATCATTCGATAACCTTCTTCCCAAAACAGTCTTTCTTCCATTCTTTACTTCGAGTAATTTGATAGTATGAAGCCATTCCCAAGCAACAACACTGACACACAATTTGCTGAACATGGCCATATATGTTGACCAAGTCCTTAGATTATCAGAAACAATATCGATGATCATAAATATATATGGAACGAAAAAGATCATCCATGAAAACACTGCTAATGATAAAGCCCTTTTATGATAAGCAAACTTTTTCTTTCTGAACGAATATAACAGTATATTATACTGGAAGATGAATTGGATCAATATATCAAGAAAGAAATGAATAACTTTTACAGCTATGAACTGTTTCGATGTATGATCATCACTTGAAAATAACAGCCCATATGCTAGTTGAAAAGCAGTGCACACAAAAGACAGACAAAATCCAGATATTAATGATCTTTTTCTGTTTTCATACTTATTCATCTGTATCAGTAGATCTGTCCAGGATATATATATGAAAAAAGTGGCTATGCATTTGACTATGATGATTGCTGTTGAAAAGGTGACAATTTTCTGCACTTGTTCAGTATCGGAGAAATTTTTCTTAACCTGGTGCATCAATATACGTGTGAGTTTAGCTAGAATAACAGTATGACATACTGAGTAGAAACTATTAGCCAGAATCAATGTGTTTGGGATTGTATTAGCACTCAGCAGTAACAACAGGAAAAGCATCCAACTGGCAGTAACGACACCTGATAGGACAAAACACAAGGAAACAACACCACCAGAGAAATCCTCTTTATGTAGGAAGATGTACTGGAAGTCTGGATGGTCCAGAGTGTAGAAGTCCGTGATATTTATGCTTGAATAATCTGTGAAGTTTGTCAAGTAGTATGCTGGATTTTCAATAGTGAAGTTGTGTGTTGCAGATAAGTTGAGAGAGCCAGCTGTGAGCTCGTATATGGAGAAGTTTCCTTCTATCTGGGTAAGCAGTGATCGGATAGCATTCTGTACACCATCCACACCCATTTCTGCAGACCTACTGTCCCACTATGTATGACTGTCTGACTGTACCTACTAATACGCTCTATTTCTAGTACGCTCTCTGTATTTCATGATAAAGAAGTCTCTCTCAAATTACCTAAGCGCGATTATTTCCAGTTTCGGCGATCACCCATTTATGTCCATTTTCCAATGCCGCATTTTGATTTTTATTTTTTGGCGGGGAACATTGACAAAGAAATCTAACAAAATCGTTGTTAAAACCAAAAAAACAAAGATCATCAATTCAAACACACACTGACCGAGCTAGTTCCACCGCAACACAATGGAAACAGTCAGAACAGAGGCCCCAGATCCATGGAAAGTGTCAAAGCCTGATCCCACAGCTGCCGCAAGAACGCTGAAGAAACAGCGGGTAAGGACAGGATGCTTCAACTGCAGAAGAAAACATAAAAAGTGTGATGAACAGAAACCTACTTGCAAATCGTGTAAGTACCGCAATGAGGACTGTACCTGGCCAGACACCACCCAAACCAAGAAGAATAAGACCACCAAAACCACAAAGGCTACAGAGAAGGCACTGTTGTCTAAGCAAAACCCATCTATAACATCTCAGAATGGTACAGATCGTCAACACCCAAATGAGTTTAAAACAAGCCCTCCGGACCAGAAAGCTCTGGATGAATATTCAAAAAATCTCGAGAATATCGATCATTCCTTGAATGGAGAGAAGTATGACTGGGGACGCTCTGAGCAGATAGATCCTTTAGGGGGCGAGCCTTCTCTGAACCCTAATTTAGCTACTGACTCATTATTCAACAATGACCAGAACCAGAGAGACCACCTTCAGGCTCACAATACTCACCGTTCGTCAATAACATCCACCTCCATATCACCTGGAAGTGTTGCTAACTCTAATGGTGATTTTCCATTCTTGATGAGCCCATCAATTCCACAAGATTTTGGTATCTTGAATGCAGATCTGACCACTACATTGAGAGAGTATATGTTTGAAAATGCGTCAAACTTCGAATTAAGTGCTGATATCTTCAATTCAACAAGACTAAACTCAGAGACTAACGAACACGATGAAAACATTCCATTCTTAACTAAAACAGAAGAAAAAATACTTCTCAAAAACTTTCTTTACAAGGTGGCTCCATGGTTAGACATGTTTGATTTATCCAGACAAATCGGACTAGAGACAGTTAGACTAGCGAAGAAGAATCGTTCATTATGCTATGCAATCTTGGCATTAAGTTCAAGACAGAAAGAAAGAACAGATGTTACATATGATCATTCTAAAAGTGTTATATTGTATCAGCATTCTTTGAAACATTTGATTCCTACAGTAAAGAAGGCACCTGATGTTGCTGCAATTTCAGCCTGTGTTATCTTATGTGTCTTCGAAATGATGTCTATTTCTCCTGAGAAATGGAGATATCACCTTGAAGGTTGTTCTGCTCTTTTCAAAGCCACCGGTATCAATGGATTTAGTGGGACTTATGAGCGTGCTTTATTCTGGGTATTTGCTAGAATGGATGTGAACTCTGGAGTCATTGGTGAGCAAACAACCATGATTGAACCTGAAAAATGGCTTCCAGAAGGTGTTACAGTATATGAAGCTGGTGATTTGTTCAGAAAAGATGGAACATATCAAATGTATGCTAATTATATGGTATTTTTGTGCTGCAGAGTACTAAATATAATTTCTACTGAGATCAACAACTTTGATAAAGAGTGGGAAATACTTTGGAATGAGGTTAATATGTGGCATCAAGATAGAAGCGAGCTTATGAAACCAATAATGGAGTTTGACTCATCACCATTTCCTGAAATTCTTTACGATAATGGACCTGCTATTTCTGCCAATCAGTTGTATCACATGGCTATGATTTTATTAATTGAAAACAAGCCAAGACTGTTCAAGCTAAATTCAAAAGCTTCAAAACCTCCAACTTGGCATGCTAAACAAATTTGTGCCATCAGTCTTCATAATGATCATCACGGCTGTTGGAATAATGCTGTTCAAGCCTTATGGATTGCAGGAAAACTATTGACGCACGATGATGAGCATCGTATAATATTGAATTTATTGAATGAGATTGAAACGACTACAGGCTGGGCAATGAAGTTCAGAGCAAAAGACTTGATAGAATTCTGGGATCAGAGCTAATGATGATTACGATGGTGTGAATATAAAGAAATAATAATAATATGTGAAACTATAAACTTGATATTATTGATCTGGAAATCTTTGTAGGTGTACATTCAACAAGTCCAGACGACGTATTTAATTGAAAATACGACAACGACACGAGCTAACAACCATAATGAAAAGTTGACGAGTGGTACAATAACACTTGTGTACAGTTCTGAGCTGTATAATATCCACTAGACTTTCTTTGCAATTGCCAAAACATCACCAGGAGAAACAATATCACCTTCGTTAACCAAAACTCCCAATACTTCAAATTTCTCACCCTCTTCACTATCTGGGATACGTTGTGGGAATTCCATTTTCATTGCATCCAGAATTAACAGCACTTCATCTTTATTAACAGTTGCACCTTCATCTAACTTAACCTTAAATACATTAGCAACCATCGAAGAAACAATCTTTACAACAGATGGATCATTCAGATAGTGATCAAGTGCAGAAGTACTAACTTTATGTTTACCTGCTAGGATATCGTTTTGCCATTTCTTCAATAACTCGTTCTCCTTCACTAGTAATTCATCGATAAGTTTGGATTTCTCAGCTTTGATTTGTTTAGCTTCTTCCTCAACACCAACAAGAAATTTGCTATATGCGCCAAAATCAAACTCGGTTTCGGTGAACTCAAACTCTAATTTACCAGCAATCAAGTTCCTATTCATTTCACTTAGTTCATATTCAGATACTTCATAGAAGTGAACTTGATCCAAGACATTAAGGATCCACTGACGACCATTAAAAGGTTTGAGTGTTCCATAAGTATCCCAGAATCCATTTGGTAGTGTCATACCATAAATCATATAGCCACCAGGACTATCACACGAGTAGATACTTTGTCCAATTGCAGCAATACCTAATGCACCTCCTGGAGTAAAAGTTCTCGGTGGGTTATATTTAGGTGTCATTAATCTTGCCCTTGGGTCAGGGTGGATCAATAAAGGAGTAGCACGCAAAAAGGAGACAGCAGACACTAAATGTGGTTCACTAACAATCAATTTCTTGAAGTCTTCAATCGAAGTTAATCCATTTGCCTTCATAACAAATTCTGTATTATCTGGTAAATAGGCAGCTTCTGGTCTTTGTGTTCTCATATATCTTTCAATGCACTCTTTGATTGCACTATGGTCAAAAGCAACAGGAAATTTGAAGATTCTTGAGTACACCTTTAGTTGATCAGTGGATGGAATACTTAATTCTAAATCGATTAATGTCTTGATTAAATCATCCCTTTTGATCTTTTTATGATCGAAAACAACAGAGATGGCACATGTGGCACACTCAACTCTCAATAGCTCACCTTTGGTAAACCTCTTCTCCAAGAGAAGCTCTAGGGTGTATTGACGACCATTGTTTCTCAGGTCTAGGGCTGTAATACCGTTGTCAACAATGATAGTCTTCTCACCACTTTGTCTAAGAGTAACAGAAGGGAGAACATCTGTCGCATCCCTATGATAAAGAATAGGGTTATCCAATTCTTGAGAATACTCCTCTAGCTCATCAATAAACTTGCCATCAGTTGGGTAAGTCTTTAAGAACTTAATAAAATCTTCTCTTTGTTGATTCAGTTTTAGAGCATCTTCAAAACTAACCACTGAAAGTTTAATCTTTGAAGCAATATTGGCTTGACCAAGTTTCCAAAAATCCACAGAAGCCATGACACAAAGGCAAACAAAACCTGATAGAGTAGCAGCATCGGGGCCATAAACACTGATCTGGTTACCTGCTGGACTTAAAGCCCCTCTAGGAATAATATATTCCAAAATATTTGTAGGATGAGCTCCACCTTCACCGCCAGAAGTTCTTGAGAACTCAACAGGATCACCATTCAAGATCGCACCACCACGATTAGAGTTCAGATTTATAGTATAAGTGTTTGAATACAGTTTATCAAACCCTTCTTTTGAAACGATTTCTGGTGTATCGTGTGGACCTCTAACCATTCTAATCACCCACGTATCCTCAGGTTCATAATTTTGTCTCAATGATTTTGGTAGTGTATAACCTCTGAAAGAGTCAGAAAAGGACTGGATGGATAAGCAATCACCAGGTAATATCAGTCTACCTTGATATCCACCAAGCTCCAAAGTTGGAGTACACGATTTTGATCCAAGATATGTAGCAACGCTTGGGAACCCACCTTTTATAGCCAGATATGCCTTTGAAGATTTCGTCCCTTTTGATTGTCCAACTTTGACAATATCACCCTCTTTCACCAAAATTTCAGTAAACATCTCACAATCTTTATCATTAACCTTGAATTCATATTCACATCCAGCTAAAGCAATGATAGAGTCAGTGTAGAATTTGATGGTTGGTCCAGTCATGGCAAACTCTAAAGCTTCAAGATTTTCATCGTTACCAATAATAATATTGGCTATTTGAAAACTCAAAGGATCCATAGGACCACTTTCTGGAATACCAGCATTGGTTGTGATCCGACCTGGTAGATCTTGTATTGTGGTATAAGTACCCGATGTTAAGAATTCGATAAGATGTGGATGAAATTCAAAAGAGTCCAAAAACGATGTGAGTGTTTTCCCTTTTATGAACAACTCGGATTTCAAGATTTCAACTATGTACTCAACATTTGTAGTTGGACCTTGGATTAGACAATGATTCAACAAATAGTCAATCAGCTTGATAGTGGCCCTTTCTCTGGATGGAGCCCATACCATAACTTTGGCCAATAGAGGATCAAAGTATGGAGTAACCCGTGTACCTGTATGAATCCAATGATCAACTCTAATACCATCGATTTTATCGAATTGAACATTTTGAAGTATACCTGGTGATGGTGCAAAGTCCTTAACCGGATTCTCAGCATATAATCTGACTTCAATCGAGTGTCCATTTGGCTCCAACACATCTTCAACAAATGAAGAGGAAGAATATGATTTCAGGAAATCGTATGGGATTCCAGACCCATTTAGTTCATAATCTGCCTGTAATAACATCAAGTAGACAAGATCTACACCATATACCAGTTCTGAGATACCATGCTCAACTTGCAACCTTGTGTTCATTTCCAAGAAATAAAAGTCACCAGTATCATCATCAACCAAGAATTCTACAGTACCCGCTGATTTATAGTTGACCTCTTTGGCAAGACTTTTAGCACAATCTCCTAATTTTTTCCTCAAAGAGTGGTCAACAAAGGAACTAGGTGCTTCTTCAATAACCTTTTGATGACGACGCTGTATTGAACACTCCCTTTCACCAAAGACGATAATATCACCTAAACCATTCCCAAAGATTTGAACTTCGATGTGTCTAGAATTTTTGACGAACTTTTCAATAAAGACACCAGTATTTGCGAACAAAGAATGTCCTCTTGATCTGACATGTTCCAAATAAGACTTGAGCTCAGAATCATTATTACAGACTTTCAATCCCATACCTCCACCACCAGCAGTGGCTTTAAGCATCAATGGGTAACCTATCGTCTTTGATGCTACCAAAGCATCATCAAAATTATCAATAAGACCAGTACCAGGAACGACTGGAACATTAGCTTTACTAGCCAGTTCTCTAGCAACATGCTTTAAACCAAACTGATCAATATTTTCTGGAGACGGGCCAGCAAATGCAATACCATTCTCACTCAAGATTCTGGCAAAGTGTGGATTTTCTGATAGAAATCCATAACCAGGAATAACAACGTCTGCTTTAGTTTGTTTAGCAGTCTCAACAATAAGAGTTATATCAGTATATGGTTGTGAGCCAGGACCTGGGAGTAATATTGATTCATCAGCTAACGAAACATGGAGGGAACTTGTATCATCACTCGTATACACCGCTATTGCTTGAATGTTGTTTTTGTGACAACAATCGATAATTCTGCAAGCAATTTCACCTCTATTGGCGACAAGCACACGAGTAACTGTCTTCATTGTATGATGTAGAATATTGTGACTTGATTGATTATATGATGGAGTTGAAAGGGTTGGGAACTTGTGATAACTCTTCTAGTTATAAGCGTTAGCAGTACAGTGTGACTTTACCAGAAGGTCTCATCCCCCTTTGGTCAATAGCGGGGATCAGGGACCTCCTCTAATCCATTATCCAGAGATAAACATATGCGGATTTGCAACTGAGTGCAGAGATCATAATTCTAAGCCAACCGCTCAGCTTTGCTCGTGTGTAACAGCTTATTTTACATGGTATTTTGTAAAAGTACGTTTTGAAACACTTTCCGGCGCAAAATTTCCTAATGGATTTCAATCAATCGGCTGTTAATGTAGGAAATTTGTATCCGATCTAGAGATTATCAACTTTCATTCCATCAAAGACAAATGTTCCTACATCGATAAGGTCAACTTGAGCGTAACGAGGTTTAGGAATCAACGAGATAAGATAATGCTCTGGAGCGCATACTGCATATTGATTTCATTACGTAATGATGTGCGGTTTAGTATAACTTTGCCAGACATGCCAGATTAGACTTTATATGGTTCTTCTTTTGTAATCAACTGATAATACATGTGGGTTGTTGATGTGCTTATAGATGGTTGATAACTATGTTTATCTCACTATAAAATAGAATATTCATCTGTTTTTTCCTCAATGATAGGGGGCGTCTGAAGTATTTATTCATTGGCTACAATATTATAAACAATAAACACTATGACTACTAGTGACCATCAGTTTTTCAACCAATCAGTTGGATGGGGGATGATCATTGGTGTTGGTGCATCCTTCATGGTTCTTATGATTGGTACCACCTACTTACTGAAAGTCTACCGTGGTGAAACCCAAACTTCCGAAATGTTGATGACTGCAAACCATTCTCTAAAGCGAGGTTTGACTGCTGCTGCTGTTGTATCTTCTTGGACAATAGGATCCACTCTATTGCTTAGTACCACCTCAGCTTATAATTTAGGAGTTAGTGGTCCTTTCTGGTACGGTGCAGGTGCTTGTGTACAGATTATTATGTTTTGTGTCTTGGCTTTGGAAATCAAACGAAAAGCTCCAAATGCCCATACATACCAGGAGATAGTCAAATTACGCTACGGTTCTGGTACACATATTCTGAGCTGCTGCTATTCTATCTTTCAACAGGTATCCTTATCAACCAACTTACTTGTTAATGGTTCATCTGTTTTCTCCAATTTGACAGGTATCAATAGGGATGCTTGTATCGTATTATTACCTCTGTTCGTCACTATTTATACATTGATCGGTGGTATCAAGGCCACTTTCATCTCTGACTACACTCATAGTGCCATAATCTATATTATCATGTTGATATTTTTGTTTGTTACATTCACAACTAGTGACAAGATCGGAAGTCCTGGTGAACTTTATAGACTTTTAGTGGAAGCTGGTGAAAGATATCCAGTGGAAGGTAACAAGGATGGTAGCCTGTTAACAATGAATTCTGTAAATGGTGGTTTGTTTGGATTGGTATTATTTGGTGCAGGCTGGGCGTCTGCAATCGATTCACAGCTGATGCAAAAGGCTCTTGCTGCTAATCAAGATGTTGTCTTAAGTAGTTATGTGATCGGTGGAATAGCCTGGTTCACATTGCCTTTTGTACTTGCCTCTACTCTAGGATTGGCGTGTAGAGGTCTGGAAGTTACTGAATACTTTCCAAACTTCCCGGAAAGGTTAACTGCTCAAGAGATAAATGATGGTCTAGTCATGCCAATTTCTGGTTATATACTTCTTGGAAAAGGTGGCGCTGGCGCTGTGTTGACCATGATATTCATGGCATGCACTGCTGCTTTCTCATCCGAAGCCATTGCTTGCTCATCGTTAATCAGTTATGATATCTACAAGGCATATATTAATCCTAAAGCTACTGGAAGACAACTAGTGTTTGTTTCACATAGTGGTGTTATATTGTTCTTTGTTGTTTGTATTGCACTAGCAATTGGGTTCTCCCATGCCAACTTTGACGTTGCATTCATCACTACAGTTTCTGGTATTGTCGTTGATGTTTGTGTTGTTCCAATGTATTGTACATTATTCTGGAACAAAATGAGCTCACATGCATACATTTATAGCACCCTTGCCTCTACAATGATTTCAATTGGAATATGGATAGGTTATGCAGCTAGTGAGTCTAATGGCGTTATTAACTTAACTACACTGAGTACATACAGAGCATTAGCTGCTGGAAATACTTCCTCAGTATCTATCCCTCTATTATTGGTCCCATTGATTGTTTGGTTCAAGCCTGCTGACTTTGATTGGAAAACCTGGAAGACTATAAAACGATCCGACGATGCTCATACTGTACTGACAATTGACTATAACGAAAAAGTAGCAGAGGCTACAATTGAACAAGAACCTGTTGTTGATGAAAGAATACTGCTTAGAAGAAGAAAATTTGGAGTGATTCTCATTGTGATATTTAGCTTGTTCTTCCTTGTTCTTTTTCCGCTGCCTCTGTATGGTACCCGTTATGTTTTTTCTTCTCGTTTCTTTACTGGTTGGGTTGTTGTTATGTTTATTTGGGCTTTCTATGCTGCCATTGTTATTGTTTTAATGCCAATATGGGATGGAAGACATGCGGTTTATAGCATTGTACTACAATTGTTCGGCAAGAAGGTTATTATCGAGGCTGAATCGTTTTCTGCTGAAGGTGACCAAGTCAGCGTCAGCGCTTCTGATCAAAAGAAGCCTACCCCCTCAATTGTGAAAATGATACCTTAAGAAAGTAGTTATAACTTGATAGTAAATGTGTTTGTTGTTTAATGGCTTTGTAATGACTATACTAATCACTATGTTGACACATTATTGAAATCAGTAGTATGTTTGTACATGATCTGTCTATAGCTTCGTATTCCGTACAACAAATGAAATATAACAATAGAACTTTAATCCATCGGAGTCTACCACAAGAGGAAATATGACGCCCAAGATGCGGTAATTACTGACTAAACTCTAAACTGGCTAAATGTCATGTTATACTAGTTTGGGGATCCTTGTTATAACTGATCAGGATTCTTTTGATTTGCCGATCTGGGACAAAAGGTCTTTGGGATGACCAACTGATAGAAATATTGAATAACACTAACACCTCAAATAACATCATTACTATAGCCCCTCACCCCTCTGAATCCCAGTCTCTGATCAAACTGTATTGAAAGAAAGTACAAGGAATTACGTGTTTTGATGGGATTGAAATGCATACAGCTGCCGGTACTGCATAATCATACACACTGGACCTGCTGTTTAACTGAAGTGATAATCACTGATTAGTGGAGAAATGTAAAGATTTCCCCTTTGATCGTTAAGGAGGAGAAAGCGCAGTTGATTTCCTAATACTGTGCTACAATGGGTGTTTGCCGCCAGTATCAGTTTTCATATTGAAAACAGCCCATTAGATAAGATAGTACCACGCCCTTTGATTAATCTGAATAAATTTGTATAATTCAGTGCTGATTTCACCAACTAGAGTTCTTGACAGTGTTATCGTTACGTTTGGAGTATTAATTAATTGAAAGAAAGTTTACTAAAATACTAGCTCAAATGTCTATCTTAAAAGGTGATGCACAACTAAACTCCAAGTACCTCACTAAATGTGAAATCAACTGTGATATGGGAGAAGGTTTTGGTCGCTATGTTATTGCTGAGGACGATAAAATAATGCCATTGATTGATAGAGCAAATATTGCATGTGGATTCCATGCTGGTGATCCAAACATTATGTTGAAAACAGTGAAATTGGCAAAGAAGTATGGTGTGAAATGTGGTTCTCATCCAGGTTTACCTGACCTCACAGGTTTCGGTAGAAGAAGATTTGCAATTCCACCAGAAGAAATCTATAACATGATTTTATATCAAACCGGTGCACTGAAGGCTATGCTTGATGCTGAAGGAGTGGAGTTGAGCCATGTGAAACCACATGGTGAGTTGTTCTTTTATATTGTACGAGACGAAGAGGTCATGAGAGCTGCGCTTAGAGCAGTCAAAGTCTTTGGTGTTCCTGTTGTAGGCGCTAAGAATGCAAGATATGCTGAGATTGCCAAAGAAGAAGGTGTCGACTTCCTGCAAGAGCTATATGCTGATATTGATTATAATGAGGAAGGACATCTGGTTCCTGTTGCACAGTCAAGACCTAAAGTACCATCCATAATCTATGACTCGGTCTATCAAGCTGGCACAGAAGATGCTGTAACTACAGTTGACAACAAATTGATCGAATTGAACTTTGGAAATGATCCTTTCACATTATGTTTGCACTCTGATATGCCAACAGCATTGGACAACGTTAAAGAAGCCAGAAAAGCGATTGACAAAATTAATGATCAACGATTCAAGTAAGTGACTTTCATATGACAAATGTTTAGTCTTGGCCTGGTATACCTATGATCCAGAGCCAGGATGTGACATACATAAATGCAGAGGTCAAGTTCTTCATTGTAGTACGGTCGGCAATTCAATTTTTTCTTGGATTCCCAAAGTAGTAATCCAGTACTAAAAAGCCGGTGGAGGGCATCTTCGAGGGTCCCTGATAAGAAACAAATTTCGATCTATGACTAATAATATTCTGAGTATAAGAAGAACAGAAATTTCACTTTCAAGTTCAGAGGTATCAGCCATGAAAGTCAAGTCGGTTGGTCAGTATGGTTCTGTTAGACGTATCAGATCGTTTCTCTGAAGAAGCTAAGGTTAGAAAGCCTTCAATGCTTAAAGTGATCTCACAATATAGATCAGTACCAGATATGGCATTCTTAGGTGCTGGAGTTCCACTCACAAAATACTTTGCATGGGAATCATTGGGAGCAACAGCTAGACCAGTTCCAGGTGACCAGGTTGCCGGACAAGAGTCCTACAAACAGTTGTCATTTGATGTTGGTTATGATGCATCAGATTTGGACTTTACTCTTGAAAGTGCTCTTCAATACGGTGCAGGAGATGGTCCCAAACCATTAGTGGACTTTATCAGAGAACATACAAAACTCATCCATAACATTCCAAACACTGAATGGGATGTTGTCACTACTGCAAGTAGCACACATGGATGGGATGCTTTGCTAAGAACGTTTTGTGATCCTGGTGACTCAATCTTGGTCGAAAACTATGCATTCTCCTCAGCATTGGAGACAGCAAAACCTTTAGGCATTGAATTTATCCCAGTAACAATGGATGAGAATGGTTTGATTCCTGAAGAGCTGGAGAAGACTTTATCACAACTTGAAAAACTTCCTAAGCTATTATACACCGTTCCAACTGGTCAAAACCCTACAGGTTCTACGCTATCTGCAGATAGAAGAAAAGAAATCTATGCAATCTGCTGTAAATATGACATTTTAATTGTTGAGGATGAACCATACTACTTTTTGCAGCTAAGTGACTATGTTGACTCTTTAGAAAAACTACCACAAAAGCAAATACCAGATGATGAATTCATCAAAGGGTTGGTTCCTTCATTTCTTTCATTCGATGTTGAAGGAAGAGTTATTCGTTTAGACTCCTTCTCTAAGGTTCTTGCACCTGGTTTGAGAATTGGATGGGTTGTCGCACAAAAGACTATCATTGACAAACTAGTGAGACAATTCGAAGTCACTATTCAAACACCTTCAGGATTCTCTTCCTCTCTTCTATATGGAACATTATCAAGATGGGGCCAATCAGGATATTTGAACTGGATAAAGGCTTTGAGTCACGAATACTCTTATAAGAGAAATTTGGCTATTTCTTATGCTTTAAAAAGCTTGCCTTCCGACATCTGTTCAGTGAAAATACCAACAGCTGGTATGTTCTTCATGATTGCATTTGATGGATCAAAACACCCAGAATTCGAAACAAAATATAAAGGAGATCCTAGACTTTTGGAGACTGCAATTTTCAACAAGGCAATCGAGAAGAAAGTTGCCGTTGTTCCTGGTTCCTGGTTCGAAGTTGGAAACTCCAACAAGACTAACAATTTCTTCTTTAGAGCTACATATGCTTCTGCTGATAGAGACGTGTTGGAAAAAGGTCTATTGCGTTTAGCTCAAGCTGTGAAAGAAGTGTACAACTTAAAATAGAAAGCATATTAGAAAGCCTGCTGTTTATTTGGAGATTAGTTCTCTTAAATTATGGTCCAAAGTTGACCACTTCTCTAGATATTCAATAACATATACAACTAAAGATCTTACTAATAAGAAAGCATCAGTAGTTCCTTCGTCATAATCTGTTGACTTTTTGTTTATCATATCAACTATAATGTCATCATCGTCTTCGTATACTTTCAAAATTTTGGAAATAAACTCAAATGCTTCTTTTTCAACATCATCTTCTTTGACATATGTTGTGTCGATGTTGATCATATTTTGAGAATAAATCCAGCATACCAATGTTGCAATATAGACAGAGTAAGGTAGATGAGGGATCTTGCTCAGTAATGTACCATCATTTGTAAATACCATTCTCAGCAATAGACATGCTTGCTTTATTGAATATTCCCCATCTCGGGATTTAGCCCAGAGTTTGGTTAAATATCGATTCTTGGTTGACTCTATGGCTTCAAACTTCAACTTACCTGGTGATTGTTTAGAATGTTCCTGTGATATTGTAACGTTTTTTCCATATTGTATCAAAAGCTCAATGTTGGAGTACAACCCGAGTAATCCCAGATTTAATAGTGTCAAGTTAGACCAGAATAGTGGCGAGAGTTCATAGAGGTTCAATGTTTCTCCTCCCATCTTATTTAGTTCTGCTATATTATTATGGAAATAGGACTTCCAATTATAGAAGCACTGTTCAATGTTCCCAGCTACTGAGTTGAACTTGTCCTTGGTGTTGAACAACGTTGACTTCCGAAGTTCTGTCACAAGTGACAACACACCATGTAAGAAGACGTATCTTGAGAATAGTGAAAAGCAATCCACCTGGTATTCTTTCTGCTCTTTAGAGTATGGCTGCATTAAACGTTTTATACTGAATAAAAAATTTGGCCATTTACCTTCTGCTTTAACATTGGGCATCAAGCTACCATTATTGATAATGTCTTGTTCATCTATAACATATCTCGTCACTGATCCCTGGTGTATCTTGTCATTTCTTTCAATAAACTCTCTTGGAAGCTTGGAATATTCTATTAAGAACTTATGGGGATCTGTAGAGAGCCATACAGAATCACTGTACGGTAACTCAAGCTGTATATCAAATACCGATATATTGGTATTCAAAGAGAATAAAAAGCTTCCTTGAGTATCCAAAATATAAGCAAAATAGGCAAGACGTTTCCAGCTTTCGTAGTTTATCCATTCCTTCCAACAATCAAAGCTTCCATCAATAGGCATAGGTTCCACTAAGCCCATAAATACATTCTCTTCTTTTAAAACATTCATGGTCACCGAATGAAAGGTATATGAAGAATTGAAGAACATGAAAAAGAGATCATTCAATGCAAGAGCTTGTAACAGCTTAAGATCTCTCTTGGACTCAAGAATTCTATATATTCTAAGCTGCAAACTCTTTTGTAATTCCGTGCTTATAGTGCCACTTTTGCATTGATTCTTATCATATGTCATACCGATAGCTATCATTGAAAGTGCAAGGATCATATCAGTTTCTGATTCTAGGGAGACATTGAATGTTGCACGATGGATTATGGGATACACACTATCGAAGTGAGTCCAGTAATTGTTCATTGATTGAATCAAGTCCAGTTCCTCATTATTATGCATACCTAGAGTTTGAGACAAATACTTCAAGAGCCCTTCAAAGATTTCCAGTGGTAGATTACTCTCAACTTCTTCGGTGATGATCTCATTCACTTCTTCTGTATCAATTGTTGAATTATTTCCTTGGGCATAGATCGACGATGCCTCTGTGGATGGACCAGTCCCAAAGAGCCAGCCAAAAGAGTCTTCAATTGAGTGAGAAACGCTGAAGAATTTATCAGAGTTCTTACATTTGATGTCCGTGAGCTCCTTCTGATTCTGATCTATGCCTGGTTTCGTTGAAGACTCAACAAATGTGTTGACAAAGATCACACTGGGTCCCCTTGAAGCGATAAGATGAGCCCTTGAGCGTCTATGCTTCAATAGCAAGTCTCGTCGGGCAAACTGTACTTTGCATGGTTCACAACTATATGGTTTGTTGTTTGAGTGATTAGTTTCATGACGAGCCAAGTAGTCCTTTCGTTTAAAAGACTTTCCGCAATTAGGATATACACATGAATACAGTTCCATATTTATCAAATTTAAGCTGAAGAGCCTGCTTGGAGGTTAGCAGAAAAGTGAATATGAAACATCTTGATTGATTCTCTTGTAAGATGACATTCTGATAAGATTTATCGAAGAGTTTTAGTCAGCACTCTATTATGTTGAAGTGTCGAGATCTAACGTCGTTGTACCTTATCGCTTATTTCCTTTTACAGATTCGGTTGGTGGAGGAATTCACCGCCACTTTTATTCTACAATAATGATATATCTCCGTTCTACATCCTCCACCACAATCATCAATCTAATACGAAAGATGAGTCCTAAAAGAGATATGACACGCTTGGTTGGAGAGTTGCATTCAAACTATATATAACAGACATGAGCCTCTTAAAATCCTAGCTCAAATATGACTCCAACCATATAAAGATATTAGCAACCAAATAACAATGTCACTTTATAACGGTGTAAAAACAGTCAAATTGAATAACGGTGTTATCCTTCCATTGTTTGGATTGGGTACCTGGCAATCTCCAGATAATCAAGTCACAGCTGCAGTATCACATGCTCTAAAGATTGGTTACAAACATATCGACACAGCTGCTATTTATGGTAATGAAGAAGCAGTTGGGAAAGGGATCGCTGATAGTGGTGTACCAAGAGATAGTTTCTTCTTAACTACAAAGCTGTGGAATTCTCACCATGATCCAAAAGATGTCCCAGAAGCTTTGGAAACTAGTTTGTCGAAGTTGGGAGTTGACTATGTTGACTTGTATTTGATGCACTATCCTTGTGCCAATGATAAGGAGACAGACGCTGTTGTTGATATCGATTATGTTGATACTTGGAAAGCAATGGAAAAGCTATTAGATACTGGAAAGGTAAAAGCAATTGGGATTTCCAACTTTTCATTTGCTGAAACTAAAAGACTTTTAGCAAATGCTTCTATCAAGCCTCAGGTCCATCAAATGGAAATGCATCCATATTTGAAACAGGATGACTTCTTGAAATTTCATAAGGAGAACGACATACACGTTACTGCTTACTCTGCCTTTGGAAATCAAAATCCTCTCTATCAATTGGACAATGAACCTAGAATCTCAGAGCACCCTGTGGTTGTCGATGCTGCTAAGAAAACTGGAAAAACACCTGCGCAGTTATTAGTCGCATGGGCTATTGCAAGAGGAACTTCTGTCATCCCAAAATCTGTCACTCTTTCAAGAATTGAAGAGAACATTGGTGGTCAGGATTTAGAACTTGACAAAGAAGTATTTGAAGCAATCTCCAGCTTAGGATATTCTATTAGATATTCTGATTTTGGTCCAGTAGTTGGATATTGGTATTACCAAGATCTTGAGGCACCTGGTAAAAAGCCTTAAAATTAGTCTGTGTAACTCGATACAATGAATGAGAATTAGAACAACCAGAAGTAGAGTATATTTTTCTAGTAAAAAGTTTGCTACACCTTTGTACTAGCTGAAAATGTATTCATTCACTATTACTCTGTTAGGTAAATAACCTACAAAACTTTTGAAAAAACGAACACAGTGATTCGTATGTTTCGTGTATTAGTTTATAGCAAACTCATCAATGACAGATTTGGGTTTAAAGTATTTACTGATAGGATTGTATGCCATGTCATCAAGATCAAACCCTTCTGGTCCACCAATCTTGATACCTTTTTCAGTATCTATCCACTTGTTGTTTGGAGCAATTTCAAGAACTGAAACAATAAGACCGTACCTATAATCAGGTGTTCCAACAGCTTCGCCTGTATCGGCATCAATAATGGTAATAAGATCAGGTACAGAGCAAACAACCTCAAACTTGGTTCCATCAGAGCTATGTATCTCAGCATAAATGTTTTCATTTTTGAAAGGAACCACCATCTTTCTTTTGTTGGGACCCAGTTCTTTGATAATAACTTCACCCCAGATATGTCCTTTGAATAGTTTTCGTTCGACACCCACAATCTTGCCTTTGAATAACTCCTTACCACTATTTCCAACAGATTCTAGAATTAATTCAGATAACCTGTACGTCTGTGAAGCTTGTCTTGCAATCCTGACAGCTCGTCCAATCCTCCAAGCCAAAGATAAAGATACATGTATTGTTCTTGTATTCACCTCATCTATTGTCATATGTGGATTCATAACGTCAACAGTACATCCAATCTCTGACAATGAATCTCTCATAATTTTTTCCAGCAAGTAGTTTGTTTTTGATTGGGTGATAATGATAGTATTCCCATTACCACTACTAATAACTGTGGGTGGATAATATGCTTTGTTTGACGGTTGATCAATCATTGGACTAGTTTGCGAATGTGTGGAATATGCTCTACCCATAAGATCACAATCAACAACAGGAATATTAAGTTGAGATGATGTTGCCTGCTTGAACACTGACAATCCATCATCACCTCCTATTTCAACTGGAAAGATCAATTCAGGAGGTCTGTCTGTGAATCTTTCCATGGTTTTATAACACATAAGCATACCATCACCTGGTAGTTGCTCCAGAGAAACTGTTGGAGAGCCAGCAGTACAGAGTGAGACTATAGATCCTTCACCGCTGACATAACTCTGTATATCTGCAACATCAACAATTAGGATCTTGTCACCATTTCTCAAAAAGTTTCGTTCTTCCAAGAATGAAACATAAGGATCACCACCACCGCCGCAACCTAGAATATATGTTCCAATTCTTAAGAGCTCTAAGTCTATTTCAGACAACTCCCACTGACGATCAGAGTTGATATGTGGTTTGTAGTTAACATAATCAAATATTATTTAGGTCAACTTCATTGCCTGATCTCGGTAATGACTTTAAAAAAAAAAAAAAAAAAAAAAAAAAAAAAAA